>CM068306.1:9112641-9335141 GCA_034768735.1 Schistosoma mekongi
TATGCTAGCCATCGAGGTAGTCTCTGGGAAAGGCTTAAAGGAATCATAAAACGGGTCTTAAGTGCAATGATTAAAGGTCAGAACTTAACTGATAAAACACTGGAAACCTTTATAAGTGAAGCAGAGAGAATTTTGAATAACAGACCGTTGCAACCAATTCAAAATTTTGATTACAACTTGACCTTTTAATCATATTGGGTTTATTAGTTGGCTAACAAACCTATTTATGCAAAGTCTAATCTACGACTACGCATTGAACTCTTTAGAATTTCACTTATAATCTCTTTCCATAGTGACATACATATATTTTTTTATTTACACGTCCTACATCACATTAGCGTTTTTACTCTTAATACTACTTCGGTATTTTGATCTATTGAATTATTATACTCAACTGATGAAGCCCAAAATGGTTTCTTCACAACGCTTATTGTAAATGAGTAGTATGTAATTAAAATAAATAAATAAAGAATGGATTTTGTGTTGACACTCTGGACAAGATCCAAGAAAGGAGGAACAGGAAGATAGAGATTAATAACAGTTGGACAACAACAGAGAAAACTAAGGCACAGGTCGAATACACAGAATTCAACAAGCAAGTGAAGAGGAGCATCAGGTCGGATAAACGGAAATTTGTTGAGGACCTAGCAATGATAGCGGAAAAAGCTGCAAGAGAAGGAAACATGAGGCTCTTATACGATACAACGAAGAAACTAGCTGGGAAATTCAACAAGCCAGAACGGCCAATCGAGAACAAGGCTGGCAAACCAATCACTGAAGTTCATGAACAATGGAACAGGTGGGTAGAACACTTCCAATAAATCTTGAATAGACCAGCCCCACTGAACCTTCCAGTTATCGAAGCAGCAGCCACGGATCTCCCTATAAACAACGACCCACTAACAGTGGAAGAGATTAAAATGGCCATCAGGCAAATTAAGAGTGATAAGTCAGCAGGACCAGACAACATACCAGCGGAGGCACTAAGACAGTTATGGAAGTAACTTCAAAGATGCACCACATTTTCTTCAGGAAGATCTGGGAGGAAGAACAAGTTCCAGCAGACTGGAAAGTAGAGTACCTCATCATGATTCCAAAGAAAGGCGATCTCAGCAATTGTGAGAACTACAGAGGCATTACTCTACTTTCAGTACCAGGAAAGGTCTTCAACAGAGTGTTATTGAACAGAATAAAGGACCCAGTCGACGCCAAACGTAGAGATCAACAGGCTGGATTCCGTAAAGACCGATCGTGTACTGACCAAATCGCTACCCTACGGTTCATTGTTGAACGATCAATTGAATGGAATTCACCACTTTACATCAACTTCCTCGACTATGAAAAGGCATTAGACAGTGTGGATAGGAGAATAATATGGAGCCTTCTACGACATTACGGCGTACACGAGAAGTTAATCAACATCAAACGGGATTCTTACGACGGACTACATTATAAGATTGTGCATGGAGGTCAGCTCACAGATTCATTCGAAGTGAAGACCGGTGTCAGACAAGGCTGCTTACTCTCGCCCTTCCTCTTCTTACTGGTCATCGACTGGATCACGAAGACTGCAACATCTGAAGACACTCGGAATAAAATGGACAACATCGACGCAACTAGATGACTTGGACTTTGCAGACGACTTAGCTCTTCTTCCTCACACACAACATCAAATGCAGATGAAGACCAACAATATAGCAGCAGCCTCAGCAGCAGTAGGCCTCAACATACACAAAAGGAAAAGCAAGATCCTCCGATACAAAACAACAAACACTAACCCAATTACACTTGACGGAGAAATTCTGGAAGACGTTGAGACCTTTACATATTTGGGCAGCATAATCGATAAACAAGGAGGGTCTGACTCGGATGTGAAGGCGCGGATTGGTAAGGCAAGGGCAGTATTTTTACAACTAAAAGACATCTGAAACTCAAACCAACTCTCAGTCGCTATTAATTTTAATACAACTGTGAAGACAGTTCTGTTGTATGGAGAACTACGAAAAGCATTATTCAGAAAGTACAAGTATTTATAAACAACTGCTTGCGTAAAATGTTTCGGATTTTTTGGCCAGTTGCCATCAACAACAACCTTCAATGGAAAAAACAAATCAACTTCTAGCCGAGGAAAAAATTAGGAAAAGAAGATGGATGTGGATTTGACACACATTGAAGAAACCATCAAACTGTGTCACAAGACAAGCACTAACGTGGAATCCAAAAGGCCAAAGAAAAAGAGGAAAACCCCGGAACACAGTGCTTCGGGAGTTGGAGGCAGACATGTAGAGAATGAAGAGCACTTGAGAAGAGCTTGAATGGAAAGCCTAGGACAGAGTTGGTTGGAGAATACTGGGGGGGTGGCCTATGCTCCACATGGGATAACAGGCATTGATTAATTTGATTAATATACAGGAACATATTTTGCGGCAATATTCATACCAATGAATTGCCGCCTTTCCAGAAACATCCGCTAGTGAAGCGGCTGTTGTTAATTTAATCCTAGCCACCCAGTCGATTAATTAAACGATAATTTGTTTCAATTGTAGTCTGGAACGATCGAAAAAAGAATTCTTTCGAATGGACCTTTTACACCAGAAATCAATACAACGAAAGCAATAGCCGTCTCGTATCCCTTGTGTTTCGTAAACTGTCATTTCCTTGCTAAATTGGCAAATATAATGATTTTATTGACAATTCTATAGTTTGTCAAACGAACAACGGGATTTTTACCACTAACGATATCTAGAAAACGCTTTATCGTTAACATGCTGCTGTCAAGTGTCCACCGTGGACTTGAAATTTTTACTTCGTTCCTTATTGGTTCGGCCATACTAGTCATGCCCACCCTGTCATAATACTGTTGCTCCGTCCTGCTGTTTGTTTTCCTTCTCTCCTTTCAGCACTTCGAGACCGCCTTTTAATACGTAAAAGGTTGAACACCTACGTTTCCCGTTATAATGTAACCCCTCGAAATGGTGGGATAAATCCATCCTGTCATTCCTCTGCACCATAAGATCGTCCCAAGGGAATGTTTGTAGTGGGCGCTACATAAGTGCTAATTTAAAACAACGTTTATTATTCCACTATCTCTGTGGTTCATAGCACTGTAAGTAGGGGCAACAATGTAACCCTTTTACCACCTGCAGGTTTTTATTGATTTTGCCTGAAAAATGGCTTGCTCCTGATATCAGGAAATAAATAATAATTATTATTATCATTATTATGGTTCCCGCAGTCTGATCTGCGATATACTGAAAACGTCTCTTTCTCAATGTTCTATTGTAAATACTCAGAACCTAAGAGTATGATTAAAGTAATTAGTACCCACTTATACAATTCGCAGGCATCCCCATTTTTCAAATTTTTTTATAATGGATGTTTCATCTATTTCAACAACTTTTCTAACGCCTCCTGGCGACAGATTTAAAAGTAGCATCATCTTAGATGTCCCAGCAGCGCTGATACCACTGCACTGTTGTTACTTTGGTTACATTTACGAGTGATAATGCCCGAGAGATAGGCAAATGCGTTGCCAACAATGCAACCAGCATGTAGGTTTGCCCAAGTGTCAGTCTAGACTAGCTAAAGAAGCTGCCTGTTCTTAATGATTTCTCCTGCTATCAACCACTGAGACGGAAGATGACTTTGTTTCGCGTATCTGTGGATGGTACTTGAACCATATTGAGTTTACAAATACAAGTCGACTCTGTATGAAGTAATCCGATGGCTTGTAGGTTAACAAAAATAAAGTCTTATCAGCCGATCCAGTGTAAGCATTTTGAACCAGACTAAGCGCACAATAGTTTTATCTGATGTGCTTATGACTAATGTTATTGAGCTCATCTTGTATTTCCTGCCAGTATTATAATGCGATGTGTTGCTTTTTGTTTCTAGCGAATTAAAGTCTATATCGTGGATATTAGGTGTATTGTTGCTGTCATTCTTTTTCGTTTTCACAGTATTCTGATTTCTAATGGTTTCAACCGACGTGTTTGAGGGTGGTGGTTTTATATTCTTCCCGTCAAGTGGACTTTTTAGGCTGTCAACGTTAGAGTGAGCATGGCGCTTAGATACCAGAGGTATTTTGACGGACTTGCCTGACAAACACCGACAGGGAGTCCTATCTGGCACTAGCTTTATATCTTTATACAGAGGGTCTTGTCTAATTGTATCGGATGAGTTTAGACAATCTTGTGCCTCCACCGGTGTGTTGAGTCTGAATAATATCGGCGTACTTAGGCCATGGAGGGCTTTATTTAGTCTTGTACATGAACATGGTACTTCAGTTTTCTTTTCATACTCTGTAGTAAACAGGCACCAGAAGCATTTAAAATTATAACATTGTTAGAGCGTTTGATGAGTTCAAAAACTTTGGAGTCTACGTAATCGATGATACTATTCATTACATCTAGTTGATCTGATGTTTCAGTGTTATCATGACTGATGAGGCATTTGAGAGGACTAAGAAATTTAGGGTTGTCATGAAGATCTTTCACGTCATCACTTTGCATACAGTGACGTGCATCCTATTTCGCCTGGAAAGACTTCATTACGTCTTAATCAGTGACGATAGGAGCATGTCTGTTGGGTTCTATTTGACTTACATCGCGAGGGGCTCTGGATTTTTCTAGTAGAGGAGCGGTGACAGTATAGGACCGAAGCCTTTTTCTACGTTTTGCTAGATGCTTAGAGTTAGACGTTGTTAAAGCTTCTGTAGACGTTTTTCAATCAGGTTTGATGTATGATGCAATTGGATAATAATAGGAATAGCTATACTTATACTTTATGACAAATATGGAACGGAAGAAAAGAAACTAAGTAAACTCACGAGCTAAGCACAGTAACTCACTGGATGGAGTTAATAATTCCAGGAGGGATAGTGTGTGATTTCCTGGAGTGACAGTTAACGTTTTTTTATAATTTTAGTAAATGGACCCAATTTCAATGTATGCGACATTGAATATATGACTAATGGCTGGACACAGTGTGAAAATATCAAACTATAAAACGATAACTGTATGACCTATATTGCAGTTACTGGATACGTTACGCTCGAAACGACAAGAGTGATGTTAGGTAATCGATAGCTGATAGCATCCGACGTAGAGCCTGACCAATATATGGGTCTAATGAAAGTGGCTTACCGCATAAAAAAGGTAGTAAAAATAATAGCTTATTCTCAAGTAGCATTTTGTACATGAGAGCACACAGTTTACAGGCATGGTCAGAATGATGTGGCTTGTTTTTACAGGGTTTTGATGAGGTTACGGTTGTGGAGTTCAGTCTCGAATATTCCAAAGGGGTGATGCACCTGTTCAATTTACGCGGAAGTGGCCTTACGACAGCAAGGAATTGAACGTGTAGGTCTGTCAACCCGTGGTCTCGAAACTTGGCTTCTGCGTAGCAGAACCAAACTTCAATATTTTCTGTCCAAAAAGGGAAGAGCTGAAAGTTTGGCGGTATGGGAGTTTTAATCTTCATAAGCTTAGGTATTTGATCAGTCATCATAAAAGTACCAGTATATGCAAGTGCAGAAACAAGTGCCGTCAAAATATGAGAAAAAATGATTTCACCAAAAAACACAGTTACGATCGTGTCCAAATCATGTCGGGCTCACCAATGAAGTTCATCCAGTACATGACCAAGTTGCGTTTGTTGTATTACCAAAACAACTTCTAACGATTGAGCCCACTCCTATGAATGAGAATAAATCAGATGGCAATTAAGGATGGGAGAGAAGTTATGATTGATCGCAAATAAAGCGCTGATAGGATAGCAGTGCCTAAGCTAGCAAACTGGAGAGAGATACTTCCCACGGTGCGTTGTGACGTGATCTGGTGGTAATGCGTGACTATTCGTGTTCGCTGAAACAAACATGGTCAGTATCGATGTCGAGAGCCTATGCAACTATTTATTTTGGAGATTATTTACCGCAACAAATACAATCAAAAATACTGAGGTAGTCTACAGATAAGTAGCTCTGGAAGGTAGTTAATCTGTTTTAGGCGCTCGGCATCTGAAAAGTTAAACGACTATGAGTACTATCACAGTGTTGTGAACCAAGAATACAAAAATACAAAAAGTAATTTTGCCCTCAACCACTTTGCGCAAGTTTTGCAAAGAGAAGAAAAAAAAGCTAGGTTTACAGATGTCTTACTAGATGACTACAAACACCGTTATGAGTGTCTTGTAGTGCAGATTTACCAATATTAGTCATCATAGTCATTAACCGAACCAAATGGTTCAGTTGTGAAGAAATGATATTTCAAACCGTACAAAAGTATCCAAGTATTATAATATCGGTTTAACAGTAAGCAATTAAGGACAAAATACATTTTAACCAGTTTACATGTACCAAAGTGTCGTAGTTTATCAACAAGACCTGCCAATGAATGAATTTGACGACACATTTCTTGTATTTGCCTAAAAAACCAACCAATAGAAATCGGGACTGGATTTCGGCGCGAGTTTTGACGGTTGTTGTCTTTGACTAATTCAATCTTTCTGGGAAAAATGGTATTTATATGTAGTTCCTAGTGTTTTTTGTTTTTTAAACCTTCTGTTTCAAGGAGCTAGACTCATTTATTATTTTTAGGAGGTATATATGGTTGTGCGCCGCAAGAAAACAACCATCCATCTGAATGCCAGAGAAACGAGTCTCGTCTTGGAAGTGAAGAAGATGATCGAGGGTATTCTTAAAGTTAAACCTGAGGACCAGATGCTTTTAAAGCATCAGACAGAAATGGATGACGAAAAAACGTTGAGTTATTATAACCTAAATAACCAGACGGCGAGGGCTCATACGCCAGCCACACTTGGATTGTGCCTGCGTGATCCAAGTAAGTTTTTCATGAATGACATATTTGTCCTTAGTTTAAAGTAGAGCTTTATGAATGCTTATTTTTCAAGTGGATATATTGATATTCTACTACAAACTTAGTATCTCCTATTAGATTCATCTTACTGCTGGATGTGGAACACTATTAACCACAATTTAATTTTAATGATTTTTATTTTGGGAAACAAGGCCAGAGGCTTATGTTAGTCCACCTCAAATATCCGTCTGTGTGTAATAATTTGAGTGAATTATTTGAAGACAGTACTACTTCTGGTAGTTACTGACACGCCCGTTACCCCTCACAAAGGAGCATAGGCCGCTCACCAGCATTCTCCATTGAAGTCTGTCCTGAGTAATCCTTTACAACCGTTTCCAGTTGCTGTTTATCCTTTTAATATCTGCTTCCAATTCTCGACGAAGTGTGTTCTTTGGTCTTCCTCTTTTCCGTTTCCCAACAGGATTCCATGTTAATGCTTGTCTCATGATGCAGTCTGATGATTTCCGCAATATATGTCCTATCCATTTCCAACGTCTTTCCCTAATTTCCTCGTCTGCTGGAAGTTGGTTTGTTCTCTCCCATAGTAAGCTGTTGTTGATGGTTTCCGGCCAACGGACATTTAGTATCTTGTGTAGGCAGTTGTTTACAAATACTTGTACCCGTCTGATGATGTTTGCAGTAATTCTCCAAGTTTCAGCTCCATACAGCAGGACTGTCTTCACGTTCGAATTGAAGAGTCTGACTTTGAGATTAGTTGATATTTGTTTTTTGAGTCCCATATGTTTTTCAACTGTAGGAATGCTGCCCTTGCTTTGCCAATCCTTGTCTTTACATTTGCATCGGACCCCCCTTATTCATCAATGATGCTCCCCAAGTATGTGAAGGTATCTACTTCTTCCAGAGTTTCTCCATCAAGTTGAATTTGGTTGGTGCTCCCTGTGTTATATTTGAGGATCTTGCTCTTTCCCTTATGTATGTTCAAGCCTACTGATGCTGAAGTTGTTGCTACACTGGTTGTCTTCGCTTGCATTTGTTGATGTAGATGTGCTAAGAGAGCTAGATCATCCTTGAAGTCCAAATCATCGAGTTGCATCCTACTTGTCCATTGAATTCCGTGCATCCCCTCAGGTGTGGAGGTCATCATGATCCAGTCAACCACTAGGAGGAAGAGAAAAGGCGAGAGCAGGCAACCTTGTATGACTCCTGTGCTCACTGGGAATGCATTTATCAGTTGTCCTCCATGCACAATTTTGCACTGTGTTCTGTCGTAAGAGTTCCGGATGATGTTGACGAGTTTCTCTGGTACGCCATAGTGTCGAAGAAGTTTCCATAGTGTTCTCCTATCTACGCTATCAAACGCCTTCTCGTAATCAATGAAGCTGATGTACAGTGACGAGTTCCACTCAAGTGATTGTTCAACGATGATCCGTAGTGTCGTGATTTGGTCTGTGCACGATTGATCCTTACAGAAACCAGCTTGTTGATCTCGAAGTTGAGTATCCACTGAGTCGTTCATTCTGTTCAACAACACTCTGTTGAAGACTTTCCCTGGTATCGACAGTAGCATGATCCCTCTGTAGTTTTCACATTTACTCAAATCTCCTTCCTTTGGTATCTTGATAAGGTGTCCTTCTTTTTAGTCCGCCAGCACTTGTTCTTCCTCCCAGATTCTTCTAAATAAAATGTGGAGCATTCTTTCCGTTGCATCTATATCTGACTTGAGTGCTTCAGCTAGTATATTGTTAGGTCCTGCTGCTTTCCCACTTTTGATTTGTCTGATGGTCACCTTGACTTCTTCCATCGTTGGTGGAGTGACATCTATGGGGAGATCTGTAGGTGCTGCCTCGATGTCTGGTGGGTTCGGTGGAGCTGACCTATTCAAGAGTTCCTCAGTGTTCTACCCATCTACTCTTTTGTCCAATCCAATGGTTATGAAAGACCATTGGATCTCTAGTACTTCTAGGGAACTGACGGAGGCTCGAAAACTCATTCCAGCAGGCTCGGAGTATGATGAAGAGCGACGACAACTGAAACGTAGACTGACAAAGAGTCTGCGTAAGGACCGTGAACAGTGGTGGGAAACAAAAGCAAAAGCGATAGAAGCGTCGGCAGCGACAGGCAATAGTAGACAGCTGTTCCGACTTATTAGGGACACCGGTATCAAGATGGGTCGATGTTTTACTCTCAATCTAGAAGATTAGAACGATGGGAAGAACACTTTCAGTAACAGTTCAACTGGCCCCCAACCACTCTTAGCTTACCCACAATCTCCAAGCTGCCCGAATGGAAAACTGATACAGGTCCCCCAACTCTCAGTGAAGTTGAAAACGTCATAAGTAAATTGAAACGAGGGAAAGCAGCAGGACCTGATGTGTTGTCTACCGATATCTTTAAGGATGGTGGTCTGGTTTTAGCGTGCAGGTTGACTGATATATTAGCCAAAGTCTGGGAACTAAACATCATCCCATCTGATTGGTCTTGATCGCTGATCGTTCCAATCTACAAAAAGGGACAGAAATCATCTTGTGATAGCCACAGAGGAATCAGTTTGATTAACATAGTGTCTAAAATATTAGCCTCTATAATCATTTGACGCTTAACCAACACTAGGGAACAGCAGACTCGAGAAAACCAGGCTGGTTTCAGACCTGGCCGGGGTTGCATTGATCACATATTCACCCTGCGCCAGACCCTCTGAACACAGACATATGTTCCAACGTCCAACTATAATTGTATTTCTTGACATGAAAGCAGCGTTCGACTCTGTAGACCGTGAAGTCTTGTGGCAATGTTTGTCATTAAAAGGCGTACCTCAAAAGTACATAGACCTTATAAAGGCTCTCTACTCGGTCACCACTGGTCGAGTCAGAGCATATGGCGAATTGTCACGAGAAACTTCTTCCTCAAGTGGAGTCCGTCAGGGTTGCCCCTTATCCCCATTTTTATTTAATTTCATCATAGACGTACTGTTAGAAATCTCTCTCACTTCTTTTAAGTCCTCAGGAATTAATCTCCTTCCAGGAGGTTCTCTTGTCGACTTAGAATATGCAGATGATATAGTCATATTTGGTGAAGACGCGCACAGCATTCAGGTTCTCTTGAACACGTTGAATAACAATGCAGGCATATTTAGGATGCGCTTCTCCCCTCCCAAATGCAAAATGTTACTCCAGGACTGGCCCGCTTCTTCCCCTAAATTAGTTATAGGGAGTGAAGTAATTGAATGCGTTGATCGCTTCACTTATCTCGGAAGTCTCATCACCCCTGGTGGGTCGGTGTCTGACGAAATCTCAGCGCGGATCCAGAAAGCCCGATTGGCATTTGCCAATCTACGGCACTTGTGGCGCAGACGAGATACCCGTGTCTCAACGAAAGGCCGGGTGTACTGCGCAGCAATCCGCGCCATCTTAACATATGGCTGCGAAACATGGGCCATGGAAACTCAAGATATGTGTCGACTCCAGATGTTTGACCATAGGAATCTTCGTAACATCGCTCGTATATCATGGAATAACCGGATTAGTAATAGTGAGGTTAGACAAAAGGTTCTTGGGAAACACGGTAAATCAGTCGAAGAGGTCATTAACCTTCATCGACTGAGATGGCTGGGACATGTATTGCGAATGCCCGGCCACCGTCTACCCCGTCGCGCGATGTTGGCTTGGGCTGAAGTAGGATGGAAGAAGGTTAGGGGCGGCCAAACCAAAACATGACATCAGTCCACGAAGTCCTTGACTACTGGTCTATGCCATGTAGGTGGATGTAGACTACCTGGTTGGGGTCCGCGTGATGATCGCAATAAATGGCTGGAGACACTAGGCGATATGGCTCAGAATCGGTCACAGTGGCGCAAGTGTATTCACTCTTTAACCTCATCTAGATCTTGAATTCTATTGTTATTTTCTGGACATCTTTACTTTACTCTTCCCTCTTGTATTCTGTCTATACCTTACCTCAATATTCTCGTAGTGCTAGTGTGGTATGGCAACTTGAACCTACAGGCGTTTGTGCCCGGTTCTACGTTGCTGATGATGATGACTCTTTTGTCCATGAATCTTGGTGATTGTCTTACCTTCTTTGTTCTTGACTGGTCTCTCTGGTTTACTATATTTGCCTGCCAGTTTCTTCGTTGTATCATATAGCTGTTTCATATTTCCTTCTCTTACAGCTTTTAACGCTATCGTTGCTAGGCCTTCGATGTACTTCCTTTCGTCGGCTCTAATGCTTTTCTTTACTTGCTTATTTAATTCTGTGTATTCAGTTTTTGACTTGTTTTTCTCTGCTCTTGCTCAGATGTTATTGATTTCTGTTCTTTTACTTCCTGTGTTGAATTTGGCTCAGGGTTTCAATGGAGATCCATTCCTTATAATGGTGCTGCTTGCAGCCAAGAACCTTGTGACGCGTTGAAGTTAGTGATTCTTTGATTACTTTCCAGTTGTCCTCCATAGTGGTTTCTTCTTTCAGTAGATCTCGTAAGGCTTGGAACCTGTTGTAGAGAGCTATTTTGAATTCCTTGAGTTTGTCAGTATCTCGAAGAAAGGCTATATTGAACCGTTGTAATGCTGTTACTCCAGTTGTTCATTCCTTCTTTAGCTTCAGTTTCATTCGGCAACAACTAGGTGGTGGTCTGAAGCTGTTAGCTTCTCTCCTTGTTCTCACATCTTCCATTGATCTTCCGAATTTTTATTGGTGCATATATGATCGATTTGAACTTCATGTTGTACTTCCCACGAACTACCTACTCTGGTAAAATCTGTACGGTACAATAGTCCTGTTCGTTCTTGAACTTTGAATTCACCTGCTATTTTTTCTGAAGTGATCTGATCTAGTTGGAAGAAGAAGGAAAGATCAGGAGTAAAGCCACTCAGTATTTTGTACATCATAATTAAATAGCTTCAATCTCTGATAAGATTGCTAAAAGCTGACGTAATTATCGTAAGTAGTGGTGGGTGACGAAAGCCTAAGATAGGAAAGGCAGCGGCAGTAGGTAACAGTAGGCAACTGTTCAGACTTATCAAGGACGCAATCCCATCTGACTGGTCTCAAATACTATTCGTCCCAGTTTATAAGAAAGGACAGAAGTCCTCTCGTGACAATTACCAAGGAATCAGCTTAACGAATATAGTGTCTAAAATATTGGCTTCAATAATACTTCGACGCCTAACAAAAGCTTGTGAAGAGTAAACTCGAGAAAACCAAGGTGGTTTCAGATCTGGACGTGGATCAAATACTCATACTTCGGCAGGTCCTGGAACATAGGCACACTTTTTGACGCCCAACAGTAGCTGTATTCCTTGACGTTAAGGCGGCATTTGACTCCATCGATTGCAAGGTTATGTGGCAATGTCTGTCATTAAAAGTCGTACCAGAGAAGTACATTACCTTGTACAAGCTCTCTACTCGAACACCACATGTCGAGCTTATGGCGGACTGTCGTCAGAAGTGGTTACTTCAAGTGGTGTTCGTCAAAGTTGTCCGCTTTCCGCATTTTTATTTAATTTTACCATCGACATGCTTTTAGACTTAACATTGTCATCGTCTGACTTCTCCGGGGTTGACTTCCTTCCAGGAGACAAACTTGCTGATTCAGAATATGCAGATGATATAGTTCTATTGGGTGAAGATGCTGATAAAATACAGAATCTTGGTTACCTTAAACATGAATGTAAGCATGTTTGGGATGCAATTTTTCCCACCCAAATGCAAAATGTTGCTTCAGGATTGGATTGCTTTTGTGCCGAAATTAGTAATAGGAAGTGAAGTAGTTGAACGTGTTTGCCGCTTCACTTATCATAGCAGCCTCATCAGTCCTGATGGTCTGGTGTCTGATGAAACCTTAGCTCGTATGCACAAGGCTCGATTAGCTTTTGCCAATTCGTGTCACTTGTGGCATAGGCGAGGCAATTGTCTACTGACCAAAGGACGCGTTTACTGCACATCAGTTTGATTGGTTTTACTTTATGGATGTGAAACGTGGTCATTAAGGATAGTGAATATTCATAGACTTCTAGTATTCGAAGTACTGCTCATGTTTGCTGGGACCACTGATTTAGCAATACGTGACAAAATGCAACTTGGTTTTCTTAGTAACGCCTCCAGTAATCAGGACACAAGCTATTTTAGTCCTGATTGTTTCTTATATACTTACAGGACTACCATGCTTAATTTTGCTAGATAGGCTAATATAGGACGATATGATTGTATCTTATGCAACTACTTAGGAAGTTAACTAGTACCTGCTTCTTCCATCATTACTGCTGTGGTGTAACTTGCTACCTGTGAAGTATAGGCCATAAAAATAGAATATATGCGTAGGCTCCAGCTCTTTGATCATAGTAATCTTCAAAATATTGTTCGTATATCATATAATGACCGAATAAGTAATATTGATCTTGGATACAGTACCGTGCTGCTACCTTGACGTGGTGGTCGGGCTTGCCTATCGTAATGACTCGATCGGGCTATACTGGCTGGAACAATCGTTCCTCTAGGTCCTACCATGTCAGACAGGTCGGTTTAAAAACAGTGAGACCAAAAGCAGCAAATATAAGGTCCGAGGACGAAGTCGTACTGCCGGCTGTACAGAGATGTGACGGCAGTAAGGTGTTTTCTTCGGACAACCAGCATAGCAGCGATGCTGCCTTCCCACAAAGGAAGGGCGGGGTTAGAAAAGGTCGACCCTAAAAATGCACACCTCACCTTACTCCACGGATTTCCGTCTCCGGCAGTAGGGCCTCAACAAGTACGGAGCTACAACAACAACGAAAACCTCTCTCAAAAAGGCCGTGTGTGACCGGCCTCAAGCAGTTGTTCCTTGGGCACTGCGGTCACGCTCCCAGGTCTTTCAGACCAACCCTAACACATTTTGCTTTTCAGGTACATCAAGAAGAACCCTTCCACAGCGTGGGCAACTGGGAAGAGATAACCGCCCTCATACCGCTAACAACACGCAAGATCACTGCCATTTTAATCAAACTCCTTCTTCTATTCCTAATGTTTATCCTGCCCCCACCTTCAAGCCTAAATCCTTATCTTCAACTTCCTCCTGCGTCATTAGTGAAAACGATTCCGGCCCACGAAATAACGTCCCGAGCATACTAAGACCACGCTCCAAACTTCACATTGGTGCATTCAATGTACGAACCCTGTGTCAAATAGGGCAACAAGCCTCCCTAGCTAGGACATTGGAATCCCGCGCCATTGATGTATGTTGCGTCTCCGAAACACGCATACAGGATCCTACCGTGGTCATTCGCTTGACCTCACCTAGTCAGAATGGACAACCTTCGCGATACACTCTTCGTTTATCTGGCGATTCAACAGCAACTTCTCGTGGGCTCGCCGGTGTAGGTATTGCGTTAAGTATGAAAGCAGAACAGGCGCTTCTTGAATGGATTCCTGTCGACAGTCGCATATGTGCCGTCCGACTAAATGGCTCAGTAAGAACTCGGAAAGATAGGGACACACGCCGTTGTCTTTTCGTTGTTTCTGCCTACGCTCCCACCGACTGCAGCCTGAATGAAGTGAAAGATGAATTTTACAGAAAACTTTCTGAACTACTTCATAGGGCCAAACACTCAGATTTGGTAATCTTGGCTGGTGATTTTAACGCCCAAATAGGTAGCTTGAACCAATCTGAAAGACATTTAGGTGGATGCTTTAGTGTTCCAGCTCAGAGAACGGATAACGGCGACCGTCTGCTGCAGCTTTGCTCAGATAATCGGCTATTTCTAACCAACACAAACTTTAAGCATAAGGAGCGACATCGTTTAACATGGAGACCTCCTGACCCTACTCAACGGTGGACTCAAATTGACCATATTGCGATTAGTTACCGTTGGAGAGGCTCGATAGAAGATTGCCGATCTTTCTGGAGTACATGTTTGGACTCCGACCACGCTCTAGTGAGAGCACGCGTTTGCTTGCATCTCACCGGGAGAAGAAAAACTACCACAGGAAAACCTTTTAGATTTCATTTTAGTAATGAAATAGCCAAGATTAAGTTCCAGGAACAACTGAGGAATTACTTAGGCAATTATAAAGATGCGTCCCAAATAGATACTGCTTGGCAAGATGTTCAAGCAGCTATGGCATCTACAATGATATCTATCAAGGACTTAAATCAACATGTCAAGAAAAATCAATGGGTCTCAATGGCTTCTGTTGATTTAATAGACTCTCGAAGACTTATCCCATCAGGCTCCGAACACGATGATGAACGACGAGTAATCAGGCATAAACTGACGAAAAGTCTGCGAAACGACCATGAGCAGTGGTGGGTAACGAAAGCAAAGGAAATGGAAAAGGCAGCGGCGATAGGTAACACTAGACAACTTTTCAAGTTGATAAAAGAAACGGGTTAAAAAATCCAGCGTTAGTGAGACGATTTCCGAAAAAGATGGAACGCTTATTAGCTCTCAGTCTAGACGTTTAGAACGGTGGGCTGAACACTTCAAGGAACCATTTAGTTGGCCTTCAGCTACTCTAAAACTTCCCACTATTTCGAGACAGCCAGAATGGAAAGTCGACTTAGGTCCCCCGACTCTTATCGAAGTCGGAAAAGCTATAGCCAATCTAAGGCGAGGCAAAGCAGCGGGTCCAGACGGATTATCCGCAGAGGTCTTTAAGGATGGTGGTCCCACATTGACAACCAGGTTGACTGATATTTTGACTAAGGTTTGGGAACTTGACATAATTCCGTCTGACTGGTGTCGATCGTTAATCGTCCCAGTATATAAGAAAGGGTCAAAATCGTCCTGTAATAACCATAGAGGAATTAGTTTGACTAATATAGTGTCTAAAATACTAGCTTCTATAATTATCAGACGCTTAACCACAACTCGTGATCTCCAAATACGAGAAAATCAGGCTGGTTTCAGACCTGGTCGCGGTTGTATAGACCAGATATTCACCGTTCTTCAGATCTTAGAACACAGACATACTTTTCGGCGGCCGACAATAGTGGTTTTCCTTGACTTGAAAGCGGCATTTGACTCTGTAGACCGTGAAGTTCTATGGCAGTGTCTTTCATTGAAAGGCGTGCCCCAAAAGTACATAAAACTTGTTAAGGCTCTTTACTCAAGCACTATTAGTCGTGTCAGAGCATATGGCGAACTGTCATCTGAACTTGTAACCTCAAGTGGTGTCCGTCAAGGCTGCCCACTTTCCCCATTTTTGTTTAATTTCGTAGTTGACATACTGTTGGAAATTACACTTTCATCATCTGACTTTTCAGGAATCGATCTCCTACCAGGAGATCCACTTATTGACTTAGAATATGCTGACGATATAGTCCTGTTCGGCGAAGACGCTGATACGATGCAGAAACTTTTAACTGCAATAAGCTCGAATGCAAGCATTTTCGGAATGCGTTTCTCCCCCTCTAAATGCAAACTATTGCTCCAAGACTGGTTTTCGTCAACCCATGAACTAAAGATAGGGAGTGAAGTAGTTGAGCACGTCGACCACTTCACTTATCTTGGAAGTCTGATTAGCCCTAATGGCTTGGTCTCTGACGAAATCTCAGTACGAATTCAAAACGCTCGTTTGGCTTGTGCCAATTTACGTCACCTATGGCGTAGACGAGATATTCGTCTCTCAACGAAAGGGAGAGTGTACTGCGCAACAGTTCGCTCTGTCTTACTGTATGGGTGTGAGACGTGGCCATTAAGGGTAGATGACACTCGAAGGTTATTAGTTTTTGACCATCGATGTCTACGAGACATCGCTCGCGTTAGCTGGGATCACCGAGTAAGTAATAACGAGGTTAGACGACGGGTGTTAGGCAAATGTGGTAAATCAGTCGATGAGGTTGTGAATCTTCATCGACTGAGGTGGTTGGGACATGTGTTGCGTATGCCCAACCACCGTCTTCCTTGACGCGCAATGCTGGCTGATATAGGAATAGGATGGAAGTGAGTAAGAGGCGGCCAAACTAAAACATGACATTAGTCCATGAAGTCACTGACTGCCGGTTTAAGTCGTGTCGGCTGCAGACTACCTGGATGGGGTCCTCGCGATTACCGTAACCAGTGGCTAGAAACACTGAGTGACATGGCCCAGAATCGGTCACAATCGCGCAGATGTATTCACTCATTGTCCTCCCTTAAATCATGAGCTTTAAATTATTCCATTACTTTCTTTCAACGCCTCCTGAACCATATTCTATATGTTCACATTCCTTGTTACTATTATTATTTTATTTTATTGAAGCGATTTCTACTAGTGGTGGTGGTGTTAATCTTGCAGTGCCATGGTGGTATGGCAACTTGAACCGATGCATACATGTGCCAGGTTCTATGTTGATTGTACATACATACATACAATACGTGGGTTAGGAGTAAAGTACTAGGTAAGTATGGGCTGAGCCATGTTAATAAGTGGAGACTACCTAGTTGAGGTCCGCGTGATGATCGTAACAAATGGTTAAAGACTTTAGGTGATATGGCTCAAAATCGTTGGCAACGGCGCAAGAGCATCCATTCTTTGTCTTCCTCCAAATTCTAGGGTTCTGAATTCATCAGATTTCTTTTACTGAATTCTATTTTCTCAAATTTCATCTTCGATCTCTAATCCTCTCCATTAATACTAACGGTGTTACTATCTCCACTACTCTGGGATTTCATCCGATAATTTAATTTCTATCTGCCAATCGGAGCCTGGCAACGTTAACTCATATACGCATTTACCAAGTTCTACGTTGTAATTGACTGACTGATAAGACTGTTTAGAAGACTAACTTCTTAATCCATTAGTTGAATTGTAATCCACGCAACTCCACTATCCCTTTGTTTGAAGGCGACAACATCGCTGTCATACTGGTTTTCCAGAGAAAACTCCTTACTATCATCACACTTCTGTGCAGTCGGGAGTGTTTTCACTGTCGAACTTCAGGTTTACTGCTTTTAGTTTTATTGCTCTCCAACCGACCTTCGTGGCATGATAGGACCTTAAGGGACGATTGTTCCAGCCAGTATATCTTGAATGGTTCATCACAATAGGTAAGCCCGACCGTCACGTCAAGGTAGCAGCAACGGTCGTGTTTGGCTTTATGGCGATGTAGTGATAATATATCGGTAGTAGTACTATCCTATTAATTTTAATCAGGAAAGTTAATAAACACAATTCTCTTTGTATTACCTTCAGTGTGGAAAGTCCTAATTAGTATGGTGTATTCTCATTCCTTTTGTCCTTTATATTCACTTATATTGTTTAGTTTTTGAATTTTTTTTCGAATTTTAGCCACTGAAAAGTTCGAGACACTAGACATCACTCCATATTCGAATCCTCCAGAGTTACCAGAAGTTATGCGTTCTCAGGAAAATCTACCACCACAAAGTGCTCCAGAACTTGTAGGTCAAGCAAAACCATAGTTCTCCAATATTTGTCGCTTCAAAAAGCAATCAGCGTCGTTTTCTTTGAAATTTTGCTTTGTAGCTTATGACTTGTTAGACTGCCATTGTGTTCTTACAGTTGGTTAACTCTTACACATGCCCGGTTTGTATTTATTTTCAAACTATCATTTATGTATTTTGAATCGATCATACTGATCTATAATTAACAATTCATCTTAGTATGGGGACTTCATGGCATCAGAATGAATAGTACTGTTTTATTTAGTAAAATTTCCTATAAGTTTATGCATGTATGTAAATGTGATTAGGAATTGAGTAATAGCAGTCTTTGTTTGAAACCAAGACTAACCTGTTTCATTTTAGATGCTCCCAACTTTTTTATCTATAGTATACATGTTTTATGCTTGGTACTCTGACTATTTATTAATTCTGTTATCTTGAAACACCATTATTTTGACATTTTTCTCTTACTTGAAAATCGCCCTTTTCGCAGCTAGTGTGTGATGTCCTTTGAGAAGGAAGTGATTAAATCCAAGGCAATCTCGAACTCGGTAATATAGCTAAGAAATAATATTCCATGAAAATCATGTAATAGGTCTAATCTTGAGAAAAAATCAATCAGGTATAGCTTTGTAAGTTATAATTAAATACCACTATCTTAACATCAACTGTATAACAATAAATAATGCTGTTCTGAGACTTAATACTTCTTACACAGCAAACTTGTCGAAGGGGTCCTGAATTCAGTCCCCTGTATTGTATGTGGTGGGTCCATATTTTCAAGCCCTATAAACTAGACCGGAACGATTTTGTTGCTACTAGCTTTTCAACATTTTATTCAAGTAATACCATTTTTATAATGTAAATCATTTTCAAAAAAACGTCTTGTTAAGGAGCTTTATTTTATAATACGTCAGCATAAATCTAACACGTACTTCTTTTTAAAGTAAACTTTTGATTTATTCTAGAATTAAACGACAATACACATGTGATCAAAAATATGCAACTATATTGTTGAATATGTTTTTAAGCAATCACATTAGTTCTCAACAAATTGTGCTTCCAACGCCAAATTATCGCCAAGTACTGATTAGTAATAATAATAATAAGGAATAATAGTAGTAATTCATTGGAGCTTCACAATTCATATGTAGTAATCTAGTATCTTTTTCCTTTGACATTTAAAAGCCAAACTAGTTTGTTTCAAATAGCGAAGTAAAAATTGGTATGTTTTAAACACAAATGTGTATTTTCTAAGTTTTCAACTGTAGTGCTTCATAGTAAGAATTTCACCGAATATATTATGAGAGTCTTTAAAAATATAAAAACTGACCAACAACTAAAATGTCAAAAGAAACAATGCACCTGTGTGTAAGTTATAATATACATCCCTAGTTAAGTTGACGGTAATAGAAAACAAGGCATTAATTTTTGCTAATAAGTAGCTATTCTTACATAATGATAACTGTCTCAATGAAAATTATCGGAAATAACTAGTTGTCGTTTCTAATTGTTGATAGGCATCTAAACTCCAACACGAGGTACTTTTTGTGGATTTGAACTGATTATCATAAGTTAACATGTTTTGCGAAGTTGACTAATTCTGAATAACGGAATAATGATCTTGTCTGGACCAGTACAGTAACCAATGACAGCAGGGTTGATTATATTATGCCCGTATGTCTGTCTCGGTACCACTAGTCCTAACGGGATAAGAAGAACACATTGATAGGTCAATCAGCCAACAGTCATGTATTTTAGCCATTCGCTCATATACATGCAAAACCTGACCGCATAGAGAAACTTCATCCTCAAGTGGAGTCCGTCAGGGTTGCCCCTTATCCCCATTTTTATTTAATTTCATCATAGACGTACTGTTAGAAATCTCTCTCACTTCTTTTAAGTCCTCAGGAATTAATCTCCTTCCAGGAGGTTCTCTTGTCGACTTAGAATATGCAGATGATATAGTCATATTTGGTGAAGACGCGCACAGCATTCAGGTTCTCTTGAACACGTTGAATAGCAATGCAGGCATATTTAGGATGCGCTTCTCCCCTCCCAAATGCAAAATGTTACTCCAGGACTGGCCCGCTTCTTCCCCTAAATTAGTTATAGGGAGTGAAGTAATTGAATGCGTTGATCGCTTCACTTATCTCGGAAGTCTCATCACCCCTGGTGGGTCGGTGTCTGACGAAATCTCAGCGCGGATCCAGAAAGCCCGATTGGCATTTGCCAATCTACGGCACTTGTGGCGCAGACGAGATACCCGTGTCTCAACGAAAGGCCGGGTGTACTGCGCAGCAATCCGCGCCATCTTAACATATGGCTGCGAAACATGGGCCATGGAAACTCAAGATATGTGTCGACTCCAGATGTTTGACCATAGGAATCTTCGTAACATCGCTCGTATATCATGGAATAACCGGATTAGTAATAGTGAGGTTAGACAAAAGGTTCTTGGGAAACACGGTAAATCAGTCGAAGAGGTCATTAACCTTCATCGACTGAGATGGCTGGGACATGTATTGCGAATGCCCGGCCACCGTCTACCCCGTCGCGCGATGTTGGCTTGGGCTGAAGTAGGATGGAAGAAGGTTAGGGGCGGCCAAACCAAAACATGACATCAGTCCACGAAGTCCTTGACTACTGGTCTATGCCATGTAGGTGGATGTAGACTACCTGGTTGGGGTCCGCGTGATGATCGCAATAAATGGCTGGAGACACTAGGCGATATGGCTCAGAATCGGTCACAGTGGCGCAAGTGTATTCACTCTTTAACCTCATCTAGATCTTGAATTCTATTGTTATTTTCTGGACATCTTTACTTTACTCTTCCCTCTTGTATTCTGTCTATACCTTACCTCAATATTCTCGTAGTGCTAGTGTGGTATGGCAACTTGAACCTACAGGCGTTTGTGCCCGGTTCTACGTTGCTGATGATGATGACCGCATAGCAGACCGACTAAAAAGTTGACTTCAGTACGAAATACAGGCAACACCGATAGTAAACTGAAGGAACACGTGCACAATAATCAGTTATAGTTTATCAGTGGAAAACGATATAGTCATTTAATAAGTCAGTCGGTTACTTACTTACTTACTTACTGCCCGTTACTCCTCGCTGAGGAGCATAGGCCGCTCACCAGTGTTCTCCATTTAACTCTGTCCTGAGCAATCCTTTCCAGTTGTTTCCAGTTGCTGCTCATCCTTTTAATGTCTGCTTCCAATTCTCGACGCAGCGTGTTCTTTGGCCTTCCTCTTTTCCGTTTCCCAGCAGGATTCCATGTCAATGCTTGTCTTGTGATGCAGTCTGATGGTTTGCGTAGTGTATGTCCTATCCATTTCCACCGTCTTTTCCTAATTTCCTCTTCGGCTGGAAGTTGGTTTGTCCTCTCCCATAGTAAGTTGTTGCTGATGGTTTCCGGCCAACGGACATTCAGTATCTTGCGTAGGCAGTTGTTTATAAATACCTGTATCCGTCTGAGGATGTTTGCAGTAATTCTCCAGGTTTCAGCTCCATACAGCAGGACTGTCTTCACGTTCGAATTGAAGAGTCTGACTTTGAGGTTAGTTGATATTTGTTTTGAGTTCCAGATGTTTTTCAACTGCAGGAATGCTGCCCTTGCCTTGCCAACCCTTGTCTTTACATCTGCATCAGACCCTCCTTTTTCATCGATGATGCTCCCCAGATATGTGAAGGTATCCACCTCTTCCAGAGTTTCCCCATCAAGTTGAATTGGGTTGGTGCTCCCTGTGTTGTATTTGAGAATCTTGCTCTTACCCTTATGTATGTTCAACCCTACTGCTGCTGAAGTTGTTGCTACACTGATTGTCTTCGCTTGCATTTGTTGGTGTGTATGTGCTAAAAGAGCTAGATCATCTGCGAAGTCCAAATCATCGAGTTGCATCCTACTTGTCCATTGAATCCCGTACATTCCCTCAGATGTGGAGGTCTTCATGATCCAGTCGACCACTAGGAGGAAGAGAAAAGGTGACAGCAAGCAACCTTGTCTGACTCTGGTCCTCACTGAAAATGCAGTTGTCAGTTGTCCTCCATGCACAATTTTGCACTGTGTTCCGTCGTAAGAGTTCCGGATGATACACCGTAGTGTCGAAGAAGTTTCCATAGTGTTCTCCTATCTACACTATCAAACGCCTTCTCATAATCAATGAAGTTGATGTACAGGGGCGAGTTCCATTCAATTGATTGTTCAACGATGATCCGTAGTGTTGCGATTTGGTCCGTGCACGACCGATCCTTCCGAAAACCAGCTTGTTGATCTCGAAGTTGAGCCTCCACTGAATCTTTCATTCTGTTCAACAATACTCTGTTAAAGATTTTCCCTGGTATCGACAGTAGCGTGATCCCTCTGTAGTTGTCACATTTTCTCAAATCTCCTTTCTTTGGTATCTTGATAAGATAACCTTCTTTCCAGTCTGCCGGCACTTGTTCTTCTTCCCAGATCTTTTTGAATAAAACGTGGAATATCTTTGCTGTTAGGTCGATATCTGACTTGAGTGCTTCAGCTGGTATATTGTCAGGTCCTGCTGCTTTCCCACTTTTGATTTGTCTGATGGCCATCTTGATTTCTTCCATCGTTGGTGGAGTGAATTCTATCGGGAGATCTGTAGGTGCTGCTTCAATGTCCGGTGGGTTCGGTGGAGCTGGCCTATTTAGAAGTTCCTCAAAGTGTTCTACCCACCTATTCTTTTGTTCTTCAATCTCAGTGAGTGTCTTGCCTTCTTTGTTCTTGATCGGTCGCTCTGGTTTACCATGTTTATCTGCCAGTTTCTTCGTTGTGTCGTATAGCTGTTTCATATTTCCTTCTCTTGCAGCCTTCTCCGCTGTCGTTGCAAGGCTTTCGATGTATTTCCGTTTGTCAGCTCTAATGCTCTTCTTTACTTGCTTATTTGCTTCTGAGTATTCAGCTTAAGCCTTGATTTTTTCTGCTCTTGTTCGGCTGTTGTTGATTTCTATCTTCTTGTTCCTCCTTTGTTGAATTTTGCTCAATGTCTCAGTGGAGATCCATTCCTTATAATGGTGCTTCTTGCGGCCTAGAACCTCCTGACACGTTGACGTTAGTGCTTCTTTGATTTCTTTCCAGTTGTCCTCCATAGTGGTTTCTTCTTTCGGCAGATCTTGTAAGGCTTGGAACCTGTTGTTGAGAGATATTTTGAATTCATTGAGTTTGTCAGTGTCTCGGAGAAAGCCTGTATTGAACCGTTGTACTGCTGACACTCCAGTTGTCCACTGCTTCTTTAGCTTCAGTTTTATTTTAGAAACCACCAAGTGGTGGTCTGAAGCTATGTCAGCTCCTCTCCTGGTTCTTACATCTTCCATTGATCTTCTAAATTTTTTATTGATACATATATGATCGATTTGATTCTCAGTAGTATGATCCGGTGAGACCCATGTAGCCTTGTGTATGCGTTTGTGGGCGAATATTGTACCACCTATAACCAATTTGTTGAAGGCACATAGGTTTGCAAGTCTTTCACCATTGTCGTTTCTGTCTCCCAGTCCTTGTCGTCCCATGATTTCTTCATATCCAGTGTTGTCCATTCCGACTTTGGCGTTGAGGTCTCCCATCAGTATTGTCAGATCCTTTCCTCGACACTTTGCTATAATTGATTGCAGTCTATCGTAAAACTGATCTTTGTCTTCGTCGTTGCCGTCGTTGGTTGGTGCATAGCATTGGATAATATTCATTGTAATCCCTTTCTTCATTGTTTTGAAAGATGCTTTGATGATCCTGGGTCCATTTGGTTCCCATCCCACCAGTGCATAACGTGCCTCCTTGGACAGCATCAGAGCAACTCCTTGAGTGTGGGGAGCATTTTCCTCTTCGTGGCCGGAGTATAGTAGCGTCTCTCCCGAAGCTAATGTTTTCTGTCCAGCTTGAGTCCAATGAGTTTCGCTGATTCCGAGTATTGTCAAGTTGTATCTCTTCATTTCTGCAGCTATTTGATTTGTCTTCCCGCTCTCCCACATTGTTCGAACATTCCATGTACCTATAAAAATATTTGCTCTGGTTGTTAGAAGGGGGGGCATCGGCCTCATGACTTCCGTCGGTTAGGGTGAAAATAAAAAAAAGTAGAAACAGTGTTTAACACAACGGAATGATCTGGAAAATAGTACTTCAAGTTGGTCACTCTCTTTGGCTCGGTTGTTATATCAATTTTAGGAAAGTAGTACACAGTAGACAGCCAAACGTGGATTCCAGCTCATATCATAATTATCTTAATGCTCACCGTTAGGTGAACTATTTGGACTCTATATTTCAAAGTTTCGCGCTACGGGAAACGTCCCAAGCTTATGTCATATTTTGTTTAACGTTGTATTCTGTAGCGAAGAAGTGAATTGGTGACTCAGTGGTCAAGAAAGTCGATTTTCAGCCACTGAGTTACAGGTTTGAACTCCGCTTCGCCTAATTTTATTTGGGCTGTCGAGTTGTATCACCACCATTGATGCAATGCATGACTCAAATCTGAGTATATGAATCTGTCATTGCTAAATGAGTTGATAGTGGTAAGAAAATCCAAGACATTAAGATGTAATGCATTCACTATGATTTTTTTCAGTAACACAGAAATCGTGCTAACTAGGATGAAATACCAATCCTTCTGTCTTAATTATGAAGTGAACGACAATTCTCGCGGAATCGAGTTTCAATATTTTTATGACTTTGTAGTATCTATGCTTAGTTGTTGGACCATTACAGTCGGAAATTTAACAGCGTGAGTATCATTTACAGTTGTCTACTTAATTACATCGAATCGGAAATTTGAGAAATTAAGTTGGAAACATGTCTCCAGCATAATTGTCATACTTTTTCCAACATATGTGTGGTAACTTGTCTGACTTTTTTCTGTGGCCAACTTTGAGGGGTTTTAAATGTGACTGTGTGAATCTCTTTTCAGCCAATCTCGAAAGTATATACATGAAGTCTTTTTATTATTGTCATTATCGTTGAATTAACTAATACTTCCACTAATTTGGTGTTAGTCTTGTTGTATTTCAAAGGTGTGGCAACTTGGACAGATGCACACGTGCCAGGTTTTATGTTGTTCATATATATACCAACTTCGATATCGCTGAAATGTTGATACGGGTTCATTTAATGAGTTTAAGTGGGTTTTTTTCTGGGTCCTTTTTCCTTAGTCGTTAGAAATCATGAGAGCAAACAAATCCACTTTTATAAATAATTTTACTATGTTATGCTTTGAAATGAAGCTACTAAAAACAAAACTCAGCAAATGATGCACACTGACTATCTGTCATTGAATAGACTTATGGGGTGGGGAGGTGAACTCAGTACTTTTATGTAAAAATTACCAGGGTCACTTGAAAGAATAACTCACAATCACGCTCTTGTGTACTACTGCGCCACTAACATGGTTGATACAATTTAGTAGTGTTTTTAGTTATTACAGATGGGAGATGATTGTTAGACTACCAAAAAAGCTATGTAAATTAAAGTCTTCAGTGAATGCAGACGTAATTCTGCAAAGTAGCACGTAAATCGTGATGAAGTCGAAGTCTAAACATTTAAGTTAGATTATAGTATCTTACTGTTTCTTTTATTCTTGATTTTTAAGCTCGGTTCGATAGAATGAATGACAAATACGCCCAGATAAAATGTTTATTGTCAAAACGATGACAGGGAAGAGTGTATTTAAGCGAAGATGCAAACACTTGTATAAGAGATACACTAAATCCATTCACTGTTGACAAGGTTGGCTGATGTAATAATCTCCTCTTCTTTTAGGAACGCGTGTAAACTCTAATCTATTGAAATTAATACTAATCATTTTGTTTCGTTAGGAATTGATCTTTTTAACCAATCTATTGTCACATTACGTTGATAATAAAACTAGTCAGGAAATATTTAAGAATAATTGAAAGTGTTACTGTATTAAAACTACTAGACAGTATTAGAAAATTCATGAAATATTATGTTATCATCAGTAACTTAAAATCTATTATTCAAAAACGTCTAAAGGAATATTAAAATAACTAACTTAGTAGTTATGTAATCTGAAACTTTAATGTTATTTATACGGATTTGTTGGATAAACTGTTTAGTATACAATAATTAACAGGAATATAAACATGTGATTTGTAGCTTTATGAAAATTAAATAAATCCGCTGATTACTACTTCGACAATTATTAGTGAGAATCTAACTTCTGTGGAATACTTTTAGTCAGTCATGAACAACTTGAAAGCAGATGTGAATTATAATCGTTAGATCACTATCAAATTTACAAAAATAAATAACTCTCATTAAGATGCATTCTAGCCAAGTATTTCATTTATAACAAAATTCAGCAGTAAAAATACTTAGGATGCTGCAATCGAAAATTCTTAAAAGCCAAAAGTAAGACAATTAAAGTCTCAACATAATGATGTAATTAAGAGACTGTGCAACCAGTAAATCATGGGACAAAATTGAATCCAGTGTACATATACATGTATTGGTTCAAGTTGTCACATTGCATCGGCACAGTGGTATGATTACTAAATTAGTAGCAATGTTATAAAGGGTTAGGTATAAAAGATACGATTTGAAAATAAAGGGATTGGCGAAGAAGGGTTACAAGATAACTTTGTAACTCGGGATAAAATGGTAGGATAGGAAGCGGATACACTTACACTAATGAGACCAATTCTAAGTTATACCATCTCACCGCTGATCACGCGAATGCAAATCAGGTAGTGACCCTTTTTTACAGAGTTGAGTGACAGCTAGTTGATAAAAAAGATGACATTGAAATCAGAGTTGCATTATAGTTAGTTATGTAGAATGTAGAGCACAACTAATTATTATTTACCATTATCAAAAGATTATATATACATAAGACTTTTGAGTATATATCAATCACGTCTAGGTTTTGATCTATGTTCACTATGTCGTCTTGGACTATCATCCGATAAATCTGAAGGCGATGAATCCGTAGACTGTCGCCTTCTTGCTACAGGTGACTGATTACCAGATTCAGATCCACTTTCATCAGATGACAGTATTTTACGAGCCAATGCTGCAGCACGTGCTTGGTGCTCTTGTTCATTATCACTGCTGCTTGAACTGCCACTTGAATCAGAAACAATTGCTTTGCTAACTACCCTCATTCTTTGCTTAGCTGATAGACCATCATCACGTGAATTAGAAAATCTTGACTTTTTACGCAAAGCATTTCCCTCTTTTAATTCGGAACTATGGCGTTTATTATCAGATTTTTTTGGCTTTGGTTGGGTATTGTCAACACTTCCCGAATGATCACCAACTGCTGCCTCATTGGAACTTCCACTGCTTTCCTCATCACCAGATGCAATGAAATCATCACGTTTTCGACTACCACCACCACCAGTACGACGTGATTTCTTCTCCTAAACGTGAAAATTACACAAAAAGGACATTGAGTTGACGTTGCAGTGAAAGAGACAGAAAATGTAAACTCAGTTAATTCTAAACTCTAATCTAAGACTAGTCAATGCTATTCAATTATAAAGTTGAAATACGTGCGTACTCAGCTTCTAACTGTTAGTAGCTACCTTCTATTTTTCATATTACCTAGTTGTTACAAAATTTCATGTTACTTTATTGAGTACTTAATTTGTACTAATAACCTAATGTATCAGCTTTAAATAAATGGATTTAGGTGTACATTACACCACATACCAGAGTACTATTTTAAAGATATCAAAATATGTCTAGCAAACATTTTAACATTCACAACTATGCAAATAAATTAGACCAGTAAAGTAACAAAAAGCAGTGGAAAATGATACAAACCTCCACAACTGGCTCAATGATGATTTGCTTAGCCTTCTCCAAGAAACGTCCGCGTTCTTCTTCTAAACGTCGCTCACGATCAAGTCGCATTTGTTCAGCTTGCTGTTGTAATTCTAATTGACGTTTGCGTTGTGCTTCACGTTCTTCTTCCTAAATCAGAAAAGTGGTGGTGATCACAATTGTTGAGAAAACTACAGAGAATTGTTGCAAGTTTTTAATACTTCGTTCGACAATAGAGATAGACAAGAGAAACAGCTGGCTTCTGCAGTAGTCAAGGTGCTAAATTTCCAGCAAAATCCAACCACACTCTATCAGCTTCGGTTTAGGTAATAAGGTAATATCACCAAGTCTTACACACACACAAACATACACTAAAAGCAGTATTTGATAAATCAGATGATTAGTCGTAGTTTTATCAAGATTTAGATGAGTACCATACACTATTTTTTATGAAAAGTACATGCCACTTTGCGTTTCACTAACCCAAAATAACTGTAGTTGTATATAGATTATGTATGTCAAAAAAAAAAGATTGACATCAGTATCCGACTACTTCATTTATATAAGAAGTCTCATTAGCCCTGGTAGGTTGATGTCTGACGAAATCACGGCACAGATTTAGAAAGCGTGTTTGGCTTTTGTCAACATGCATCGCTTGTGGTGTAGGTAATACATCCATCTGCTAATCAAGGGGCAAGTAAACTGCAACAGTCTGCTCTGTCTTACTGTATGGATGTGACGTGTAATAAATGAAAGTAGATGACCTTCGTTAGTTACTAGTATTTGACCATATATGCCTTGGGAATATAACATGTGTATTCTGTAATAAGTGTGTAAGCAGCGATGAAGTTAAGCGGAGAAAGAGTAGGGAAAAATTACAAGTCAGTTGATTTGGTTGTGCATCCTCATCCACTGAGAAGGTTAGGGCATGTACTGCAAAATGCCCAACTGCAATGCTCCTCGATACACAATGCCAGCTGGTGTGAGTATGACAGAAGAAAAGTAAAGGAGGCTAAAAGAAAACGTACAATCTATTCATGAAGTCACTGACTAATGGATTACACTGTATTGATAAGTACAGACTATCAAGTTGCGGTCTGTGCGACTAGTGATCGGAAATATTGGGTGATATGGCTAAGGATCGATCAATAATGCAGGTGCATTTTCTCTTTATTTCCTAGATCATAAGTACTATTAATCTTTTATATGTACAACCTTATTCCCTGTTGATGGACTATAACCTATTATTCATCTTGTTAATGTGATCTCGCCGTAGTAATAAGATATGGCAACCTAAGGTAACGCATATATATGCCAGACTAACGATTGGTACTTTTCCATATTAAACCAGGAAGAAGCTTATCATTCGTAATACATGTGCATTTGAAACATCACCCTATAGACTGATCCGTTCTTTACAAGTCTCAATGTATGATCTCATTAGATTATATTCACATTGTTTCAACTAAGTGAGCAATGATTATGTTTGAATAACTGTAGTTTTTTTTATACTATTGGATTTTAGCGACCATATTTTCTCATACAATTCTGCCAGTTACCAGCACACACAAGAGATTAGAGAAAAGTGCTTAAGAAACGTGTTCGCTAAGACAATATTAATTGTTAGTATTATGAATGTATTTGTACCTTCCCATTGATGTTGTTAAGGGCTGAAATTTGTGACTAAACAACCCGACAACGGAAACAGGAATTTAGTGTTAACATAATACTGAACTAACCTGACGTTTTCGAACAACACGTTCTTGTTCTTCACGTGATTTAGCTCTGTCAAGATGATACTTAGCTTGACTTAATAAATCTTGACAGATATGAGCTTCATCAGCAGCCATAGCCTGATTCAATACTTCAGTCAATTTTGACAAATGATTAAATGTACTGAAAAAGTAAAATATGATAATGATAAAATAATGTTATTAGTTCTTGCACAAATTTAATAATTGTTATAATCATGCATGGAAAAAAGTGATACTATCTAGTTGTTTAACTTGAATGCAGGTCAAGATTAATATTACTTCAATAGACTGATACAGATAAGATCACATATAGAGGTATGTGTATGAGTGTGCCACACACTACTACTATATTTGGTTTTCTACTACAGATTGTTAAAGAGGAGAGGGTAAATCAAAATTAAAACTAAGTCGGTATTGAGACCAAATATGACTAAGATTCAATACTTAATTATAAATTAAAAGTGTAGTCTAAACTTTGTGATTAGTATAAGGTATTTAGATGTGTGAAGAGTGGTGGATTTACTCTTAAGCTGTACTAGTTAGAGAAAGGAAATATTCGCTACTAATAATGATTATTTACGTACGTACAATACGTGGCCACATAACATACATATTAGAACCTATAACAACAAAGCTATATCAAGCAAAATCAACCAGAAAATATGTTAAAATAGTAACTCATACAAACGTATGAAAATCATAGACAAAATTACGTGGTTTAGAAGACATAGGCATTGATTTTTGTTTCTACTCGTCACAGACTGGACCTCAATTAGAAACCATTGAAAAATAAGGAGGACTGGACGGTTGTTTTGTTCTAGTATGGGACTGAATCCCTAGAAGTGTGCATACCATCACTATGCCACAGATAAAACCCATGACCATCATGTTTCGCTACAAACGTTTTACCATCATTATTGTTGGATAGGTAAATAACAAAAGGTAGGATTCTCATATCAATCAATTTGTGATATAACATGACGATCATCCAATGCCACTGACCATAATTTATTTATTTAAACACAAGAATTGGTACAAACGGTTATCCAAAATATATGCACCACACAGCATATGATTGTTAAGAATAAGAAAGACGATGATTATATTCAAAAAGGTAAAGCTTAAGTTAGCAAGAAAATGACATAGTGAAAGATACAACTTGGATAGAAATAAATTCGAGAAAAATTTCATTCAGTTAAGGGAAAGCATTACATATTTAAGAAGGGTATAATGAGAAACTGAGGCAAGACAATAACTGGTTTTTATTCTAAATTACTGAGTCGAACCATCCCTAGGATCCTAACAGGAGAGTCCAGAGGGACCAATAGAAGCCGATTTTATGCAGCTTACTACCATTCCACAGTACTATTTCTTAAACTGACCATCGCCCCCACTTTTCCCGACCAGTCCCAGCATCGGTAAATAATACATAAAGTTGTTGCCATGACGTTCGTAAAAAAAGATCTAGCCGCCAAAGCCGGAGTTTCAAGATGGTGACACAGTTGAGTTTTCATTACTGCGCCTGAATACACGTTGCCGAACCTCACGAAGGTTCTGTAAGCCCAAAGTGTTACATTCAGACACAAATCACAACGGCATCAAAGATGACCCAGTTCGGATAAGCCGATCTGGCCTTAATTATGCCTAGGTTGATTTCACCTGATATGCCACTACCAGCACTCGCACAACTACTCAGATACATGAACTTTTCGACTACTTCTCTTTAAAGATTGGAAGCAGGTACATACTACTGTCAGTCTTGCAGAAGTACTTTGCATTTTGAAAGTGCTAAGAACATTCTATACCTGAAGATGCTAATTATCAACTGAATCATTACAATTTGATGACTCTCAGTAACAATATGAGATGGAGTAAACATTGGGAATTTCGTTCTATAAGGTGGGGTGAAAAGGCATGGAATTCAAGATACAAAAGAAGAAGAAGAAGAAGAGGGGATGAAGCTGCATTACTGTGATCGGTATTTAATCATGCCACGTCTCTGACTACGGGTTGAGATTACCGCGAGGATCCTAACCGAGTAGTCTACATCTATAAACATCTACTAACAGACAAAATCATAGATTGATGTCATAATTCGGTTTGACCATCCCTAGATTTCTATTAACGCCAGCTGACAGGGCAAATCGAGGGAAGCAGTGGAGAGATAATACACCAAACAATATGGGAAATTATACTTAAAAAGGGAAAGTTATCTACATAATTTTTTTTTCTTACCATCTAGCCATATTTAAATCAGCTATTGCTTCACAAACAGATGAGAAACTACTTGTTTCATCTTGTAATACAGTAACTGCTAGTCTTTTTTGCACAAATGCCAAATTGAACGTTAACACAGGATCCCATGGTTTAACATGACGAGCCTATAGTATGTTGAATAGATTTTCTTTTTAAGAAAATGACTTTATATAAAGCATTAAAACAATGCATTCATTATTATTATATTCAAAATTATTATTACATAACTGGTTACTAATCTTGTTCAACATCGTTAAATCTCTCCATATTAGGCATTCATCATGTTTAGTCAATAAGTGGATTCATTTTTCACTTTTATTGGTAATTAGCTTTTTTAATAAGCTATTTTATTGCTCTACTTTCATAGTCCTTGAAATCCTATTTGAATTAACTGATAGAATTAAAGAAAACACCAAATACTTGGCTATATTTACTGTTCAAATAAAAGCTAACAGGAATTAATTTAAATTTGAGCAACTGTTAGAAAGATAGCTGGATTTCAATAAACTATAAGATTACAGCAGAAAAAAAAAATGTGCTTGTTCTTTCTTCTTGTAACGTACTTTGAATTTTCGGCATTGCAAATAGTGTCGGTGATTTTAACGATGATCCTGACAACACAGTTAGAAAATTGTTATAGTAACATTACAACTTATTTGGATTTGATATTGTTAGTCAAAATCCATCAAGATTAGCTCGAGTAGTGTTAGATTAATGAGGGTGATGGTAACTCCCAGATTACTCACATTATGAACAGAGGGACAAATACTTGAAACTGGTCACACACAGGGTTTGTGCATAGTTCTTGATGTGATAACTCTGTACTTACGGGGCTTTACATCTGTGGATGGCAGTTCGAGAGGTAAGGTGAGATACACTATTCTTAGAGTCTATCGCTTCTGAATCCTTCCCTCTAACATGAGGATGTACAAACCGTCCCATGTCACACTCCTGTATAGTAAACAACACGACAACTATTAAGCCTTAAATTTCCGATTTCAGGCTTACTATTCACCACTTGACCTTTGTGAAATGATAACACCTAAAGGAACTAATGTTTCATCTAATGTAGCTCGACTGGATCATCTGACAGCCACGTTCGATCGCGTTAATTATTAGTCAATCTTCTGAATGGAAGATTCACGCGTTGATTCGACTCTGAGATTTTTACTACTGTACATATGATACGTGTAGATTGTTACATAAGTAATTCTATGACAACTTCTCCTTAATTAATCTGGACTATTGTTGTCTTAAGTTAACCATAACAGAGAATGTGAATAATTAGAGCTGGTATTATTACACAAAGGACAAGTTGTTGACAGTCGTTTATAGTATAATTTTTTGTAGACGAGGCTAACGAGTTACTTGAACTCAGAAGCCTAAATTAAAGTTAATACAAGATGAATATGTGGAATAATACAGTTACTAATAACAATAATTACCTTTAATAGCATAGTCTTACATTCTTTCAACTGACCAGCTTTAAAATGTGCTCTAGCCAAATATTGTAATAATTCAGTATTATTTTGTCGAGAGAATTTCTTAATACAATTTTCATACTAATGCAAACAAAAACACAATGAAAAATACAAACAAATAGATCAATTTGAAAAGAAAGCATGGATACAAATGTTTGATGAGGCGATTAAATTATACACATGAATGAATTCATGAATCAAGTTGATATACTTTTTTTGCTTGAAGACTTAAATGTCGATTTGATAGCCAATAAAAATTACTTATTCATGAACTTCGAACAAAAGGTAGGAGATTTACATAAGAAGGTCAGTTTGTGAACTGAAAATAAGTGTATGCAGAGGAATATATGTGACCATAGAGATTGAGAAGCCTTTGGAAAGAATGGTAAAATTAGTAACAACAACAGTAATTTTTAAAAATTACGTTATTACACAATCTGTTGTTTTATTGGATTTTTCTACAACTTGCTAAAGAACGCTGATTGGTCGAAGTATTTCCAGAATTTAACGGCCTAGGAAGAACTTTTCGTAAGATTTTCGAGGGTTACTGACGCAAATCATGAACAAATAATAATAGTAATAATAATGATTGATATTACTACTATAAACATAATTGTATATTACCATTTGAATTGCAGCAGTGTATTGTTTTTGCTCGACATAAATATGAGCGATGTTGATCCAAACATCAGGAAAATCAGCCGTTGCTTCGCGAACTTGTGCAAACACATCACGTGCTTCATTAACAAATCCTTTGTGTGCTAATACACAACCAATACCATGAGCAGCCCAAATGTTTCTAGGATCAGCGCATAAAACAGCCTTATAGAAAGATAAAGCTCGATCCTGTTAATTAGAAATGAATGAATGAGCAAAGTGGAAAGAATCCCAGTGAAAAAAATCAGGAAAAACACTCTAATTAATTAATGAAATTGAAGTGTTAGGTAGTTGGAAAGGTTCGGTAGAAAGCCATGCTAGTTGGTACTTGTCGGGTAGAGTTCTATCAGCAGTCAAGATAAGATAACAATGAAAGTGTTCACTAATAAGTAGTCAATGAAAAATATTTCGGTTCTACAGGAAGACAGTCGCTCAGTTGTAATATCTCAGAATAAGAAATCGAGTGAAAACCATGGGGAGGGTTGAAGGGACTACACGATAACGAGTATCAACTAGAAAGAAACCTAAGTTCAGGGTATTCTGTCGACTATATTTCATCGCTTATCAGCGAAACCTAACAAACGAGATGCTGAGTCACTTGGACTTGCAGCAACGTTGAAGCCTGATCGATAGGATTAAATTAGGAATAAAGGTTGAAAAGTCACTGATTATTATCCAGTGATTTGTCTATGAACAAAATAGACTGAAGCAAATGCTGATTAACTGACGCATTATACGTAATTGACCGAGAAAGAATAAATCATTCGATACATCTAACATTGTCATTTCTGTCCTGTGATGACAAAAAAGAACTTGCCTGAATGGTTTAAAACGTTCAGAACACTATAAGGAAAGGTATTTCTATTAAGTGTGATATGGAATGGAAATCACTAATTTTGGTTATACTGAGTGTTCTGCAATTTAACCATTCAGCTCACATGACTAAAAGCATCATCCTAAACTATAAATCTTTACCAACACAAAAGTCATTAAATGTTTATATTCACGTAAAAAACAGAAGTTGCTTTGCATCACTGCTTTGTTTGTCATTATATTATAGTTAAAGCTTTACTACTAATATCACCATCATTACTAGATATTCTTACTTTATTACTCATAGTCAAAAAACAGTTTTGGGACAGATTATGTTACATACTGATCATAGACAACTCGCCACCGAAATCCAAGGAGTATTAGATCGCTCACAAATCCACCACAGATTGAACCTAGAAATGAAGTTGGAGACATCAACTATGCGTTACCAACTCTATAGTCCAGGGTTAAGAGACTGCTCATCTGGAAATTATGGGTTCGATCTCTGGTAGAAATACAAGGAGCCTCATACTATGACAAAGGTGTTCAGTGTTTTCTGGTCTCCAATGATTGCTAAGACACTATAAGTTCGTGGTGTAAACTGTTTTTAAATGCTAGAATAATTTAAATAAAAAAATAATGAAGAAATACACAACGCAAATGAAGCCACCTACTTGATGTCGTTTACGTTTGTCTTTGTCTTTGATAGGATGATGTAGAGTAGTTAACCAAATATTTCCCAAACATATACGTGCAAATGCATCTGCTCTATAGGCTGGTTGCCGAATAATTCGATCAAATTTCTTTTGAGCTTGTTCAACTTCATTTTTACTTAAATGTAATAAACCAATTAATGACCAAGCGTCTGGATTATCCTAAAGATAAAGTGGATATGCGAAGGAGAACGATTTTAAAGTAATCAGATAATATTCCTGCTGTTGAATATTGAATATAGTTAGAAAACTTTGAGAAAGAAAAGATCAATTGACTCCCTCTCTCCCGTCCCCAATAAAAGAAAAGAACAAGTAAACGGGATAAATTCTGTTAAAGATAAGTTGTCATCCAATGACAGACGATTACGTCATTTAATTACAAGATAGTAAAGCAGTGGTCTTCTAGTGGTTGAGGTGTTCAAATTTTAGCAACTAGGTTACCAGTTGGAATTCTCCCCCATCTACATCAGTTTGGCCCCCTCATATTTAGGGTGTCATTCGAAGTTAAGTAAATTTATCTGTACTTGATTAGTTAATATCAATTAATGAACAAGTTCATAGGCTACGCTATCCTTGAAACGTAATACAAGAAACGCTTTGTTGTTTGTAGAAAAAATTTTAACCCCATAGGCAAAGAGAGACCGGTCATATAGAGGAACATTTATGTTGTGTGCTGATATATTGATGACGGTGATCGTTTATTTTAATTTCACGTTAACAACATCAACAACTTGTATTTTCATAGTAATGACTTCAAAATAGTTTAATAGTATTCCAGATCAATCCATCTAAGCATATTCTTGTTATTAATCACTGAGAAATAGTGGGTGGAAGATTGTTTTTTAACATGAAATTTTTTCAATTCAGTTCATAAATTACTCAGACAATAAATAAGGTATATAAATGAATGTCATGTCTACTCAGTAGTCGTCATTTTAATAAACTTCGATGGACTCTGAAGTAGTTAAGTATTTATGATGTGTACACAATAACTAGTCCAGTTGCCTGCATAACCCATAATTTCAGTCCGTTTTATGTCTCCTCAATCTGGGTCATTCACAGAGCGTATCCTTGATTGTCCACTAAGATAGATGTGAATCGTAATTACTCAATCACTATCGAAATTATGACACAAAACGATACATTTATATCTGTTCTAATCAAGTATTTCGATTACCGTAAAAAAAACGGTAAAGATACATAATGTCCTAAAATTAAAGAGAAATGATCGCTGCTGTTCCAATATTTTGATGAGAAAAATACTATTTCAGGAATATCTGAGCGCAATAAGAAGCGTAAATAGATTAAGTGGAAACTAACACCGAATCTATGCGGTGAGTATGTGCAATGGTACGATATATTAGAGAATGCATCATCAAAAATATCAACACTAAACATTAGTCAACAGTTATTCGAATTGAAGAACACCAACATACCCTTAGAAAATGTGATTTTTTAAAACACCACAGACTGAACTCAAATGGATATTATTGAAAGGAAGCATTGGACAGCTATTTTGTTCTCATATGGGACTAACTTCACAGAAGTGTGTATACCACTACTACACTAGAGACAGAGCTCATGACTCTCATGTTTTATTTCATCACCACTGGATTGGCTGGGATCTACAGTTAGGATTCTTATATCAATCAATTTGTGATAATCCACTACGATCATCCAATGCTATTGTGAAAAGGTCAATTGGGCAGGCAATTCTTTATTTGGTGAAAACAGAGAATGTCATAAAATATTACATACACTACTTCTAATCATCAATTTGCACATCCTTCGCGTTCTCTGCTCCGTGTTGTTTATCGGTTTGCTTCTCTTGGTTGTTCTCGATTCTCCAATGTATTTTAATCATTCTTTACTCCTTGCCACCTCACGACTCGCTTCGCATGCTGTTTACTGATTCTTTCTAATTTCCCATGACGCTCTGCTACCTACTACTTATTGATGACCTTATGAGTAGTATCCATCACACTATAAGTGATAATTGTCTCACATCCGACATGCCTGAGCTCCACAAGTCACTACTTTTCATGAGAATCTTGAGAGTCTTGAAATAGGTCACTAGTAAGTTGATTATTATATTCAAGTTGATGTGGTTCTGTTGTTTGTACTTGTCACAGATCGATGCCATTTGAACATAACTTCAACCTAAATATGAAAATCACCTCACTAACGATCTTATTCAAGACTCTTGAAGTTTTAGTGAAAGTAGTGACTTGTGGAGCCTAGACATGTCGGATGTGAGACAATTATCACTAATAGCATTGGATGATCATCGTGGTATATCACAAATTGATTGATATAAGAATCCTAACTGTAGATCCCAGCCAATCTAGTGGTGATGAAATAAAACATGAAAGTCATGGGCTCTATCTTTAGTATAGTAGTGGTATACACACTCCTGTGAAGTTAGCCGCATAATAGAACAAAACGGCTGTTCAGTCCTCCCTAATTTTCAGTTGTACACAATTGAGCTTAATCTGTGAATACATACAACGTATTAAAGACAAATCGCCACAAAACTAATTTAACATTAAAACGAATATACTAATTATAACTACTGACTTGATCAACATCTAAAGCTTCTTTAAACCAAATTGAAGCATCCCGAATTTGCCCTCGATCATTTGCAATACAACCCAAACGAATATAGCCTAATAGTTGATTGTATGTTAGTTTTAGGAAAAAAAACAATCAGTTACAAGTTTTGAAAGTGGGTAATGTTATTCATTACTTAGTTTGAATATACTCATTAAATCATAAAATAAGTTTATTCAACAATGGGATCGCTTTTCAACGAATTCATTATCCAGCTATATATATGACATAGAACATGTCACATATATGCATTGATCCAAGTTACCACATCACAGGATCAAAGAACGATGAACACCAAATTAGTAAAAGTAGAAGTTACTTCAATGGTAGTGATAATATAGTGTGGACAAAAAGAATATGGTACAGGGAGGAAAAATTAATTAGTGACCAGGTATAAAATTATTTTAAGATGACAATTTGAGGGAATACAAAGAATGAGTGCACTTGCGTCACCGTGATCGATTCTGTGTCACATCTTTCAGATTCTCTAGGTATTAGTTAAGGTATTCCAGTGAACTCCAACCAAGTAGTCTTAATCTACCAACACGGCCTAGATCATAGATCAGTGATTTCACGGACTGATGCCATGTTTTGGCCGACCACAGATTTTTTCCATCCTACTCCAATATGTATTTTGAGTCCGTGCAGAGATTTCGTCAAATAACAACTCATCAGAGCTGATCAGACTTCCAAGATAAATGAGGTGGTCGATGTACTTAATTACTTCGTTCTTTATCTTTAGTTGGAAGTTTCACTTAAGCTACCTACCTACTATGAGTATTAAATATAAGTGTCAAACCTTATGGAGAAGTTCATAAAGCCTTGTGCAAAATCCATTTTCCATTCACTGGAACTGCAGTGTGTGAGAGGAGGTAGAGACAACGAAATGACAACAACGTGTGTCATTATTTGTCCGAGTTCTTAAGGGACTGTTTGATCAAACAGCACTTAGGTGACTGTCGATAGGGATCCATTCACGAAGTGCGTGTTCCACTCTTATACTTACTGCCATATCTATGCCAGCTGGCTCACGAGACCTCGCTGTCGAGTCGTCACATCAATGAAAAATGTATCGTGTGGGTTCTCTATAGTGGCTTGGCAAGTTTAAATGAATGACCACGCTAGGATTCAGCACCCGTGTTTTTAAGACACAGCATACGTCTATGGCAAGGGATTTTAATATCTTCGTCAGATGGGCTCACTGGCTGATTTGATATAGGGTTCATACAGTGAAGGTTCTAAATAAGCAGTTTGGAGAGTTGTTTCAGTAGACTCATAACAGTATTGCGTGAACTTGAGTCATTAATATTGGTGACATTTGAGGAGCTGAAGACGGAAATTTAAGGTTTATAAGTGGAGTAGAAGAAAAATAGGAACTGAAGGAATTTGACTGTGAACACAGTGACCTTGAGTGTTGTTTAAGGTATAAAGGCAGTTATCGTTTCCCGGTTGCTCACAATCCGGAAAGGTTCTTCATGAAGTACCTGAAAAAGAAACTAAATTGCAAGTTGACCTTAATGACCTGAGAGTATAACCACAGTAATCAAAAAACAACCGCATGAGACTGGTCACAAATGACACTTTCACTAGCTGATTTCCGATGTGTCATTGTACTTGGTATCGCCTTATCATCAAAAGCGAGAATCTGTGGACTAAGATGACGTTTACATATTTAACATCGATCTTTTCTAACCCCGCCCCTTATTTGTGTTGGAAAGTAGAAGCATCGATGTCATGCTGGTTGTCTGACTTTACAATTGTTGCTTTTAGCTTTAACACTTTTGGTAAGTTATTCATGTGCTTTTCACGTTAACGACGATGCAATAAAATATGCAAATTTTCGTCGAACAGTAATTTTTTCACAATAGTAACTTACATTCAATATAACTTGGATGTCGAAGTAGAATACTTTTATAAATTTCTTCAGCTAAATCTGATCTACCCTGAGCTTCATATAGTCTTGCTTGATTGTAACGAACAGTTATACCTAAACCATGATAGTAATCATCACTAGTTACTCCGCCAGGGCCATCTCCAGATTCATTCTCTTCATTTCTTTGCTCTTCAACAATACGATCATATGCACGTGTAAAAAATTCCTATATGTAACAAAAAATATTGGATTATATATAATGATATGTAAGTGAGTTAATCAATCATTCAAAACAGTGAACAATCTAGTAGGCTGGTTGCCCAATGATTAGAACGTCCCACTTTAAGCCGGTTTGAGAAAGTTTCAATAATAATTTACTTCGGTTGAGATAACTGGGTAGTATCAGCTGTTGAAGCAGGAAGTCAAGTACCCAGATCTGTACCTGGCAAATAAACGAACAACTTAGTACAAATGTGTATCAACTCAAATTGCTAAACCATATCATTAGAACGAGAAGTAAAATTACCATAGATAAATGGCAAAAGATGTCAAAGACATAACACAGACTGTGATGATGAAAGAGGTTAGATTTAGAGAATATGGGATCTAGAAATATGCAATGAATTTATGGAAAAAAATATGAAGTAATACTGAAGTTTGCAATCTAGAGAAAAGTAATAAATAAGTATATTTAAGCCACCACAACTTATTTTGATTCATGAGTACGATACAGAAATAAAACACCTTAATTTACTAATAACAGTGTTAAAGAAGGGTGATCACGTAGATACTAAGGAATCATTTTGAAGCATAAGAAATTTTAATGACCTTGACGGTTATTTTAACATCCATATAACTATTATGACTTTAATTTTATGACAAATAAAGCTTAAAATAGACAACACTAATATGATCTCATGGTGAATCGAAAATCAAAACTAGATAGGATGACATGATGGAAATAATTTAATGATAAACGGCTGGTTGTGTTATTGAACACCTCCAGGCATTGAGATCATGAGCATGGTGTGTGAAACATATATATACGGCTAATTTCGTGGTATATAGTTCCATTACTTTAAAAAGTTAAACTTTTAATGAAAATTTTTTGCGAAATTAAAATAAAAGCCATATCGAGAGATCAATATAACATACTCAAGGTATGCGAAAATATAAGTGAAGAATTAAAGTATACGGAAATCCACTGGGTAAGAAGTTCGGGAGACATGACCAGAACTGAGACTGGTGACCCAATATAAAAAGGTTTGTTTAATTATTACCTCCACTGAGGCTGGCTTACAAGTCACTTGACGATGATATTACTTGTAGGACATTCCCCTGGATAACAGTGTTCGAATTTTAGAGTAGTAGGATATATTCAGCTTAAAAAGAGAAAATGTTAAACAAACGTTTTGAAGCACTGTGCTAATGACTTTTAATTCTAACGTAATTGTTGTCTTCCTATTGATCCGACATCTATATGTTAACTTCAACTCCATTCAAGATTGTTATGATCTAGAGTATGTATAACCGTTTTGTTTTTAGTGATTATAACTAATTTTATGTTGTATGCAGCTGATGATGGGCCACGAAATAAAATGAATCTACATCATTTCACCACAATTGTTTTTCATGCTTTACTGAAATTTATAAAGGAGAGGAACTGTATGAAACGACATTTACTGATCAAACAAATGTTTCGGTAGTACTAAATGAAACAAAAGCCGTTGTCTGTGATTTTATTACTAAAAGTCACATAACAGTCCAGATATATTAACTACTCAAGTATTTCTGATAACCTGCCAAGAGCATAGATTACTGTTAATCGTACAAAGGTACTTCGCATCCCAACGGTGGAAATTACATGCTATGTGTGCCACTGATGATCGTGATTGAGTAATCTGTGTGTCATCTCACACTTAACGGCATTGTATGCATAATAAGAATCGGAAGGTTTTTTTTATCACGTAGTAGACCTATGCAATTATACACTTCATTCGGAGTTACTTTCAATATCCCATCTATGGGGACATTAGAAAGAAATGTCAAAGTTAAGCCATTCTGCTTAGCCCCAGAGACAGTTTGAGAGAATAGAGATGGGTGTTTTGCACTCCGCTAGTTTATAATATGTGCTGTAGCGGTTTAAAATTAACTAATAATCACTAATAATAATATCTACTCACAGAAGATTTATCATATTCTCCTTTTATAAAATGAAGTGTAGCAATGTTGTTTAAAATTTCTGGTGCAATGTCCAGCTGAATATTTTCTAAAATTGTTAGAGCTTTAGAATAGGCTTCTAATGCTCCATTAATATCATTCTCTAGTAATTGAGCATATTCAATCCAAGCTTCAACATCTTCAGGTTGACTTTCAGTTACCTGATCGTAAACAACAAAAAAAGAAGTTCGGTGAAACGCGGCAAACTATTACACATAAACAATCGTCAATAGCAACAAGAGAAATCTACCTCAAATCCGCTTTTTTAATCGAAAACTGTCAGTCATGAGTAACGCTGAGCTTGCTACATAAGTGAATTGGTCCAAAAACGCACACTCCAATACCACAGCAAAAGCATCAAAGTGGTAGGAGGAGTAATAAATTTACCGGTTATAAAGATGACTAGATATTTTGAATATTATTCGAGACTTGATTCGTGAGAAGGTATAACATAATTTTAAAGCTCATGGTAAAGGGAAAGACAAAGAGCGAATGCATTTTGGATATTACGACCAATCATGACCTACGTCATTCAAAGTCTGTAGCCACTGATTATGAAGTCAGAATTTTCTGTGTAACGGCAACATGATTTATGATAAGCTTATGAATATAACCGCAGTATGTAAAGAAGACTAACTTTCAACAACTGGCTGCTGTAGATCTATACTTGATCGATGATGACAAAATTGTTCGGATACTGTTATGACTGAAAACGTATGACCGATCAGTACGCGTACACCTCTGCCCTGTAACTACTAATCCCCAAAGCAGGAATGAAGAACGCAAGACAAATGAGCCAACCACCAGATAGAATCATATTATATTACAGGAATTCCTTTATATATACATAAACCAGGCCAACAGTCATCTAATTAAGAAATTAATATCAATACAAAAGGAAACACTAGCAGGGAGTTGAAGTAACGTATACACAATCAATTATCTGTAGTTCGCAAATGGAAACGATATACTAGCATTTAATGTGACAAACGGGAGAATAAGGTGAGTGTGACATAATCATGATAAAAATAAGATGTCTACTTTACACGCAACTAAAATAATTTGAACGGTTTTCTAGAACATAACTCTGAAAGTTAGTTATTCCTCTTGAATCGCCAAACATAACAGATACGCCGATTACTTTTGCCCGATTGACCAACATTCAAGAATGATATATGCATAATTCAGAAAAAAGAAACGCTTATAATTTCTACTCCACTTCTTTTCGAGAAAAGCATTCTAGTTAAACTAAATATGTTTCTGTTAAATTCAGTCAAGCTTACATTGAAAATGGATGAAAACTCTAGACGAAAAGTAATGATATTGTTACTGAAATCAAACAAACGTTAGGTGATTGGATGTAGCTGACAGGAAACCCTGAACTTGTGTTTCGTGTTAATTAGCACGTCTTGGTAAAATCCAAGGTTTTTTCATTACTACCTTTAGCCGCCTAACATGGGGATGTATTTCATGTGATGCTAAATCGTTTAGGCTAGTGGACGTATTGCGACTTGATGAATAAAATTGGATCAACGCTACAGAATAGGCAAATATAACATTGATCTCTAATCAGAGATTAGTGATCGAGCAGCAACACCCACCGGATGATATTAAAACACTTTTGGATATTAGATTTATGTAACTGCTTTACCCTCCCTAACGATATTTTCTTCTGCAGTTCCTAACCTTTCTCTTTATGATATTCTCATAATAATATTATTTTGTAGTACAGTCCATCATCAACTGGTGTGCTTTAAATCGATAAACAAAATGTATCACTTTCAACCTTAATATACAATGTTGATGATTTAACACTTATCAGAAATAGTATTCCTTAATGCTAACGGTTCTAAATGAGTTACGTCACTGATACAGAGTGCAATTAATCAGTAGTACCAAGGATAAGAGAAGTCTGCTAAAAGACTACTAGTTTTACTATAATCTGTGAAAGTGTTCGAACGCATGCAGTAAAATAGAAATGTAATGCGAAACGACAAATTCAACAATTTCAAGAATTCTTAACACCAACAAATCACCGAGTCTACCAGTGACTACAATAGGCAATTCACAGAGTTTTAGTGAGAAGTCAGGATCAGCGGAGATATATAATGTCCAGTGCGAGACAAATGACATTAGGTAATGGTTTCGCAATACCGTAAATTGACTAAGATTAAATATATAAATTATTGGGTGCCAACTCAGTGGCTTAGATGTTAAATGCTTGTCATGATGGCTGGATGTTCTGGGTTCAGATTTGATTGGGTTATCGATGAGGATTATGGTCTGCTTGAAATCTTGGGCTACCACTTTTTACCAAATACCTTAAAAAGTTACTTTTTCGTTTTGTTTTAACTGCTCAATCATGTTCCGAAATCGCATTGTGTACTCAGGCACCTTTATAAAATGTTTACGACCTGTTATGAGTAATCCAGTTAGATCTAAACGAAAACATTAAGGTGGCTGATAACATGCGTTAAAAAGGATCAATATTCATCAAACGTCAACTCCTAAAATTGTTAGTCTTAACTATAGATTTCTTATTGGACAATCGGACTACGTACAATTTCTCCTTAGTCTTAACATATACCGTAACTGTTGTTTAATCACAGTTCAACAATCTTGGCTACATAACATATTTTTCGTCAGGATCGTTCTGTCATCAAGTAAAAGTGTAATGGTGGTGTTGCAACTTTCGTGGACACGAACTGGTGTAAATCCAATTATATGTGTACACGGTAAAAGAGTAACTTATTGAGACACTGTATACTGAAAATTCATATTGTACTAAACATACTATTGAATAAAACTATTATTATTATTATTATTATTATTAAAAAGTCAAACGTTAGAACAAAACCATTGTCTAGTGCTTCCTAGTTTCAAATGGTTCTCGAATTAAAATTAGTTGTGACGCATAATGGCAACACTGATATAAGTACACTTGATCATATCAAGGAAAAAAATTGAAGTAAAACAACTCCGTCAGCTTCACCATAATAATAATAATAATAATAATAATAATAATAATAATAATAATAATAATAATAATAAAAAGAATGTGTTATTAATGCTTACTTGTTTAAATAAATGTTTTGACTGTGTACGTTTATCCGGTTTATTAGATTGTGCATATAAACTACCAAGTATTTTCAAAGTCTCATAATTATTTGGATTATCTTTCAATACACGTTCGAATGACATAGCAGCCTAATTGAAAGAAATAATAATAATAATATAATAATAATAATATAATAATAATAATATAATAATAATAATAATAATATAATAATAATAATAATAATATAATAATAATAATATAATAATAATAATAATATAATAATAATAATAATATAATAATAATAATATAATAATAATAATAATAATAATAATATAATAATAATAATATAATAATAATAATATAATAATAATAATAATAATATAATAATAATAATATAATAATAATAATAATAATAATATAATAATAATAATAATATAATAATAATAATAATATAATAATAATAATATAATAATAATAATATAATAATAATAATATAATAATAATAATATAATAATAATAATATAATAATAATAATATAATAATAATAATATAATAATAATAATATAATAATAATAATAATAATAATAATAATAATATAATAATAATAATAATAATATAATAATAATAATAATAATAATATAATAATAATAATATAATAATAATTAATAAGAAGAAATTTGGTAGTACGAAAATGTAACTACTAATATGATTGGAAATAATTCATACGAAGAATTGGTAAAAATTAAGTCAATAGCCAGAAATTGACTAATTTATAGTGTATGAACAACACATAACTAATGAAATCACCCTATTTTGAAAAATATAATAATAGGTGGAAAGGAGTTCAATCCTATGAGTTACAGTTAATGAACGTGAAGGAATGGTTTAGTGGATAAAGCGCTCAATTTTCAACCAACAGATTCTGAATACACCGTTCCTACTTCCGTTTGAGTCATTGAATATCACTAAACCTTACAAATTAGGAGCTGGGTACAAAAATATGTACTTGCAAAATGAGTAATAATTATACCACTAGTTAATAGACATATTACTTTCTTCATTTCCTCAAGTTTTAGAAAAACTTTTGTGCTTTTATCCCTAAATGAATCTAACCAAATGGACTGACTGGCAAATATTCATGTTCAAGGGTTTTCTCGCCTTTATTCTTGCAGTTTTCACAGACCTCATCGAAACTCGTTATCCACCTGGAAAGAACTAGATTCTTCATTAAATGGTTAATATTTCTAGTTTTCCCCAAGTTTCACAAGAAACTTCAGATTCGGTCGTTGTACGTTCTTGTTGGTCAGATCATATGTTCGAAATCATAAGTTCGATTAATTGTCAGAAACGACAAACAAATAAGTAAACCACACAAAAAATGAAACAAACAAAATACGCGCTTACATAGACCTATAACACTTAAAATCCGAGCTTGCTAAAAAAAACGCTAACCAGATTAAACAAGATAAACCATTTAAACTCTGCCCTGGGAGTGAAAGGATTGTTTATGACACCTCATGATGAAAGCCGAAATTCTTCGGAAGTCATGAGGCCGATGCCCCACCTTCTAACAACCAGAGCAAATATTTTTATAGATTCGAACAATGTGGGAGAGCGGGAAGACAAATCAAATAGCTGCAGAAATGAAGAGATACAACTTGACAGTTCTCAGAATCAGCAAAACCCATTGTGGACTCAAGCTGGACAGAAAACATTGGCTTCGAGAGAGATGCTACTATACTATGCTCCTCACACCCAAGGATTTGCTCTGATGCTGTCTAAAAAAGCACGTAATGCACTTGTGGGATGGGAACCACATGGACCCAGGATCATCAAAGCATCATTCAAAACAATGAAGAAAGGGATTACAATGAATATTATCCAATGCTATGCACCAACCAACGACGGCAACGACGAAGATAAACGTCGATGAAGCAAGTTGGGTAGCTAGATAATAATACTGAAATGCATTATCATAATTTTCTTGTATATGGAATGCTCTAGCCATTTGATAACAACTTTCAGCTCGTATAGATTCAGTTTCTGTGTTATAGAAAGCATGTAATGCTAATCTATGAACTTTGGAGTACTCTTTTTTATAGAAGAAATGGTCTGCTAAATGATTTAATACCATAGGATTAGTTGGATCCAGATTGTAAGCACGTGATAGTTTTTGAACGCCTTGTTTAATGGACTCCTAAATAATTATAGTAATAACTATTGTTACTTTTATTTAAAAAAAAAATAATAACAGGAGTAAGACAAATAATAAATAAACAAATTGAATGGGTTTTACTCTAACTTCCAAATTAAATAAACTCACATTAACTCTGATCGGGTCAGATGTGAGATAATTTTAAATTATTCTAAGAAAATATTGTACTTCAATTTGAAATGCTATAAAACGTCTCACATTCAATATACTCTTATTAAGTTGACTCTCATTAGCTGAATTATTTTATACTTAGTAGAACTATAACGTAATTCTTCTTGTAAACTGTACCTTAGCTTGCATTCGATTTTAATTGATTGAGTCTCACTCCATTTTCGATTTAAGCAACTGAATAGTATCACTGTCCCTCATCTGAACAGTGTGACTCAAGGCCGAGTACAAGAATCTGCACTTGGTGGACGAGTTTTATTGACTAATCAATCAATTAGAAGTTACTCATAACTAAGTGAAATGTTATTTATGTCAAAACGCAATATGGCTACAGGACAAACAAATGATACTTGTCAACCAATCATAGACAATGTAGAATCAAACAGATACATGAGCTCATAGGTTATATTTTCCTTACCACATTAGCACGACGAGGTCAAATTCACAAAAATGACAGGATAGTAGAATACAACACTGAGAAATAAAGTGAAAGAACAATCGAACTTAAGATCTAGGAAAACCTAAAAAGTGAATATATCGGCGCCACAGTGACGGACTCTGAGCCATATCACCTAGTGTCCCCAGCTACTCACCATGATTATGAAGCAGAGCCCAACCAGGAAGTGTGTATTTACCAACGTAGCTTAGAGCAATAGCAAAACACTTCATGGACTGATGCTATGATTTAATTTGGCTGCCTCAACCTTTCTTACATCCTACTCCTACCCCAACCAATACCATATGACGAGGCAGGCGGTGGTTAAGCATATGTAATACATGTCTCGATCACCAAAATCAATGATGGTTCATGATCACATCCGCTGAAAAGCCATTTCTTCCTAGTACTCAGTGTCTAAATTTAATATTTCCTGATATACGGAGGATACTTTGAAGAATTCTATGATCAAAGGTGTGAAGTCTTTGAATATCTTCTATATTCATGGTCAACGGTTTGCATTTATGGGTTACTACTGAGTGAAATATTAAGTAACGAATATTTTGTCTACCACCGCCTGTAGCTCTCCTAGGGTTACTGCTAGTCCCAAGCCCGGGTAAAAGAGGAGGGTTGGGCATGAGGCTAGCATCCCCATCCCGTAAAATCCGAGCTTGCTAAAAAAAACGCTAACCAGATTAAACAAGATAAACCATTTAAACTCTGCCCTGGGAGTGAAAGGATTGTTTATGACACCTCATGATGAAAGCCGAAATTCTTCGGAAGTCATGAGGCCGATGCCCCACCTTCTAACAACCAGAGCAAATATTTTTATAGATTCGAACAATGTGGGAGAGCGGGAAGACAAATCAAATAGCTGCAGAAATGAAGAGATACAACTTGACAGTTCTCAGAATCAGCAAAACCCATTGTGGACTCAAGCTGGACAGAAAACATTGGCTTCGAGAGAGATGCTACTATACTATGCTCCTCACACCCAAGGATTTGCTCTGATGCTGTCTAAAAAAGCACGTAATGCACTTGTGGGATGGGAACCACATGGACCCAGGATCATCAAAGCATCATTCAAAACAATGAAGAAAGGGATTACAATGAATATTATCCAATGCTATGCACCAACCAACGACGGCAACGACGAAGACAAAGATCAGTTTTACGATAGACTGCAATCAATTATAGCAAAGTATCGAGGAAAGGATCTGACAATGCTGATAAGGGACCTAAACGCCAAAGTCGGAATGGACAACACTGGATATGAAGAAATCATGGGACGACAAGGACTGGGAGACAGAAATGACAATGGTGAAAGATTTACAAACCTATGTGCCTTCAACAAGTTGGTTATAGGTGGTACAATATTCGCCCACAAACGCATACACAAGGCTACATCGGTCTCACCGGATCATACTACAGAGAATCAAATCGATCATATATGTATCAATAAAAAATTTAGAAGACCAATGGAAGATGTAAGAACCAAGAGAAGTGCTGACGTAGCTTCAGACCACCACCTGGTGGTTTCTAAAATGGAACTGAAGCTAAAGAAAAAGTGGACAACTGGAGTAGCAGCAGTACAACGGTCCAATACAGCCTTTCTCTGAGACACTGACAAACTCAAGGAATTCAAAATAGCTCTCTACAACAGGTTCCAAGCCTTACAAGACCTACCGAAAGAAGAAGAAACCACTATGGAGGATAACTGGAAAGAAATCAAAGAAGCACTAACGTCAACGTGTCATGAGGTTCTTTGACGCAAAACGCACCATTATAAGGAATGGATCTCCACTGAGACCCTGAGCAAAATTCTACAAAGGAGGAACAAGAAGATAGAAATCAACAACAGCCGAACAAGAGAAGAAAAAATCAAGGCACAAGCTGAATACACAGAAGCAAATAAGCAGGTAAAGAAGAGCATCAGAGCTGACAAATGGAAATATATCATAGGCCTTGCAACGACAGTGGAAAAAGCTGCAAGTGCAGGAAATATGAAACAGCTATATGACACAACAAAGAAACTAGCAGTCAAATATGGTAAATCAGAGCGACCGGTCAAGAACAAAGAAGGCAAGACAATCACCGTGTTTCAAGAACAAAGGAATAGATGGTTAGAACATCTAGAGGAACTCTTAAATAGGCCAGCTCCACTGAACCCACCCACCAGATATCGAAGCAGCACCTACAGATCTCCCCATAGATGTCACTCCACCAACGATGGAAGAAATCAAGATGGCCATCAGACAAATCAAAAGTGGGAAAGCAGCAGGACCTAACAATATACCAGCTGAAGCACTCAAGTTAGATATCGACCTAACAGCAAGAATACTCCACGTTTTATTCAAAAAGATCTGGGAGGAAGAACAACTGCCGGAAGACTGGAGAGAAGGACATCTTATCAAGATACCAAAGGAAGGAGATTTGAGTAAATGTGAAAACTACAGAGGGATCATGCTACTGCCGGTACCAGAGAAAGTCTTCAACAGAGTGTTGTTGAACAGGATGAACGATTCAGTGGATACTCAACTTCGAGATCAACAAGCTGGTTTCTGTAAGGATCAATCGTGCACAGACCAAATCATGACACTACGGATCATCGTTGAACAATCACTTGAGTGGATCTCGTCAATGTACATCAGCTTCATTGATTACGAGAAGGCGTTTGATAGCGTAGATAGGAGAACACTATGGAAACTTCTTCGACACTATGGCGTACCAGAGAAACTCGTCAACATCATCCGGAACTCTTACGACAGAACACAGTGCAAAATTGTGCATGGAGGACAACTGATAAATGCATTCCCAGTGAGCACAGGAGTCATACAAGGTTGCCTGCTCTCGCCTTTTCTCTTCCTCCTAGTGGTTGACTGGATCATGATGACCTCCACACCTGAGGGGATGCACGGAATTCAATGGACAAGTAGGATGCAACTCGATGATTTGGACTTCAAGGATGATCTAGCTCTCTTAGCACATCTACATCAACAAATGCAAGCGAAGACAACCAGTGTAGCAGCAACTTCAGCATCAGTAGGCTTGAACATACATAAGGGAAAGAGCAAGATCCTCAAATATAACACAGGGAGCACCAACCAAATTCAACTTGATGGAGAAACTCTGGAAGAAGTAGATACCTTCACATACTTGGGGAGCATCATTGATGAATAAGGGGGGTCCGATGCAAATGTAGAAGACCAATGGAAGATGTAAGAACCAAGAGAAGTGCTGACGTAGCTTCAGACCACCACCTGGTGGTTTCTAAAATGGAACTGAAGCTAAAGAAAAAGTGGACAACTGGAGTAGCAGCAGTACAACGGTCCAATACAGCCTTTCTCTGAGACACTGACAAACTCAAGGAATTCAAAATAGCTCTCTACAACAGGTTCCAAGCCTTACAAGACCTACCGAAAGAAGAGAGGAACTCTTAAATAGGCCAGCTCCACTGAACCCACCCACCAGATATCGAAGCAGCACCTACAGATCTCCCCATAGATGTCACTCCACCAACGATGGAAGAAATCAAGATGGCCATCAGACAAATCAAAAGTGGGAAAGCAGCAGGACCTAACAATATACCAGCTGAAGCACTCAAGTTAGATATCGACCTAACAGCAAGAATACTCCACGTTTTATTCAAAAAGATCTGGGAGGAAGAACAACTGCCGGAAGACTGGAGAGAAGGACATCTTATCAAGATACCAAAGGAAGGAGATTTGAGTAAATGTGAAAACTACAGAGGGATCATGCTACTGCCGGTACCAGAGAAAGTCTTCAACAGAGTGTTGTTGAACAGGATGAACGATTCAGTGGATACTCAACTTCGAGATCAACAAGCTGGTTTCTGTAAGGATCAATCGTGCACAGACCAAATCATGACACTACGGATCATCGTTGAACAATCACTTGAGTGGATCTCGTCAATGTACATCAGCTTCATTGATTACGAGAAGGCGTTTGATAGCGTAGATAGGAGAACACTATGGAAACTTCTTCGACACTATGGCGTACCAGAGAAACTCGTCAACATCATCCGGAACTCTTACGACAGAACACAGTGCAAAATTGTGCATGGAGGACAACTGATAAATGCATTCCCAGTGAGCACAGGAGTCATACAAGGTTGCCTGCTCTCGCCTTTTCTCTTCCTCCTAGTGGTTGACTGGATCATGATGACCTCCACACCTGAGGGGATGCACGGAATTCAATGGACAAGTAGGATGCAACTCGATGATTTGGACTTCAAGGATGATCTAGCTCTCTTAGCACATCTACATCAACAAATGCAAGCGAAGACAACCAGTGTAGCAGCAACTTCAGCATCAGTAGGCTTGAACATACATAAGGGAAAGAGCAAGATCCTCAAATATAACACAGGGAGCACCAACCAAATTCAACTTGATGGAGAAACTCTGGAAGAAGTAGATACCTTCACATACTTGGGGAGCATCATTGATGAATAAGGGGGGTCCGATGCAAATGTAAAGACAAGGATTGGCAAAGCAAGGGCAGCATTCCTACAGTTGAAAAACATATGGGACTCAAAAAACAAATATCAACTAATCTCAAAGTCAGACTCTTCAATTCGAACGTGAAGACAGTCCTGCTGTATGGAGCTGAAACTTGGAGAATTACTGCAAACATCATCAGACGGGTACAAGTATTTGTAAACAAGTGCCTACACAAGATACTAAATGTCCGTTGGCCGGAAACCATCAACAACAGCTTACTATGGGAGAGAACAAACCAACTTCCAGCAGACGAGGAAATTAGGAAAAGACGTTGGAAATGGATAGGACATATATTGCGGAAATCATCAGACTGCATCACGAGACAAGCATTAACATGGAATCCTGTTGGGGAACGGAAAAGAGGAAGACCAAAGAACACACTTCGTCGAGAATTGGAAGCAGATATTAAAAGGATAAACAGCAACTGGAAACAGCCGTAAAGGATTGCTCAGGACAGAGTTCAATGGAGAATGCTGGTGAGCGGCCTATGCTCCTCAGTGAGGAGTAACGGGCGTAAGTAAGGTAAGTAAGTAATATTTTGTCTATACAAGTCACAAGTGGCGTAAGATGTTAGAAGCCAAGCGAGGTTCTGGATACGAGCTGAGATTTTGTCAAGACACCGACCCACTAGGGTTGATGAGACTTTTAAGATAAATGAAATGGTCAACGTACTTCACTCTGTATGACTAGTCTATTGAATAAAAAGACACGGTGTTCATGTATTCAAAGCCTTAACATGGAGTCTAGAAAGCAGTTTTAGGAAACATGGGATAACACTTCGCGAACTGGAATTACTAGCACATGGAGAGAAGGAAGAAATATAAGGGTTAAAAGTAAAGGTAGAAGAAACATTAGAAGAACAATATATTTGAAAGTGAGTAGGGTGGCCTAAAGTACTGCTAGAGGTATAAGGGTAGTTATCACTTTTCAGTTCCCCATAACATGAAAGAACTATTTTTTGAGGTACCTAAAAGAATCCAGATTAAAGATAGCTTTTGACGACCTGAGAGTGCAGCTGCAGTGCCCAAGAGACAACTGCATAAAGTCAGTCACAAATGACACTTTCACAAGCGCCTTACCATCAAAAACGGAAATCCGTGGACTGAGGTGAAGTTTATAATATATAGGGTCGATCTTTTTTAACCCCATCCCTTATTTAATCTTTAAATCTTATCAATTTTCAAACAACTTGCCTGGTATGGTGGAACTTTAAGGAACGATTGTTCTAGCCTGTATAGCCCGATTAGCTCATTACGATAGATAAATTCGACCACTACGTCAGGGTAGGAACAACGGTACTTCTAGTCACCCATGTCGTGATATTGTAATTAATCGTTTAGGAAGTGAATGGCAATGTACTTTTTTTTTGGGGGGGAGGGGTTAAAACAAAGTAGGACAAGAATACTTTTCTTCAATTTATCATAAAAATGCAAATAATGGATATAGTGCAATTATTTTAAATCTATGTCGTTTCACAAATAAATATTGACATTTTTGTCTACCGTAAAAAAACACATATTTACAACCATTATTTAAAAAATTAAAACAACTATATCAAAATGAAAGAAACAGAAACTTTACTTGAGTCTTCTCATTAAGATCCAATACAGCGAGACCAACCAATGCACCAACACATTCTGGGTCTAAATCCAAAGCACGTTTAAATGCCAAACGAGCTTTTTCCATATTACCCAATCTAAAGAAACAATGACCCATTCCAAGTCGAACAGTAGCTGGACAATTAGGCTGTAATCGTAATGCTTTGCGATAAAATCCTAAAGCATTTCTATATTCTTTTTTATTAAATGCAATACATGCTTTGCCAAGATAAGCAGGTACACTTGGAGCACCTTGATTTAAGACAAAATTTAATTGACTATCAGCTTGACTCCAATTTTCACCTTCATAAATAAAAAAAAATGCTCGTCCCAATAAATGTTTTTGATCATACATATCTATTCGATCGGCTGATGTGAAAAGTCTAGTTGCATGTGCAATTAATTGGTTTTTTTTATCTTTACTTTTTTCTCTAGAAAGATATAATAAATTTAGATTAAAGGAAAGTTCGTTCATAAAGTATCATTGTTGTACTGACTTACTGAACTTCTTAAAGTCAATGAAAAGGATAAAACGGATAATAAACTGATAATATTACCCAAGAAGCCAATTATTGAACTTTAAGTGAATACATACCAAAAGACAGAATTACTACTCGATTGACTAGGTATTTGAGTTTGTTTTTAAATAATAAAAGCTACTATTTGTACAAAAGATGCTTTAGGCTAACAGATGGGTAAATAATCGGAGAAGTTACGAGAAAATAACTGGTGATTATTCACTTTACTCTCTTGCGATTAGTATGTATATACAACCACTAATAGTGAATACCAAAACTATATTTCCAGTGAATTTCCTGCATTTTCGAAATCCTATTTTTTTGCTTCCATTTCTACAATGAACATGTTATGTCGGGTGATTCAGGAAGAACAACCAACTTCTGAAACTGTGCTTTAGAAGACTAGCTCGATTACTTCGGTTGTGTGTAGGATAAACATTTTATTTCTATCATTATTAATTCCCTCTCACCTTATTCTCCCATTTGACTTATTTACTATATGTCATTTTCCGTTTGTGAACTACAGTTACTTAACAGTGTATACGTACTCTAGTTCACTAGCATCGTCTCCCTTACTTTGTTTTGATGTTAACTTTCTAATTCGTTGACTGCGTGGTCGGGTTTTATATATGCGTAGAGTAGTGCCTAAAGTACAATATGATTCGTCTGATTGATTCATCGGCTTGTATTTTTCCAATCTCGGCCTAGGACTGAGTAGGGATTGGGTAGACGTTCCGGGACCGGTTAGATACTCTCACTGATTTGTCACTAACTTCGTGCGCACAAGGTCATATCGATCGGTTGGTTGTACCTTTCTAGTCATAACAGTTGTTAGCGTCATAACATAACATTTATGTTCAGTGTTAGTGCAGTGATTCAAGTTATAATATACAAAAGCAAATGTTCTGATATTAGTTTATAAATTTGTATGTTTGTTAACACGGTACAGTACTGACTAACATGCTTGCAAAGGTGTGCAATGATTGGTCCGTACCAAGCTAATCAGCGCTAACGAATAATCGAGGTGATAGAACATCATTATGTGGAGCTTATGCAAACTCTCATGTATTTGTTTACTTTTCACTTTGCTGTCCCTATTTTCGAATATATTATGCTACTTGCTTGAGTCTTGTTATGATTTGGGATCAAGTCAGTGAAGTTGTCGCATCGTAGACAGGGATATAACGCACTAGTACCGCTTCAATCGAAGTGACTTCGCAACAATCCTGGATTTTTTGTTATTCAGAGTCTTATTAAAGATAACATTAAAGTAGAAGTGGACAAGTAAACTTTAAACAATATCTGAACTAGTTGAGTATTCATAAGCAAAGAGGCTAGATTTTTCAAGAACTATATTATAACTGTAAGATTTCTCTTGCGACATTATGTTATATTGTGAAAAGGCCAATTGGGAAAGTAATCATTTATTTGGTGAAAACAGAGTGTGTCATACAATATTACATATCTTACTTCCAAGCATCAATTTGCACATCCTCCGTGTTCTCTGGACTGTGTCGTTTATAAGCTTGCTTCTCTTGGTTGTTCTCGGTTCTTCTCGGTATTTTAATCATGCTTTACTTTTCTGCAACCTCGCAACTCGCCATGTATTCTGTTTACTGATTCTTCCTAATTCCCTTTGACACTCTGCTACCTACTACTTATTGATGACCTTATAAGTAGTATCCACCACACTCGCCCCTCCATTTAACTGTTGTGCTCGAATGCGCGCCGACCTTCTTGCCTCTGTGGTCACCGGTTGTTTCTGCGCATTTGCCTCATCATTCCAACACATCCATCTTTGCAATTGACTTATGTTTACACGCTTCTCTTTGTTGTCCTTCCTGATGGTGTATACCGGTCCACGCCTAGCGATGACTGTATACGGGCCCTCCCATTTGGGGAGTACTTTCTTCGAACCTAGTCCGCCGCCCGTTATGCTCCTCCGTCCTCTACACTTCACCAGATCTCCCAATGAAAAGTGTCTCAGCTGATTCCCTCGATGCTGTTCTGACCGTTTAACGTCCATTTCCTGTTTCCGTTGTATGTTTTCCACCGCTTGTTTCCGCTGTTCCTTCCATTTCCTATCATTCCACTTTTGTGACTGAGGCCAGGCGATGATGTTGCCTGGCAGTCGTGGTCTCCTTCCGTACATCAACTGAAATGACGACTTCTTTGTTGTTCCCTGATTCGATGCTCGATGTGCTAATAATATCATCGGTAATTCCGTCTCCCAGTTACCCCCCTTTGCTGCCAACCATTCTTTTAAAGTGTGATTATTTCGCTCCGTTAGTCCGTTGGTCTGTGGATGATACGGTGTTGTCCTGATTCGTTTGATACCTAACTGCCCAAGGCGAGATGTGAATTCTTCGCTCTCGAAACATGGACCCTGGTCGGTCAATATCATTCTCGGGATGCCGTGGTCAGCCACGATGTGCCGCATCACTGCTTCGGTCACCGTCTTTCCTCGTTGATCAGGGATCGCCACAGCCTCTACCTAGCGCGTAGCATGCTCGGTCATCACCAACACGTATTGGTTACCGCTCGATGTCTGAGGAAATGGACCCATTACGTCCACTGACCACAGATCGCCTACTGTCGTTACGGGGATGGGTTGTAACGAAGTGCGTATGCATTTATCACCCTTCATTAACTGACATTGGGGGCAGGCGAGGACGTATCTCATCACGTCTTCTTGCATTCCTGGCCAGTAAGCACTCTGTCTCAGGAGGTCAGTGGTTTTTGCGACGCCTGTGTGTGCTAGTTGGTGGCATTCACTGATTAGTTCATGTCGTAATGGCTTTGGAATTACAACTATCCAGCTGCCATCGTTGTCTTTCCATGTTAACACTCCAGCTGCATTTAATCTTAATCTGTCTTTTTGGCTTAAAAACGTCTTTACCTCTCTGCTAAAGTGCATTGATTCGTCATCCACTACTTCAGTTAGCGCTCGTCTCACCGTCCTAAGCGTTGGATCGGCTTTCTGGCAACGAACTAGTCTTTCAAGGTCTGTTCGTACTCTGTTGACTCCACAGGCGATTTCCGGTAAGCAAGCGTCCTCACACGGTCGTGACAGGTAGTCAGCTATTACGTTTCGACTTCCTGGTACGTGGCCAATCGTGAAATTATATTCTTGCAAGCGTAGTGTCCATCGTGACAATTTTCCTCGGAGGTCTCTTGCCATCTTCAACCACTGTAGCGGCTTGTGGTCGGTCTCAATGTGAAATGGCTAGCCTAGCAAATACGGTCTCCACTTATCTACTGCCCAAACGATCGCTAGACATTCTTTCTCGATGGTCGAGTACTTCTGTTCCGTTGGCGTTAAAACGCGGCTGGCATATTCCACTACCCCGTCATCCTGCCGAAGTACTGCACCAATGCCAAAATCACTGGCATCTGTGGCCACTGTGAACTGTTTTCCACGGACAGGTAGTCTCAATGTCATCTGCTTTGCGTTTAATAGCTGCTTGATCTGATCAAAGGTTTTCTGCGCCTCCTCGGTCCATATAAATTTTTCATTGTTTAATAGTTTATACGGTGGTGCAGCGATCTAATTAAAGTTCTTTATAAAGCGGCTGTAGAATGCTGCTCTTCCTATAAACTGCCTGAGTTTCCTTTTCGAAGTGGGTGCTGTTATGTTCTTGATAGTCAAAATCTTCTCGGGTAACGGCTTCATTTCACCATCTCCCACTTTATACCCCAGCAGTGTGACGTTACATTTGGCTATCTGCGACTTTTTCTTATTTATGTGCAACCCAAACACCTCGATTCGTTTGAGTACTGCTTCTAGATGTCTTATGTGGTCTGCCTCTGTTTTACTGTAAACCACCAAATCGTCCCCGTACACCTCCACGTTCTCAAGATTTCGTAACAATAAGTTCATTAATCTTCTAAATGTGAACGGTGCTCCTGCCAGCCCAAATGGCATTCTTCTAAACTGGTACTGTTTGTGACCCACAGTGAAGGCTGTCTTGTACCTGTCATCTGCTTTTATCGGTAGCTGCCAATACCCTGACCTTAGGTCCAGTACAGTAAACAACTTTGCTTGTTGTAAGCGATCCAGGGTTTCGGCTACAGTTGGCATTACACATGGCTTCAACTCACTTATGCTGTTTAGTTCTCTGAAGTCGACGCAGAATCTATATTTCCCATTGGATTTCTTTACTAGAAGCACAGGTGAGTTGTAACGGCTATCGGCCTCTTCAATTATTTCGTCCCGCAACATTTCTTCCACTTGACGATTTACTTCCGTCTCGAGATGAACTGGTATCCGGCGTGTGTGGAACGTCGTCTTTTTACGACTGTTTATAGGGATTTCATGCGTCACCTTATCACAATACTCATAGGCCTCTCCGTCGTCGGTGAAAAGGCCTCCGTATTTTGCTACTACCTTGTTGATATTTTCTATGTTTTCTTGCGGTAAGATCGTGGCTTGTATCTTAGTTATCTCTCTGTTTTCATGTATGCTAAAATGTCCATACTTAGTGTTTACCGTCTTGTTCTTCGTGTCAACTACCGCCTCCACCTCTCTAAGGAAGTCCGCTCCTAGTATTGTTTGCTGCATTCCTTTAGTTACTACAAATGGATATCGTACGACGTAATCTCCAACTTCGACACAACAGTCTGAGACTCCTAAGATTTCCAGTGCATGCCCGCTCACTGTTTGCACCGCTAGGGAACACGCCCTGATCTGCCGACACAATCCTACATCTATTAAGGATATAGCAGCACCCGTATCAACTAAACAAGCTAGTACTCTCCCGTTTATACGCACTCTTGTATACAATGCACCCTTATTAACCAGGAATGCTCTGACGTCTCCATCCTCGAACGGTTGTGGCCACGTCACCTTCATCTCGTTCAGGGGCAGCGACACCAATTGTGAAAAGGCCAATTGGGAAAGTAATCATTTATTTGGTGAAAACAGAGTGTGTCATACAATATTACATATCTTACTTCCAAGCATCAATTTGCACATCCTCCGTGTTCTCTGGACTGTGTCGTTTATAAGCTTGCTTCTCTTGGTTGTTCTCGGTTCTTCTCGGTATTTTAATCATGCTTTACTTTTCTGCAAACTCTCAACCCGCCTTGTATGCTGTTTACTGATTCTTCCTAATTCCCTTTGACACTCTGCTACCTACTACTTATTGATGACCTTATAAGTAGTATCCACCACAATATAGTTAACTCCATACAAGAAAATAGCAGTCTTCAACTGGAATGTTGGGGAAGTAGTGTCAGAAGTATCTAGCTTAGGAATCTGAATGGGAATATAGGAAATTTCTTTTATCATAATGTCTAATGGTTAATAAGTAAGAAGACATGTTTTGCAATCAAGTCAGACTTACTTATAAGCTTTACGACCATAATAATTGGCAAGCATATCTAGTAACCGGACCAAATCGCTATCATGATACGGTTGGAGATCCGCTGCATTTCGATAGGCTTCCTCGAGGACCTTTTCAAAATCATTGTATAATTTTTTCTTGTAATAAGCAATAGCAACAGTAATCCAAATTTGCAGGGGAGCTTTTTCTTGACTCAATATATTAAGTACTTCTTCACCATCAGGCAACTGGTCAGTATCCAACTCGATAATTTCATCACCTCCTCTTAATGGTATTTCAATAGTATTCTCAGTAGGCAATCCACCATAATCAGAATTCATGGAAATCTAAAGTGAAAAGACACGAATTTAACAATTAGATAACCAGTTTAGATAACATAAAAAGAAAAACAACAACTTTATAAAGGGGGAGGGGCAATAGTAATTTAGATTAACCCTGAAATGCCTTGGTACGGTCTAGGGTAAGAAAAGTTCACTCTCTTCCTCGAAATGTTCCAAAAAGGGCACTCATCTAGAATCTGAAAACAAATGTCAAGTGGATATGGAAGGTTTGCCCATGAAAGTTGGAAAACCCTGATTTCAAACCACTCCTAAAAAAAGACGGAAGGCGTATGAACTAAGTTTGATCACCGACTACCACGAGCCTGAATCTTCTAACGATGTCCCATTGCCTAGTGGTCAAAAACTCGGAGTGGCTCCCTTAGAAAACCAACTGGTCTGGTCTGGGCGCCAGGGCAGTATCCTATTTCATGTACAATGATGATGACTGAGGATGATGAAGCATATGATCTGCCTACAACATTGACTCTAACTCAAGTGATACTTACTGTCATTCTACCACAAACTTTCGCTTTATTTTACATTCTTTTCTATTCTGCTTTTGTATTTATTTGTTTGTTTTCACTACTTATTCGTTTCACTCAGCAGCATGCCCACAATGAAAATTCCGTCTTATCAGTTTGGTATGAAGTCGCTGAATAGTAGGCTTTTTGATTGCTGATACTTAAGTCGAAATTTGATCAAGTCTGCCTAAAGTTGTGTGTGGCACTGAAACTGTTCTTCTTCAACGTTCGACTATTAGTGAAGTTCGGAAAACAGTTAACTTTGGTTGTATTTGGAAGGTCTTAATATCGATGTTTATTGTATTTCCGGGACTAGTAGCATACCGTAAATCTAAGCTCCATTTATCGATTCAAGAGGCGTTTCATGCCCGCCTATTCGGTGATCAGGTAACATCGACAACCGGTTACGTTAGTGTCGCACTAACAGTAAGGCGGAGACAGCACTAATCGACTGAATCCCCATTAAAATTAGGTTGTGCTGTTAGATTACAAGGCTCTAACTGGCGTGAGAAACCGTCTTTTATAATCGCCGTCCGTACACCAGCAGGTTGCATTTGATATTCTGTTGTGTTCTATAGTTTGAGCCAAGTTCCAAGCGATGAATCCCCGCTTGTCAGTTATATAATCTTAGTAGGTTGGCCGAATAATGTATAGTCTCTAGCTCGACCAGGTATACTCAGTCTATCAGTGTGCTACGATCCTTAAAAACGAATAAAAGAAAGAGCACTTGGATGACGATCCGAGAGGTCCAACAATCCCAATTAACGCTTATTTAAGCCCATTCATTCATATTTAGTTGTTTAAATCTGTCACAGATTGATGTTGACAGGGCACTACTGAAAACCAGGGAACACTGTTAGACAGCTGTTTCGTCCTAGTACGGAACTCTTCTTTTGGGAGTGCGCATCCTTAATCCCGCTAGGGAATTGAGCCCTTAACCGTCAGGCTGGTGAACGCTTAACCCTCTTCACCACTGGGTCGGTACCCAGTGGTAGAATTCCCGCTTTCATCAACTCGTAAAACAGTACGATGATCACCTAATGCCATTGGTGATAACTGTCTCATTCCCTATAAATCTTAACTCTACCGATCAGGACTTCTCTCTAGAACCTCAGGAGCTATCTGGTAGTGCTCCCTGGTTTTTAGTAGTGGTCTATCGACACCAATCTGTGACGAATTCAAACAACTAGACTCAATACCAATCTGCCCCCATGAAACTACCTCAATTCATCCATTTATATATCAATTGGTGGTTACTAGTTAAGGGAAAACATCAAATTAAAAAAACTTTATAAAATTTCACATGAGTGACTATTTTACAAAAGCACATTGAATTAGTACGACTAAACAGTATCACATTTACATTGAAATATGGCTCTCATTGAATCAAGTTGAGCTTTCTGAAAAATCAGCACAAAGTTCTATGTCTGATTTCTGAATAGATGCATTTCTGGGGTATCTGAATTCCACAATAAAGGTAATCAAAAATAGGCTCTGTCATCAATTGAACAATCTCAAGAGAGAGCGTCCGAAAAATAATATAGTTCTTTCTGGAGATTTGAATGAACAAGTCGAGCGTCTAAGCGCAGAGGAAAGCCACTAAGATGGTAAACGAGAACTTAGTCTCAGTTCAGATAACGGAGACCGTCTTTGACAACCTTGTCCTGATCACAATTTGTCACCGACAAAGACCAACATTTAGCACAGTCATCACGGTTGTGTTACTTGGCGACCTCGCTCTGTAACCTAGACCCGGACATGGAATGATCATGTCGTTATCAGCTACCCCTGACGTGGATGTATTCAAGATAGCCGTTCCATTCGGAATACTTATCTGGATTCTGATCATCGCTCGGTATGTGCTAAATTTACATCCCATCTCAGCAGCCGGTAGATGTCTTACCTTAAACAGATGGATACTAGTAAGTTGGTAGCAGCCTCTGTTGTAACTAAATAGGCTAAGTGCCAGTTCACCGAGAAAGCTTAGATTGGCTGCACTCTCATGACACCATTAAAAGATGGGCCATATCGAATGTGGTTTTGTGAAACGCCATACTTATAAGCACCGCGTTTCTGCAAGTTCCTTACAGCTCCTTGAGGCACGCCAATCTACTCTAACTCGTAATTCAGGTAATACGTAAACTACTACGTCAGAAAATCATGAAACATTTGTGTGAAGATCGAGGAACCTTGTGGTCTGAGCGTGTTAAAGAGTCGATTACACCACTCTCCATCAACTGTTGGAGCAGCGTCACATTTATTACAGAACAACAATTGTTGCATAAGGCCGGTCTATGTTGCTTCATTCCAACCTTTGAGTTTACGTTCTAAAGATGGTGCAACTCATAGCCTTGAGACCTTACTAGATATGGCCTAGAACAGAAGCTAGTGACGATCCTGTTGTAATTTCCTACTAAAGTCTTCATAAAAGTTTGATGACCATTCTCAATGGAATGAAGTCCCCCTTTTAGTATCTCTATCCAAAATGTATTTCATACAATATTTTTTTGATATTTTAATAAATTTTGAAGCTTTGTAACAACCTTCGCAATATTATGATTCTAACTGTGCGACTCATGCATTTGTGTGCCCTTGTGTACCAAATTTTGTGCTTGAATTAATAAACCGAGAAAAAATTTTATGACGCAGTATACACATCTAAGGACGTAAAGTGTGCCAGTTCATTGCCAGTATGATTCCTGTGAGAGAAGTATTTATACAAGTACCTTATGATTCAAAAATTATTAAACATAAAGTTGCAGCTTAATTGCCTCATGTAATTTATTTCCCGAGTACAGGTTTACGTACTTAACTTTGAGCTATACTGTTTGTGCATGAGGTTCAAGTGACTAAACAATAACGGAGTAAGATTAGAACCTGTGGCAAAGAATGATGGCAAGTAATTCGTCCACTGTTTTAGACTGTCGGGTTGTTGTGTTCGACTTTAATTAGCTCACTTTCATTAAAATGAAAAAGCATCAACTTTCAACTATACAATGTATCCAAACATCAGTGTGGTTTAATTAACCTTCGTACAAATTAATGAAGTCACTACGTATAAAGAATAAATGTAGATGTCTTAAAACTCAGTTGTGGTCAACATAGGACCTAGCAAATATGTGCATCGTTCCAAGTTCCCAAATCCCACCAACAGATTAAGATGAATAAAGCAGTAGTAGTGAAACCAATTATTATCAAAAAAATCTGTCACAAACAATATAATCTGAAAAGAAAGATTTACTTCGTGAAGTATACAAACCAACCTTAAGGTTTAGGATAATATATATGGTACATGGAACAGAAACTAAACCTACCTATAAAGCTTCCGTTATGAAACCTGATAAGATGTTGGTTGACCCTAACACTGTTTTCCAGCTAGTCCTAGATAACACTTCGTCAAACCGAAGATGAAAGAAACAGTTTAAAAGCCATATCACCAGCTACCTAATTATGCTTCTATAAACTGCGTGACACGGTCACCAAGAGCATGTAAATTACTGTTACAGATAGATGTTTAAGTTTAAAAAATCTCTAACTTCAATATCTACTTTATTCTTGTTTTAACAGTTTAATCCCCTAGCGCTATCCCGACGTCAAATAAGAAACAACTAAGTGCTTTTGTAATATACTTAGTACTATTTTTAGTGTTAAGGACTCAGCAAAAATACACTGGATTTCTCTTACCAACTAAGTTAATACCTCTTGCATTTGCACGCAAAGTTCAAAACATGAATTATATCTTGCCATTTATGGAAGATTAGGCAAAAGCTACTGATATTTCACTACTAAAGAGTTTGGAATTGATGGGATGACAAAGCCAGAATGAGAACGAGTTGAAGTGATGTTAAGGGGAAATCACGAGAACGATTAGCTTGCCATGAATAAAAATGAAAGTCAAATGCAACAAGTGACTTGAGGCATAAAAAGGAAGTTGCAAAATATAATGCCTTCGCGTCGTTATAAAAATTAGATAAGACAATAGGTAGAATTAAGCTATAGTGCTAGACCAATGAGATAAGGGCATCAATTCTCAGGATCGCGGAGCACAGATGAATCCATTATAATAATTCTATGGAATATAATTTTTATTTTGGATGGATTCGTGTTAATAACGTAGCTTTGAAACAAAGAAATAATTTGTAGGGCAATATCTTGAAGTTGTAAGCTTGAAATGGCTGAAATCAGATGCCAGCAGAAATGTGACAAGTCAAGATCACACAGAGAATCGCTCGAAAGCTGCATTATAGTTCAGTTCTACAGGACAGTGTATTGCGTCTCTTAATTTGATGATAAGTTTTAACAACTTGCAAAATATTCACATAAATAATTATCATCCATAATAATAAGTCAGTAAATAAGGTAAACATTTAGCTAACACTTTAGTCTCTCGTACTTTCTGCAAAAATTATTCATTAGTGCCACTGACAATTACATTGATTAAATTTGCAATATCACAAGTAGTGGCCACAACCGGCTAGCAAAGTTTAGCCCGTCTATTTATGCGTTAAGAAACATTATTTCACTTCTATTATAAATGCCATCATAACTACCACAAAAATAGGAAATTTTCGAAAACGCTGAAGTTGAAGACAAACAATATGGACTGTAAGGAATTAGAAATTATAGTGGTACCGATGACAGTGAGAATACCGCCAAAATATAATTGTAAACATTTCAAACACTAAGTCTAGATAGCCTAAAATTCACTCCCTGTGATGCAAATGTACTTCGCTCTATGCGCGCAGGCACTTAGTGTTGTAAAATTCAAGCTAAGTGTATTCTAAGACACGATTACATTGTAACTTACATCCATCAAAGAAGCTTTAAGTGACCCGGGTGTTTTCAAGGCCATCCTGGGGACAATATTTAATACGGAGCATTTTTAGTATCATTGTGACGAGCTGGTATAAATCTGGCAGTTTGCTAGTGCTCATGTCTCGATGATACCGGTTTTGTTCTAGATCTTCGGCAGTGTTCCGCAGTAGTTATGTAGCCAATCGACTGCACTGCCCCTATTGAAGTAGCCAGGTGAATAAATAATAATACAAAAACGTTCATTTACGTTTTTAGTTATACGTACTTTTATGGGGTTAATTATTCTTCCTCTGTTTTTTATAAGTTATTTTTATATTTTAATATTTTTCCTTTTCCTCCTTTTTTCCGCTGCGTAGTAGTGATTTCAGACGGTTAGGAGGTCAGGGGGATTACTGGTAAAGAAGCGTGGAATGGTAGAGAGTTGGGTGGGGGAGGTATTAAATAACTAATGGGAGAGAAAAAAGACAGTTGAGATATCGCGAGCAGTGGGTACGGAGAATAATGATGACAATAATAAAAATAACAATATTGTTATTCCTATAGTGATATTGATAATACTAATAGACGACCAGCTTCTATGGCTCCAAGTCGGGTCTCCGCTCTTCAAGAAGATTATGATAAACTTTATAAGACAGTACTGGATGTGTATTTTGAATACTGTGAGCAAAGGTTCCAGTGTCGGCTAGTCTGGGTACCTGCAGATGTGATGTAAGACTGCTGAGTCCTTTGCAGCAGCCATGGAGTAATTCACGCCAGTGTCTAGACTCGCGGTAAGGAGTAGCCTGAGTTACGTTCGATGAAACTACTAGTTGCAGTTCGCCTACATAGTTCGTAGGTAGGGCAGTTCTCTTAGGAAGTAAGAATGAACAGTGAAACGGTAAACCAGACTTTCCGGTGCCGGGTGCTGAAGATACAACTAAACGTGTTTCCAAATAAGGTCCAATTTAGCCAAAACCAAAAAAGAATGAAGTCCAAATAGTGTAATTATTATCCTGCCAAGTAAATATCGCTCTGTGCAATAAATTATAAATATATCATTACAAACCTTCATTATTACAGGTACCCTGTCTAGAACAAATAGTCAAATAGCCCAAAGCAATGGCACAATCAAAAATAGCGGCAGCGACAACAAATAAGCCACGAAATTGTATACAACAAATGGGTCACTTAAGTTTAAAAGAGTATGATAAGTATAATTCACAAATTTATGTAATCCTTAAGTTTAGCCCAACAAACCCTATTAAAAATAATCTTTCGAAATTCTCCATACAACTAATAAACAGGCAGAAAATGTCACATAAAGAGAACTGACGTTCCTTGAAATCTACGTCATGGACACTCCTACAAAAAAAGACCTCAGTTCACTAATCCTGCCAGGTGAAGTTGGAGTCGTAATTATGTTTGTATAGTAACAAGGCCCTTAAAGCGTGATACAGCCCAATTAACAGGGATTCAGAAAGGCTGATTGACCTTTGTAATCTTACTTCTCACGACTTAGGCTGGAAATATGTCACAGGTTTCCGTAACTAGTTGTAGCAACCAACCGGTGGGATGCGCTTTTGTCGGGATGTGCGTCACATTTCTCCTACGTCGAAGCTATTTTGGTTGCCGCTCTCCATCCTATCATCTACTTGGTTTATTGTAATATTTTCACAGCCGTTTCAAGTGTTTAATCGGTCCAAACACCTACTTACTTCACATTTATTTTTGTTTGCACGTTTACTTGTTAAATAGGTTGTTTTATGCGGTTGATAATGTCTGCAAAATACTTGGTCTTGACATGCTTCACTGTTTTTGTCTTCCGGGGTTGAAAATCCATGAACATACTCAAGAAAATCCATAAGACTGAAACTACATACCTACTAGTTGATTACACGTACTCCCGAGGAATAGTCAGCTGGTGGTATCCTCGACCATAACACACCGACGTGTTATAGAGTACGACAGTCGTCACAGCTTCGTCGACATTCAAAATGTTGAATCGACTGAGATATTCATCTCCAAAACTAACAAGGGCAATCCAGCCATCTGTCCTAATCAAACTGATACTAATGTTGAGTCTAGTTTGAGAACAATTAGTAACTAAAGTTTCAGTTCGTGTAAAACCTAACGCATCTATACAGATTTGTGTTTTCAACTAATAAATTCCCTGACCTGTATGATTTGGGACTTTGGTTTTGCTGGTGTCAGAATATTATAGATGTGATCGACTAGTGATGCTGGTGAAAGTTCTTTTGTTGCTTACAAATGATGAAAAAACTTTGCAGAAGATGTACATAATATACAACTCTTGAAAATGCAATTATTGAACCAATAGCTACATCTTGTTAATTGAGTACCTCTAAAGTGATATCGTTTGGTTTTAGTGTTTCATGTGAGAGAATCATGAATCCCTGAAAGCTAACGACATAGCGTGAAGTTAAAGAAGCTTTAAGACCTCCATATCTATTGTATTTTCATAATAACAGTAACTAACGTTTACGCTCTTTGTCACCTACGCAAGTAGGGACGAAGGTAAATTACCATTATTATTATTATTACTATTTTCTAGCCCTCGTACAACAAAGTTTGCTGACTGCATGTCACTGACTAGATTTAGGTATCACCGCAACGACTTCATATTACTAACGTCTATAGTAGTGCAGTTATCCATGCACCAATAAGTATTCGGGAAACAGTCAATACAAGACATTGTACTAGTCCATGAAATGATTGACATTTGGGCTGAGCCATGTTAATAGGTGCAGACTACCTGATATGGGTCCGTGTGATAATCGCAATCAGAGGTTAGAGACTTTGGATGATATGGGTCAACATCGTTCACGGTGGCCTAGGTCCTACGCCGAATTTCAGGTTTCTAAGTTAAACATGATTACGTTTCGCTGATTTGCATTTTCTTAAGTCATAATCTCTGATCTTTAGTCCTCTAAATTAGTACTAACATTGTTACTACCTCCACTACACTGCGATTCAGTCTAAAAATTTCATCTCCATGCTAATCGGGGCATAACAACGTGAAATAATGTATAATTTACAGGGTTCGACGTAATGGCTCACTGACTATTCAGGGTTTTAACGATTCATTAAAAGCGAGCTTAAAGCTGCCAGGTCAATGATAACCACACAGTTAAATCCTATTAAAATTACTCAATATATTTCGTTAGATATAGCAGACTGTCATAATAAGTAGTTGTCGATGTTCCTGAAGGGAGATTGTGAAGTGCTAGTCAGTTATTCCGTATAAGTTAGCGGGAAATATAAATTGAGATTAAGTTTCAGAAGGTTACATACTGATAGAAAGATTTATAAATGCTATGATGAGGCGAACTAAATATTTTGAAGTTTTTTAAGCCAACTAGGTAAATAGAAGAGAATTAAAGGTTACTTATAGCAGTAGGAACCGACTCTACTAACAAAACAGAGAAAGTGATGTTGTTCATCAAAAGCAATATTTTTAGTTATGAGTTATTTTGATTACTTATTATAGATACTTGTGATTTCAGACATCTAATAACTTCCGCATGGATAAATTCTAGAAAAAGAAATGATTCGATATGGATATGAAGTGCACCCAGCATATGACCATGTTACGTTTGTCGTATAACCAGAGCAACTTCCAACGATTGAACCCGCTCGTACGGATAAGAATAAATCAAAAGGCAATGAAGGATGGAGGAGTTAAACTTGATCATACGTGTAGGGGCTCTAATGGTGTAACGACATCTAGTCTGGCAAACTAGCGAGCGAGTTGTTATCCACTCCGTGCCGTGTCGTGATCTGGTGTTGATGTGTGATCGAGCGACGTGAACTAGTCGTGTCCGCTAAAACGAACATGGTCAACATCAATGTCGAGAGCCTATGCAACCAATTACTCAGGGGATTATTGACTGCTATAGATATTAGAGAAAACCAAGCTGATCTCGACTGACGCAACCCCACATGTTTGATCAAATTTTTATCCAAATCACTGTTTAACGTTGTCACCAATTTACTATTGGCTTAGGTTGGCCAATTGCATATTCTTTTTCCCAAAACTCAGTCTCCTCGATTGCCACATCTCACTCTAATTACTTATCGTTTCAGAATGTTGTACTTATTAGTTTCTTGTGGTGCTTACATTTTTTGTTTGGATCCTAGTATTTTGTTGCATTGCACTATAATACTTTTTCTGGTTCGAATGGCTATACATGAACACAACTAGTAATAACAATGCATCGTTCACATTTTTATGCATTCTAGTGTCCCCATTACAGAAACTATTAATTAAACACATTTTCATATCACTGTTTCATGACATTTGCTGATTCTTTTTTATCACAGTTAAATTACCTAGCTGTTTGTATATCGTATATGTTAATTGTGAAGCCGTTTGATATCTTTTTGAACTTGGTTACTTCACACCTTTTTAGTCAACCAAAGCACTTGAATAAGCTGGATCTATATCACATTTTGTTCTTTATATATCTCTAGAGTACTGTGTCAGAGTCGTATTTACTTGGTTTTAATATCGCTACGAGATATTGGTTTCAATCAGTTCGTGCATTAGTACGTTTGGTGCTGGGCTTCCGTTAGCATATTAGGTATTCTAAGCACTATGAGGAAAATTAAAGTATTAATTGCCGTGAAATGATTTAATTATACTTATTGACTTGAATATACGCCAAGTTTCGTTATGTACGTAACCCTTTGAATCTCCTAATTGAAACCTTGAAATTGACTGTCTATATAGCGCAGTAAGGAAAGTAGTGCAGGACTTAATTGTTGGCAATTATCGGAATTCTAACAAAGTCAACCAAATTTAGCCAACACGAGTTGCTTTATCGCAATGTAATAACAGAATGACAGTATTAGCTCAGTGTTATTTGTCTATTCGGACTGAAAAATGCATCCGTATAGTATTTAGTTACGACAGTATAAAGCCACAATTACATTTCTTACATCGACAATTTGCCAAGTTGTGACACTATAATTTGTAAAGTATGCATATTACATTTTGATTGGAAAAAATTCACGCTGCTCGTTACTGCAATGTAAAAAACCAATATAAATTTCCTTTTTTAAGTTGAATTTCGGTTTGAGCGTATAGGACACGAGCGAAATATATATGCTTCACTTCAAAAAATAGAGTCAGGCCTAGGTTTCTGTCAACAACGCATGCCTGCTTGTTAACATATCTCTACTCGTTATGCTGTATATCGGTTTTTATACACACCGTGTGGGGTGTTAACATTAGTAATAGGTCTTGGCCAGTAGATTAATAATTAATTACCTAATATTTAAAATGAGTTGACCTAAGTGGTGAAGTATTATCAGTTTTAGTAAATTCATCTCAAGCGATTCATATTGTACACGATTAGCAAACAAAACTTCCTCCTTTTATGTATCTTAACTTTGTAGCAAACGACTTATATAAAACACTACAGCAACTACAGCAAACCAATCACATAACGCCGTCCTACATGTGACATAAGATCACAAATATCATAGGGTTCGAGGATTAAATTAAAAACCTTACTGAAAATAATTTCTACAAATTTCTAACGTTACCACTGAATGGACGTAAATTTATAAATATAGCGACTAGTCTTAGCATTACAGCACGGTCACCAACCCGAAATATATTTACAGCCAAGGTCTGAGCTGACGGCGCGGCTTTTTCATTTTCTAGGCCACTTAGGTATGACTGTTTCTGCACAGAAAACGACTGAACCTTCAAAGATTTCTGACTTAGTTGATTTTTGTCCGGCTCTTAATTTATACTTAAAGCCTATAGCGCGTGTATGTATCACTGTTCAGATCCCTCTGCTTCACGATACGTCCGGTCAGTTAAAATCATTCACTACATGGGAGATCATTGAAAAAATTCGGCAGTTGTGTCCTGGAATACTTTCTCCATCCACTGTTATGAAAGTGGTTCACACTACATTGGAATTCGTTAGATTCGCTGTAGACTTGGAAAACAAAATAGACGTCAGGCGCGTGGTTACAAGCCTGGAAAGTCAGGTAACCCTACTTCATAAGAACAGTTTTATTTACATTAGGGTAGTCAGGATTTATCTCTAAGTTTTGGATTTTTCGTCTAATAATTATGTTTTTCGGTTATCGAATGGGTTTATATATCGATATATCTTGATTTGCGGGTTGTGATAGTGTCCTTTTTCTAGATGTCGACCCCAAATACCAAATAACTATAGATACTATAAAGTAAATTTAATATAAAAACCACATAACCACACAGTATGTATGTTGCGTCTTCGATTATATTTTTGCTTTCTAAGAACCATCTCATCGATCACATTGGTTCATCCCTATTCTACAATTCTGCCAAACAGATTCACCAATCTTTATTTTTGTCAAGATCATCGTTTTGGAAAAGATGGCTTGATAAGCTGTCTTGATGACAATTTTCGTCACCTTTACCCAAAGCTTTCGCTATGAAAACACCACGAAATTTCCAGTTAGATCGAGTAGTTTCACGGCGATGAAGAGTTGAATACATGTACAATTTGTATGTTATTTACAGAAGCTTAATTCTCATATACTAGATTTGATACTTATTTATTAGAGGTTTGTCCTATGTTACACAGGTTTCTTATATGGTTTGGTGAGTAAGTATCAACTTCGTCTATATTCTTAATTCATCTTTACAGCACTAAGTTTTTATATACTATTTGTATAATTCTCTCTAAATTTCTCATTTCGGTGTCATAAAATTAGCATGGCTTCATAAATTAATTTTGTTCGAAAGCATTAGGACAATCGTCTGACTCTTCACACTTTAGTTTCTGGGTCCGATGTATGCTATTAAATCTAAAAACAACCTATGAGATATTATTAAGAAATGCATAGGGTGTATTTTGCATATTTCAAATACAAAGTATTTTTGCAGGACAGGTGGGAGTTTGTGCTCGTTCCCACTGTTTGAAAAATCCTGTGGTACATGAAAAGTTCGTATATCTAGGTAGTTGTGTGAATTTTGGTGGTAATGGTTGTAATGTGATTTATCCATAATCAGAGCCAGATCAATCTATACCGATCTAACTTGTCTTAAGTGCTATTGTCATATGAGTTTGACTGTAGAAGGTTGAGTTTTGATGATAACAGTCTTGGTGCATGCCTGCGTAACTTGGTTTTCGAGATAAGGATTTTCGGCATCTCTCTGTTTGACCATCATTGTTCGTAGAATTGCTGATAACCGGTGGCAACATCATTTTGGTAATGCTGACATCTGACGACGTGTATCCAGGCCCGACAATGACAACTAATGCCACCTCTCTCAGATGCTAGTCTTAATGGTTTGGTCATATTTTAAGAATGTTATTTCTACAGCTTCCCTATCATAGATTATTTGTTGATTCTGAGACTGATTAGAAGCAGAGAGATAGTCGCTTTATGACATAGTCCTTTAATGTAAAAGAAAGCTATATAGAACTAGCCTCTGTGGGTTTAGCGCGACTATATTTTTGAGGTTTTAAAAATGACATTTCTTGTTGACTGAAGACTATTATATATGACACATAACAGAAGCTAGTATTGATGTTGTTGCAATTTTCAATCAGACTGTTGATGAACCTAAATTGATCGTAAATCGGAAAAAGTCTTTCGTGATTGCATTTTCCACCAGTGTCTACTTTATGCAATTTTCTTATCGTCCTGTTAAATTTTTATCCCTTGATTATGATCTCTTCTCCCTTTTATCTGTTCACAATATTATGTTTCTGATTTTGTGGTGCATACATTTTTAATGTCCACTTGTACCAAATTTAGTACTCAGATAAGTTAATATTAGGGATTCATAAAAGGCTCAAACACTATTAGTCGTGTCAGAACATATGGCGAACTGTCATCTGAACTTGTAACCTCAAGTGGTGTCCGTCAAGGCTGCCCACTTTCCCCATTTGTGCTTAATTTCATAGTCGACATACTGTTGGAAATTACACTCTCATCGTCTGACTTTTCAGGAATTGATCTCCTACCAGGAGATCCACTTATTGACCTGAAATATGCTAATGACATAGTTCTGTTAGGCAAAGACCCTGATAAGATGCAGAATCTTTTAACAGCAATAAGCTCCAATGCAACCATGTTTGGAATGTGTTTTCCCGCTCTAAATGCAAACTATTGCTTCAGTACTGGTCTTCGTCAACACCTGAACTACAGACAGACAGACAGTTGCAACGTAGAACTTGGTACATGCGTACGTCAGTTCAAGTTGCCATGCCTCAATTAGCAAATAGAGATTAAATTGTCGAATCAAATCCCAGAGTGGGGAAGGTAGTAACAGAGTTAGTATTCATGGAAGGGAATAGAGACCGAGAAGATTTAAGAAAATATGATCCAGTAAAGAGAAAATTATGATAAGTTCAGAAACTTAGGATTTGGAGGAAGACAAGGAATGGATGCACCTGAGCCATTGCCAACGATTTTGAGCCATATCACCCAAAGTCTCTAACCATTTATTACGAGCGTCACGCGGACCCCAACCAGGTAGTCTGCACCTATTAACATGGCTCAGCCCAATTGTCAATGACTTCATGGACTGGTGCCATGTTTTGGTTTGGCCGCCCCTAGCTTTCTTCCAGCCTACTCCCACCCCAGACAGCATTGCTCGTCGAGGTAGGCGGTGGTCAGGCATACGTAACACATGTCCTAACCACCTTAGCTGATAAAGATTTACTACTTCATCAATAGACTTACCGTATCTGCCTAGTACTCTATTCCTAACCCACGTATTGCTTACTCGGTGGTCCCAGAAAACACGAGCAGTGCTTCGAAGACATCTATGATCGAATACCAGGAGCCTACGAATATCCTCTATCCTTAATGGCCATGTTTCGCATCCATAAAGTAAGACGGACCGAACTACTGCGCAGTAAACGCGTCCTTTGATCAGTAGTCGGATGTCTCGCCTATGCCACAGATGACGCAAATTCCAAAAAGCTAATCGGGCCTTATGTATACGTGCAGAGACTTCAGCAGACACCAGACCGTCAGGGCTGATGAGGCTGCCAAGATAAGTGAAGCGGTCAACACATTCAACTGCCTCACTCCCTATCACTAACTTCGGTGTCGAATCAATCCAATCCTGAAGTAACATTTTGCATTGGAGACAGTCGTATCCCAAACATCCTTACATTCTTGTTTAAGGTAGTCAGAAGATTCTGCATTTTATCAGCATCTTCGCCTAAGAGAACTATATCATCTGCATATTCTAAGTCAGCTAGTTTATCACCTGGAAGGAGGTCAACCCCGCCGAAGTCAGACGATGAAAATGTCAACTCTAAAAGTATATCAATGATAAAATTAAATAAAAATGGGGAAAGCGGACAACCTTGACGAACACCACTGGAGGTAATCAGTTCTGATGACAATCTGCCATAAGCTCTCACTCGACATGTGGTGTTCGAGTAGAGAGCTTGTATAAGGTTAATGTACTTCTGTGGTACGCCTTTCATTGACAGACATTGCCACATAACCTTACGATCGATAGAGTCAAATGCCGCCTTAAGGTCAAGGAATACAACTATTGTTGGGCGTCTAAAAGTGTGTCTATGTTCTAGAACCTGTCGAAGTGTGAATAGGTGGTCTATACAGCCACGTCCAGGTCTGAAACCACCTTGGTTCTCTCTAGTCTGCTCTTCACGAGCTTTAGTTAGGCGTCGAAGTATGATTGAAGCTAATATTTTGGACACTATATTAGTTAAGCTGATTCCTCGGTAATTGTCACAGGAGGACTTCTGTCCTTTCTTATAGATTGGAACAATTAGTGTTTGAGACCAGTCAGATGGGATTACGCCCAATTCCCAGATTCTAGACAGGATCCCGGTTAATCTCGCTGCTAAAACTGGACCACCATCCCTAAATATCTCAGGGGTTGATCCATCGGGTCCTGCTGCTCTACCTCGCTTTAGGTTCCCTATAGCCTTCTCAACCTCACTAAGACTTGGGGGACCAGTATTAACTTGCCATTCAGATTGCTTGGGAATGGTGGGCAACTGGGATGACGCCGAGGGCCAATCGAACTGTTCCCTAAAGTGTTCTGCCCATCGGTCCAACCTTCTGGATTGACAGTGAATAGTGCTCTCATCTTTTTCTGCGATAGTTTCACTTACAGTTAGATTTTTGATGCCCGTTTCCTTGATAAGTCTGAACAGTTGCCTACTGTTACCTATTGCCGCTGCCTTTTCCATCTCTTTAGCTTTTGCCACCCACCACTGCTCACGATCATTTCGTAAGCTTTTAACCAGTTTGCGTTTAAGTTGCCTTCGCTCCTCATCGTATTTAGAACTAGACAGGATGTGTTGCCGAGCATCTATCAGTTTACTAGACGCAGCTGAAATCCACTGAGTTTTCCTAACTTTTTGGTTTAGTTTGCTAGTAGATATCACTGCTGTTTCAACTGCTTTTTGGATATCATTCCAAGCTAACTCGGGATGGGTATCGCTCACACAATTGACTAATTGGTTTTTAAGTTGTTCCTGAAACATATTCTTGACTTTTTCATCATTAAGTTGGACTCTTATGGGGATCTTTGCCGTGGGTCTTTTACGTCCAGTGAGACGCAGACTAATACGCGCTCGTATTAAAGCGTGGTCTGAGTCTAAACGTGTGCTCCAAAACGAGCGGCAGTCTTCTATCGAGCCTCTCCAACGGTGGCTGATAGCAATGTGGTCTATTTGAGACCAACGTTGAGTTGACTGTGGAGGCCGCCATGTCAACTTATGTCTTTCTTTATGTTTAAAGTTAGTGCTTGCGAGAAATAGACGATTATCTGAGCACAGTTGTAATAAACGGTCGCCATTATCTGTTCGTTGGGCCTCGACACCATAGGATCCACCTAGGTGCCTTTCGGTTTCGTCTAATCTACCTACTTGGGCATTAAAGTTACCAGCCGTAATCACTACATCAGTACGCTTAGCTTTACGAAGGAGGTCTGAAAGCTTTCTGTAAAATTCATCTTTTACTTCATCAGAGCATCAATCAGTGGGAGCGTAGGCAGAGACAACAAAGAGGCAACGGCGTGTGTCCCTATCTTTCCGAGTTCTTACCGTCCCGTTTAGACGGACAGCGCATAAGCGACTGTCTATGGGAATCCAGTCAAGGAGAGCCTGTTCAGCTTTTGAACTTAGTGCTATACCTACACCAGCAAGGCCTCGAGTGGTAGCGGTGGGGTCTCCGGAAACACGAAGGGTGAACCGGACCGGTTCCTTGTTTTCACAAGGTGAGGTCAGGTGAATGACTGTACTTGGATCCTGTATACGCGTTTCAGAGAGACAGCAGACATCGATGGAACGAGAATTAAGGGTCATGGCTAGGGAGGCCTGTTGTCCTATTTGGCCTAAGGTTCGAACGTTAAAAGCTCCGATATGTAGTTTAGTGCGAGGTTTCAGGAGACCAGGAATAACGTTTTGTGAACTCAAACCATTAGCATTAGAGGCGTGAGGTGATAAGGTTAGGCTCGTCGGGTTAATCGTGGGAATAAGGGAGTTGTTGAGAGTTGAGGGTGGGATTTGACCTCGAGCAAAATGATCTCTTGTGCTGTTAGAGGTATGAGGGCGGTTATCACTTCCCGGTTGCCCACACCGTGGAAGGGTCATTCTTGAGGAACCTGAAAGAGAAAGAGGATTAGAAGAGGTCGTGATGACCTGAGAGTGTGACCGCAGTGTCCAGGGAGCAGCTGTTTGAGGTCGGTCGAGTACATTAATTGTTGCTCCGGTTGTCAGAAGGGGAGGCATCGGCCTCATGGCTTCCGAGGGAACTCGGCTTTCACCATGAAGCGTCATATTGATCCTTCCAATTCCCAGGGCAGAGTTAGAATTATTATATGGGTTTTTACTCGTGAACTGTTTTTTAGCATGATAGTTGTTTTACGGGATGGGGTTGCTAGCCCTATACCCAACCCTCCTCCTTTATCCGGGCTTGGGACCGGCAGCAACCCTGTGCGGGCTACAGGCGGAGTTTACACCTGAACTAAAGATAGGTAGTGAAGTAGTTGAGCACTTCGACCACTTCACTTATCTTGGAAGTCTGACTAGCTCTAATCGGTTGGTCTCTGACGAAATCTCAGTACGAATTCAAAAAGCTCGTTTGACTTTTGACAACCTACGTTACCTATGGTGTAGGTGAGATATTAGTCTTTCAACGAAGGGGAGAGTATACTTTGCAGAGGTTCGCTCTATCGTACTGTATGGATGTGAGAGGTGGCCATTAAGGGTAGGCGACATTCATAGGTTATTGGTATTTGACCATCGATGTCTACGAAATATCACTCGCCTTAACTGAGATCACCGAGTAAGTAATAACGAGGTTAGACGACGGGTGTTAGGCAAATGTGGTACGTGTAAATCGGTCGATGAGGTTGTGAATCTCCATCGACTGAGGTGGTTGGGACATGTGTTGCGTGTACCCAACCACCGTCTGCCTCGACGCGCAATGCTGGCTGATATAGGAATAGGATAGAAGAGAGTTAGAGGTGGCCAAACTAAAACATGGCATCAGTCCATGAAGTCACTGACTGCCGGTTTAAGTCGTGTCGGTAGCTGCAGACTATCTGGATGGGGTCCTAGCGATTACCGTAACCAGTGGTTAGGAGGACTGAGTGACATGGCCCAGAATCAGTCACAAGGGCGCAGATGTATTTACTCACTGTCCTCCCTTAAATCATGAGCTTTAAATTATTCCATAACTTTCTTTCTACGCTTCCTGAACCATATTCTATATGTTCACACTCCTTGTTACTGTTATTATTTTATTTTATTGAAGTAACTTCTCTTAATGGTGGTGGTGGTAGTGTTAATCTTGCGGTGCCATGGAGGTACGGAAACTTGAACCAATGCACACATGTGCCAGGTTCTATGTTGATTGTACATACATACATACATTTTGCCAATCATATAAATGTCCATCTCAGCTGCAAATTTGATGACTGTACTCAGTTCACATTTAGTCCCTCATTATAAAAATGTAGACAGGTTTATTGTAGCTAGTCTCTCTTCAGTTAACTTTGAGACTTCAGAGACCAGCCTAGTTGCTGTTCCCTAAACTGTTTCAGCAACTCACTGTCTTGCTTAATCGGACTGGTTGCTTGTTTGCAATACTCAAGTTTTGATTTAACGAATAGTGCATGTAATCTCGTGAGTCTTATCATCTAGGTGACTCGAAACATTACGTTTTACTTAAGGGACTTTCAAACCATTGACGGTTGCTACATATGAGTGTGTAGTGGTTTTCAAACTTTGACTAGTAGTGATCAACTAAGTTATTGTATCTGAAAATAGGTAAATCATTACCGCTTACTATGTGTTTTCTTCGATTATTTTATTTGTTTATTTTCTAAATGTGTATAAGATGTTGATGCTTTTTAGAATTCTCCATAAACATATTGTAAAATTATCACCAACCTGTTATAGTTCATCAAGTTAAGTGGATTTCCACAAAATCTTCGTGTTCGTGCAAGTGAAGCTCCATATGATTGTCCGAGACGTCATGATTGGGAGGCGTTTTTTCGTGATGCTCAAAACATGGATGAAACTAAATCTGGCGAAAGGCCTGATACTCTTGTACTCACTGGTCTTCCTATCAGATGGTTTGCTAGTGCATCACATAACAGACCACGATTTAGCGTTAGTAGTGATGACACCAGTAGCAGTTACTTATCTTTTTTGGTTGATGATGAAAAGCCTAATCCTTTAATCGTAAAAGAAGCATTTGAGGTAAGCATAAGGTTTTAAAAATAATTTCTACTCTGTTTTTGTGATTGTAAACTCTGTATTACTAAGACATCACTGATTATAAAATTAAAGTCAGCTTTCTCTTAAGTATAATATGGGTAGTAAAATCTTAAGTGTTTCGTTCTCCACTATCTAGTATTTATTGGATAATGTGCTTTACTTAAGTAGCTACAATTCAGAACAAGAACAGAGACGGGACAGTGTACATTCTAATGAGCCCGGGCAATCAAAGATACAGTTATGATAGGCTGGATAAGTCACATGTTGCTTAATCCGGACAGTTCATTTGCCTTCTCATAGATAGTAAGTAGGCGAGAAAATTATGAAAAAGACATGCAACTGGAGAAAATCCGTTATTCCTTACACTGTAATATCGTTGTATGGGTCAGTTTGAGGAATGATATAATCTTCCATTCGTCTGTGTACACAGTGGTTCTGTTAGTCGATGTATCTTTGTACAAAATTCGCTAGTTTTTCTCGCTTACCACAGTGGATAGGTGAAATCGTTAGGAAGCGTTTTGCATACATCATAGGGTTTTATGCGTCAGTTCAAGGCGATCGCCGGGCTGCTTGATATGAAGGGTCAACGGGGGAAGGTGGTACATTGTGTCTCTATTCAGAAAACATCAAGAAAGTCATCTCCCCGATTAATGTGCGGAAAGAGATCGCAACTGCCGGGGAACACCAAGACCTAGCTGCAACTATGGAGACGGAACTTTATGAAGTGGAAAGAAGAGCGACTACAAACTGTGAGAAATGTCTGACTGAATTCAGAGAATGAATGTTAGGAGATGAAAACGACATATAGGAAAGCAGCGGGAACCCTTTCCAGTGGGAGATCTGGCGACATATTGAGGACGAAAGAGCATAACAGATGGCAGACTTGACACAAAGGAATTCTTTCCCAAATGGGAAGGGCCATAAGTGGTCATTCCGAGGCGCAGACCGGTGTATACCATCACAAAAGACAATAAGGAAAAACGCATAAGTATAGGCCAGCCCCAAAAGTGGATCCGATGACATGATGAATCAGATTCGCTTAAATAGGCGGCGACAACAAAGATCAGGAGATCAGCTGCATACAAACTCGACAATTCGATAAGGGAGTGGGCAGTGTGGTGGATATTATTTGCAAGATTTTACGTTAGTTTATAGCGATCTAGTCCTATTCATTGAAGACACTGATGGTATCCGGCGTCTCTTGAACACCTTGGGCGAAATCGCAAGTGTGTTAGGAATGCGTTTCCCTCTCTCTAAATGCGAAATGCTACTTTAGGACTGCTCCGCATCATCACCTAGATTAATCACTGGGAGTAAAGTAGTCGAGTGCGTAAACCGCTTAGCTTATCTCGGAATACTGGTCAGCCCTGGCGGTCAGTGTCTAACGAAATATCAGCTCGGATTTGGAAAACTCGCCTGCGTTTCGCCGAGTGCGCCACTTGTGGCGTAGACGAGATATCCATCTCAACGAAAGGCCAAATATACTGCTCAGATATTCGCTCTGTTTTAACTTTTGGATGTGAAAGTAGAAGATGCTTAGGTTCCATGTCTTTTATCATATAAGTCTTCGAAGTATCTCCCACATATCATAGAGTGACAGAATAAACGATATAGAAGTTAGACACACAGTACTGGGAAGAAATGGCAATTCAGTCGAAAAGGCCGTGAACCTCCATTGACTGAGACGGTTGGAATATGTATTATGTATGCCAAACCACCGCCTACCTCGTCGCCCAATGTTGTCTGGAATAAGAGTAGGATTAAAGAAAGGTATGGGAGGTTCAATTAAAATATAGCATCAATCCATAGGCTTTTACTATTGGTCTAAGCCATGTTGGTAAATGCAGACTACCTGGTTATGGTCTGCGTGATAATCATGGTGACATGACACACAATCGGTTACAATTCGCTAATGTATTCACTCTTTATGCTCTTCCAGACCTTAAGTTCTATTATTCTTTCATATATCCGTTTGCACCATCCCTTACTGTTGGTTTGCGCTGTGTTTTACCTCTTAAATTTGATCTTGTCTAAGTGATGTGATATCGGGATCTGAAGCTATGCATGTGTCGGGTTCTATATTATCCATGACTGACTGATTGCTAAGAATTGCTATGAATCCATCCTGTTAACATTAGTTAGTATCCAAATTTAGTTATCCGATTGTTCAGGCATTCAGCTTTCGTCAAGTTAGATCGTTTGGTCTCACCCTATTTTACGCATCATATTTTGGATACTGGTATCATTAACTCTTACATAATACACTTAGCTTAAAGTCTACTGAATATACCTTGATTGTTTAAAATGTTTCACACTAATCACACACGTTAATTTATTTAGTTGGTAATCCCGATATTATTATTTTCAAATTGATTATCGGTGTTCAGTTAACCAATTCTTATTATGATCATTTTTATTCCTACCATTTTTAAGGTGTTTGGGAAAGTTCGGGAGATTGATATACCAATGTTAGACCCTTCACAAAATCCAGATTGCTTAGAAGATTATATAAACAGTAGTGATGTTTCAAATAATTCATATGATCTTACATTAAAAGCCGAATCTACACTGCGTAATGATTCTGGTTGTGCAGAGGAATATGTTGGTGGATTTGGAAAAATTGGTCCCGATACAATAGGGGTTTTAAACCCAGCTATACAACACTGTGCCATTAATTCATCTACAGATTCTGGCAATCAACCAAAGTCATGTCATTTATCAAAGTCGAAAAAATCCAATATATTGACTAGTTCGACTACAAATGTTGGTAGTCCACTTACATTTATAGCTTATGTACAATACATGGACTATACTGGATTTAGTCGTGCCATGGATATGTTACGTGGTCAAAAACTTGTTTATGCACCAACTTATCGAAGTCAGTCATCATTATTAGATCAAAATGAAAAGCTATATTATGCAGCTGAAATTAAGGTAAATTTATTATTTTTAGTCTTTTAAATTCTCATTTTCAGTCTTACAAAGTAGGTTATATTCCATATTCTAGGTTTCGGTTAAGTTGTCTTCTTTGTTTTGGGTCGTTCAATCGTGAGGATTTCATTGTTATTTTGAATGACATTATCGACATAAACTCCTGGTATAAGTGAGCTATGTGAATTTCTCCTGGAGTAATTAGCAGCTCATTCTCTCTATCTTGAATTTGACTAGTTGTTGTTGACTCTAATCCTTACATCTTTGAACTTTCCGACTGTTTCCACTCTAATCTGACCCGTGGTCTAGTAGTTTATATGCCTTTCAGTTGAACAATTATCGAGTATATAGTCTCAACTGGCCAATCACAAGATTTGATATTCTGGGCGCCTGTAAGTCCAACCTGATCTGTATAACTTCAGTTAGGAGCCAGGTTCAAAATGTGAATATCATATAGTTCAAACAGCCTCATAAATTTATACATGATTTTCCCGATTACACGAATTATTAGATAAATGACATTGACATTATTATGTCCGGAACTACAACCACTCATGAATTGCGGAATAATGACCTTTCTAGACCCAATACAGTGGTCAAAGCGAATTAATACTGTTGTTCTCTACTTAGGTTCTTACTGCTAGTCCAAGGCTGGATAGGAAAAACTGAAAGCTGATTAACCAACCAGCCAAAGTCCAAATTATGCATGTCATATATTTCAAACATTCATATATACCTCTGAATTCGGACCACATTAAGTCAATTAGAATAATGATATCGATCCCAAATGAAGACAATAATAGTAGGAATACTGGGTAACACGTATCTAATTAATGGGCTATGATCCAATAACAGATAAGTCGAATGAGAGGTCCAGATGATTGAAGTATACAGATATCAAAAGTAAAATGCTCAGTTCGTAAGCAATCAACACATACGAAGTAATCTCTCGAAAAGTATTTCTCGAAGACTAGTCATTCTCCAAAATTCATTCTCTAACTAATACAGAACCAGAATATTTGTGGTACACAATTGACGTAAGAGGTACGTAGATAATTAATTCTAGCTCATGAACTGTAGATGATATAATAAGTTATAGTGGCTTAAATGAAAGCGTAGGACGATGATAATATGGAAATAATGGAAACAAAATGTCTGATAAGTATGTAATCAATTATGTGGATTAATCTTCCGTAAAACAGTTTTATAAGTTCAATCATTTTCTTTATCTTGTCCTCTATAACAGTAACTGTTTATATCTTTTCTAACCGATTGATAAATTGGGTCCATCTCATTATGTTTGTTGATTGCTCACTTATGAATGCTAAGCATTCAAATATTCTCTAATCTTCTGTATGTTTCCTCTATCCAAAATCCTAGTTTTCCCAGTTGAACTTTTGTGAATAGTTGTTTCCACATACTTATGTAAGAGAAGATATAGCGTGGCGTCCGATAGCTAATTAGTGTTCATGTAAACGCAGATGAGGAGGGTAGCAGCTTTGTCCCTTATTATACTTTTTCGAAATTTATTTTGTAGATGATGTTTGGTTTGTCTTCTCTTGTTATTTAATCTCTCAATTTGTGTATAATTAATTGAAGTGATCTTTTTGGCTTGTAAGCAACACTAATGATCTGAACAATCGGATTGTAATTTCTGTCATATCCTCCATATATGGTAGGGTAATCTGTTCGTCGGTTTACTTATTTGGTTTTGCGCTTGTTAGTGACCTTGAAGGACTTTCGATGAAGTTGTGAGTAGCCGTTCTTTTAGAAGTAGCCATTAGATATTTTTTAAAAATTCTTCTGTATGTTAGGTATGCTGCAATGCTTCTACTCTTTGTATATACTTGATTTTGGGTTTTTAGGTTACTATTGTATTTGCGAATTTCGTCTGTATGGGCTGGTTTCTGATACACATAACTCTCCGGTTTTGCTGTGTTAGTTCTGGTAGTTTATTGCTCAAGTTCTTTTCAATGTAAACTTTATCTCATCGATGTTGTTGATCTATTAGCAGGCGCTTTCTAGCCCATCCTTTTTGATGTTAGTAAGTGTGTCCTCTGCACAATGGATCCGTGTTTTGTTTGGGCTTGATGATTGATAATATTGAAGTCTTCAGTTTCTGTATCACTGTTTTTACAATAGGTCATGTTCTAGGCTAAGTCAAGGTTTTCAACAACTGTCAATAGTATCGATAATAGGAAAAGATTAAATTCAATCAATCAACATTTGAATCAGGCAAATAAGCAAAAGTTTATTTGATTGAATATGTCACAGATTGATGTTGACACGGTACCATTAAAAACCAGGAAGCAGTGGACAGCCAGCCGTTTCATCTTAGTATGGGGCTTCTCAGCAATGCGAACCCTAGGTTCTACCCCAGGGGCTTCAGGTAGGCGAACACCTAATCCTCTGGACCAGTGTGTCGGTCGGCATCCAATGGTAGAATTCCCACTTCCATCAATTTGTGACATAGTGCGACGATCATCCAGCGTGCTCACTGCTAAGCAGTCCCACACTAGGACGAAACAGCTGTCTAGAAGTGCTCCTTGGTTTTCAATGGTAGCTTACCAACATCAATCTCCGACGAATTCAATTAACTGAAACTTAATACTAATCTCCACAAACCACTCCAATTCAAAAGTTTGTTTGCTGATAAATTCGTGAGTAATTATATGGGGAATTCAGTCTAGTGTAGAAAACTAACCATTAATAATGAATGCTAGTAGTAAGTGTTTATACTCAGGGTAAAATTTTCAGAACGACTAATATCCGAATCGGTTGAAAAATATTGTATTCCTGACGTTTAATAATTTAATGTAAGTCGCTTCTTCAAACAATAAATAATTAAAGTAAATAAACACAGATTTCAATCGTAATCTGCATATCTTATTACTAACTCGTTTATTAGTTATGTATTCATGTACCTAGCTGCAAGCCACATTCTTAGCATAAGGGTTAGTGATTTTACTTACTCGGCTAAACTGAAGTAAATGAATACAAGTTCCGAATGTAGGACTCAGTGCCTAAACGTTGTATAACATAACCACTGATCCACCATCTCACCTTTTAGACATTACGAATTTACTATTTATTGTAATTGGATGTTGTGGAGATTGTCGAGTTGAAATTAATTATATCGCGATTTGACTGAGTTAGAAATACCATCGGAAGCCTGATCAATAGTCTAATGGTTAAGTGTTTGTCCTCAATGCCCGAAGGTTCTGACCGCGATCCCCTGATGGTGCACACTGCTGAAAGTCTCATACTAGGAAGAAACGTTTGTCTAGTGCCTTCTGGTTTTTAACGATTGTCTAACTCAGATCAAATTGTTATTTACTACAGTAAAAAATCAATCTGCACAATTTATTTCAAATTTTCATGTCTTTAGTAGTAAGTGGGGCTTTCTAAATAAACAGTTCATAAAATCTTTTATATGATTGCATCATTTATCGTGAAACTAATAATCAGGTGATAAAACAATTTATTGTCACGAATCGGTCTGAGTTAGACAACCATTGGAAACCAGGAAGCACAGGACAGCTGTTTCGTTCTGATATGTGACTCTTCAGCACTGCACATCCACAACCTCACCAACGAATTGGGTCTAGAACCATCAAACTTTGAAGTGAAATAGCTGTCAAGTTCTTGCTGGTTTTTAATAGTTGTATAACTTAGACTAATTCATTATATCAAATTATCATTTATTAATCTCCATAGCATTCAATTCAACAGTCAGGTTTATCCACGTGGTTCAATCATCTTTAAATTGCATCAAAATAAATATTAGAAAAAGAAAAAGAAATAACACAATTTTGTCTTTCGGAATAGAGGTGACAGAAATTATTATTACATATGAAATCGTAATAGAATAAAAATTAAACTTTCACTGCCCTAATGTATGCACACACAAACACGAATACGTTTCGTTTCCATGGTTAAGCGTTCAAGTTCGTTCTAGGTTTAACTAATAACATTTTAGAGGGCATGCATTCAATTTTTGTGGTTGGTTAAATGATTCTGATTCAAAAAAATCAATGAAACTTCTTAGGGTGGGGATAAAATAAATTTTACTATTATTTATCCTTCTGAAAGGCTTTGGTATTAATAATTCTTTGTAGATCTTGATACTCGATATGAATTCATTGTGAACTGATTTCAACTGAAGAACAGTTGATGCACCATCATTACCTCGCTGAGTACTATAGTAAGAGTACGATGGAACAAAACGGGTTGTTAATCTGAGCCTTGTTGATAGGTGCAGACTATTCGTTAGAGATCTTTGTGGTTGTCGTAAATTATGTTTGGTGAGGTTGGATGACGTAACTTAAAATCAGTTACAATGGGCCAGGTGCACTGACTTTCTCTTCTCCATTAGAGTCTAAGCTTTAAAATTTTTCAGAATCGCTCCATCCATATTTGCTTTAAACTCGGTGCTCATCAAGAGTCTGCTTAAATACAGTAGGAGACTTCGTGTTCTAGTTTACCCTTTTGGTTACTGTTAATGAACCAGATAGTATACCGGTTCTGGTTAGTAATTAGAAAAGATTGGATGGCTCATCATTCGTGCCTTTTTATATTCGTCCGGTCTTAACAGAAATAGATACAGCCATAAGAAATTTATAAATAAGTAACTTCGTTTGCTACATACAGATCTTTATATAGAGCCATCTAACCTTTATGGCAGCACATTCGAGTTTGAATTGAGATGGTTTCGCCAATCAGCCATGGATAGCATAAAGCCTGATACATGTGCTCATAGGTCCAAGTTCTCATACTACATTAGCACGACGAGGTCACATTTACAGGAATAACACGACAATAGAATGCAACAGGAAGGAATAAATCGAACAGTGAGTACGAAAGAATGATGATACTGTTGCATTGGTAAAAATAAAAAAAGACATTAGACAATCGGAAAATAAAATGAAACGAGAGTTGAAACTTATGAGTTATTCTGATGATTGAATTGACTTGTGATGTATTAATTTTCCTCGCAGATTATTTACTTAAAGTATCATGTTTCACTGATCCGGTTGTTATTTTGTTTGTAATACTCTGTATTTTAATATTCTACTGAAAGTGGGTTTTTGACGACAGATCATATATACATATATATCTCCACGACTAAAAAGGTTCCTATCTGTTTGGTAAAAAAACAAGCATTATTGTTGTTAGTATTATTTCAAAGATCTTTATTACTATGGTTATTAATTTCTAAACCAAAATGTGGGATCAATTCATGAAGTCATTGAATGTTGTTGTAAGGATTATTTGTAATGAGGTTCATTCTTTAGTAGTGTACAAAAAACAATTAATTGGAACCTGTAAAAGGAGACTTTAATTAGTGACCAAAACTCATATATAAGTGAGTATCAGTTACGCTCATATATACTTTTATTTCGTCTTCAGCTAAATAGTATTGAATTCTAATAAATTATCGTGTCTAAGCCATGTTGGTAAGTATAGACTACTTGATTAGTTAGTAAGCGAATATTCCGATCAATGGTTCACAAGTTGGGTGGAAATCAATTGCATTGGTTCAGATACATTCACTACTTATCTTCCTCTAGATTATGAATCCCATTATTCCTTCACACCCACCTTTTGATTCCGTCTTACTGTATAATTACGTGTATATAAAGTAGTTTAATGATCCTAATTATGCTTCAGTAGTTTGGGTGACCGACTTTTAGCCACTGAGTTACAGGTTCAGACTCATTTCTACTCACCTTGCTTTGGTTAGCCACACAGTAATACTATCTCTCACATTTTGATTGTGACTCAATGAAAAGTTGATGAATTCTCTACCTGATTTTAAATGGTTAAGGCACTTAGTTTTTAACCAGTAAGTTCCAACCTACTGAATGTTCGTTGGCTGGAAACCATCAACAACAGCCTGCTATAGGAGAGGACAAACCAACTTCCATGCGAACAGAAAATTAGTAAAAGACGTTGGAAATGGATAGGACATAGATTACGGAAATCATCAGACTGCATCATGAGACAAGCATTAACATGGATTCCTGTTGAGAAACGAAGAGGAAGGCCAAGGAACACACTGCATCGAGAATTGGAAGCAGATATTAAAAGGATGAAAAGCAACTAGAAACAGCTGTAAAGGATTGCTCAGGACAGAGTTCAATGGAGAATACTGGTGAGCGGCCTATGCTCCTCAGTGAGGAGTAACGGGCGTATGTAAGTAAGTAAGTAGGTTCCAACCTTGCTCAATCCATTCCATTTCTATTAGCCAGATAGTAAATGACACTAGCTGTCACAGTCATTTTGGTTTGAAGCCGAATATGTAAATTTGTGTTTAGTTGTCTGAATTTGTCACAGATCGTTGTTGATTAGGTACCACTGAGAACCAGGGAGCACTGGAGAGCTGTTTTGTTTTAGTATGGGACTCATCATCAGTGCTCACTTTCGATTCCTTCATGGAGTCGAACCCTTGGCCTTCAGGTTGGCGAATGGTTAACCTTTTGCACCACTGGGCCGGCGTTCATTGTTATTTTAAATCCCAATTTCCATCAATTTGTGATAAAGTACGCCAATCATCCACTAATATCAGTGATAACTGTCTCACTTCCAACATGTCTAAACTCAATCACAACTTCATACCTAGTATCAAGTCAAGGACATTTATAAGTTAGTCACTGGTGAGCTGTAATTGAATACCTATCAATAAACATATGCACTTGGTAAATGAGCTGCATCGCTTAAATGGTATGCTTTACTAAGTAGATATTTTTTCTATACAACACTAAGAAGTAATTTTTGAGTTAATTTGTATTTTAATTTAACTTAAAATATTTTTTTCACAAAATATTTATCTTCTCCCTTTACTTAAATAAGATTGATTTTGATCGAAGTAAACACTTGTCACCAGACTCTATTCATTTAAGACAAATTAAACGAAACCAATTACTTATAGTTGCTGAACGTAGGCGTGCTGAAGCAAAAACCATTGCCGAAGCAGAACGTGAACGTTTGCGCCTTTTAGAAGATTCAGAGCGTAAGGCTGTTGAGCGGCGTGAAGCAGAAGCATTAGCTGCTGAAGCTGAACGTACGGCAAAACGTGCTGCACGAGAAGAAAGTAAAAGACAAATTGTAAGTTATTGTTGATATTCATAGGTTTCTCTGAAAAAGAAAGTTTAATTCTATTTTCTCTCCTTTAATTTTCAACAATGTAGTAAGTGAAATTTCCAAATGTTATGCTGATAGAACAAGATGCTGTTATTCATATGATTCTATCATCACAAGCTACTGTGATAATTTGATAAAACAGGATAACCATAATATTCACTTATGAAAAATTCTAACCACCCATTCCTTACTCAATTTTATTTTGATAACGATGTTGTCGATAAAAAGAAATTACACTCATCGTTTAAACTGTTATGAATGATCCCTTATCAGGTGGCTAATTTACCGACTTGATATAACCTTATCTGATGCTGACAGCATGCAGAATCTACTGAACGCCATCAGTAACAACCCAAGCCTGATTGGTATGCACTTCTCCTCAACATATTACTTCAGAACTAGTATGCATTAACATTTAAATTAATCGTAGGTAGTGGAGTAGTCGAGTGCACTGATCACCTCAATTATCTTAGAATCATCACGAGCTACAATGGTTTGGTTAGTATCTGAAGAGATCTCGACACGGATTCAGGGAGCTCGTCTGACTCTTACCAAATTACATCACTTCTGGAATAAGCCTAATATTCGTCTACTAAACGGACAACGAGTATATTCAGACAGACAGTTACAACGTAGAACTTGGTACATGCGTACGTCAGTTCAAGTTGCCATGCCTCAATTAGCAGATAGAGATTAAATTATCGGATCAGGTCCCAGAGTAGGGGAGGTAGTAACAGAGTTAGTATTAGTGGAAAGGAATAGAGATCGGTGATAAGATTTGAGAAAATATGATTCAGTAAAGAGAAAATTATGATAAGTTCAGAAACTTAGAATTTGGAGGAAGACAAGGAGTGGATGCACCTGCGCCATCGCCAACGATTTTGAGTCAGTAGTCTACTCTGAATTACCCTATGTGTGTAAAACATGGGCTATGAAAATAAAAGAAATGCATGGACTACAGTTCTCTGACCATAGGTGTCATCTAAGCATTTTTCGTGTATCGTGGAACTAGTGAGTAAGTAATAATGATGTTAGGTACAGAGTAATATGGAGAGATGGAGAATTGGTTGATGACCTTGTGAATCTTCGTGGAGTGAGGTGGTTGGGACATATGTCACATATGCCAACCACCACCTACCTCTACTTATGATGTTGAATAGGTTATAGTGACGGAGGTGCATTTGCTCTCTATCTTGGAGATTTTAGATTGCGTTATTCTTTCATGCATACTTTTTATGTCAATATTGTTGAATTGTATTGTAGTATTAACCTTGTTAATTTGAACGTTTTGTGTTATGAAATTTCTTAAAAATGTTTGATAATTACTATTAAAGGCGATAGATCGTTGTAAAAGAATTAAAGAAGATTTACTTAAAAAGAAAATATCCCTTGAAGATTATCGTCGTATAGTAGCTATACGTAAAGTGGAAGGTATACGATTAATGACATTTTTATTAGCAAAAATACAAGTAAGCAACACGTATGTATAATGATCCATTCTTTTAATTGATGTTGTTTCTATGATAAGCAAAGATATGTAATCATAGAATGGAAATAGTCTTTTAATAATGGCCTAGTTTTCCTTACTTTTACATTGAAATTAATTGATTGTGTATTATGTATGTGAATTTTGGACATGTATTATGTACGCGCAATTACTGCTTATGTTGACGCTCGATTTTAATTGGTGTGAAGGTGTAGGTCGGAAGAAAGCCAAGAATGTTCTAACCGAAACATGTTGGTAGGTATAGACTAGTTTGTTGAGGTTGCCACGATTATCGTTGGGTGACGTGGATTAGAACTAGTGTCGTTAGCAAAAGCGCATTTACTCTCTGTTGTCTCTTAGATACCGACTTTTAATATTATTTTATTATTCCTGAATCTTGTATGTGTGTGATTTCCTTTTACTATCATTCATCCTGCCACTACTTTAGTATTCATCTTGTTACTTCCATATCCCAATACTGATGCGATCGGGTTACATGAGTTAGTAAACATATCTGCCAGGTTTTATGTTTCGTTCTCTACTGAACTAATAAATCTACACAGCCACATTTGTACAACGGTTACGTATGTATTGTTCATGTTGTTGAGCACAAGCTTAGTGATATATTCAGATATCATTGAAAGAATGAATGTAGCTCAAGCATTCGTTAACAGAACTTCCAATATAACTAATCCAGAGCATAATAGGGAAACATAATAAAATCATATTTCGGTCTATACTCTGACAATAATACATGGATATTTATATATTTACTTATTGTATCCTTGAGAATCAGTCACTTAGGTCGCGAGTTTTATGATTTTTTTGATTTAGCAATTCACTCCATCAACTTAAAACTCAAAAATCTTTAGGTCAATTTTTCGAATAATAGTGTACTTCCCAACAAGTGCCTATCAGATTAGGATATTATTACTTTCTTTTTTGAAAATTCTTTTATTCTTGCATATATTTTAGGCTCGCCATGATTTAATAGTGGCTACTCGACGTCTTGCACGTATTTCAAAGGCAGAAAAAGCGTTAGCCGATGCAGAAGCCACTGCTAATGTTGTCTTATCAAGTACATCACAGAGTAATATCCTAACACAAATTGAAGTTAATGATAAATTAGAAACAGGTGAAAAAGATGAATCAAATAAAATATGTTCACAATCTGGTTTACCGCCAGTTAATTCGTCGCCTGAATCTTCCCCTATAGAAGAAACAGAAGAACAAGATTCACGATTTCAACAATTATTAGCTAAACGTGAAGAATTTTTACGAAATAATTTATTACGTGTAAGTTTTGTAATATAAATAATCATAAGAATATAAATTAACATTAAACATTGTATAGATTAATTAATGTGAATGCAAGCAAACATATGAAGTAAGATGCAAACTTAAAGTTTTATTTTAAAAGCTTCAGTTTAATTGTCTACACATGAAGATAACGCAACGAGAGAAAATTATAGAAATAGAAAAACAAATAGGAGACTTTATAATTGAATGAAATGCCAACAAAGTATTACTAATAATATATAAATGATTCGGAACAAGATAAACTAGTGAGTGTCATTTTGATAGTCTTCAATCGTTTGTTTCTACTGCTAAAAGATCCAAATTCAGTCAGTCATAACGTAGAACTTGATACATTCATACATCAGTTCAAGTTGACATGACCGCGTTCATTAGGTCGGCATACGATTATATGAATTAAACAAATAGATTATAAAGTTGTTTCTTGGTATCAATTGTAATGTCTGGTTACTTATAATTGTAGACAGAAAACTCTTATGAAAGATTTTCAAGAAATTTCATAACACAAAACGATCAAATTAACAAGGTTAATACTACAATACAATTCAACAATATTGACATAAAAAGTATGCATGAAAGAATAACGCAATCTAAAATCTCCAAGATAGAGAGCAAATGCACCTCCGTCACTATAACCTATTCAACATCATAAGTAGAGGTAGGTGGTGGTTGGCATATGTGGCATATGTCCCAACCACCTCACTCCACGAAGATTCACAAGGTCATCAACCAATTCTCCATCTCTCCATATTACTCTGTACCTAACATCATTATTACTTACTCACTAGTTCCACGATACACGAAAAATGCTTAGATGACACCTATGGTCAGAGAACTGTAGTCCATGCATTTCTTTTATTTTCATAGCCCATGTTTTACACACACAGAGTAGACTACTGTGGAATATACTCGTTGTCCGTTTAGTAGACGAATATTAGGCTTATTCCAGAAGTGATGTAATTTGGTAAGAGTCAGACGAGCTCCCTGAATCCGTGTCGAGATCTCTTCAGATACTAACCAAACTATTGTGGCTCGCGATACTTCTAAGATAAATGAAATGGTTGATGCATTAGGATGCATTTTATTTAAAACCTTACCAAATAGGCATATGGCCTGTAGCCCCCACAGGGTTGCTGCCGGTCCCAAGCCCGGATAAAGGAGGAGGGTTGGGCATAGGGTTAGCAACCCCATCCCGTAAAACAACTATCATGCTAAAAAACAGTTCACGAGTAAAAACCTATATAACCATTCTAACTCTGTCCTGGGAATTGGAAGGACTAATATGACGCTTCATGGTGAAAGCCGACTTCCTTCGGAAGCCATGAGGCGATGCCCCCCTTCTGACAACCGGAGCAACAATTAATGTACTCGACCGACCTCAAACAGCTGCTCCCTGGACACTGCGGTCACACTCTCAGGTCATCACGACCTCTTCTAATCCTCTTTCTCTTTCAGGTTCCTCAAGAATGACCCTTCCACGGTGTGGGCAACCGGGAAGTGATAACCGCCCTCATACCTCTAACAGCACAAGAGATCATTTTGCTCGAGGTCAAATCCCACCCTCAACTCTCAACAACTCCCTTATTCCCACGATTAACCCGACGAGCCTAACCTTATCACCTCACGCCTCTAATGCTAATGGTTTGAGTTCACAAAACGTTATTCCTGGTCTCCTGAAACCTCGCACTAAACTACATATCGGAGCTTTTAACGTTCGAACCTTAGGCCAAATAGGACAACAGGCCTCCCTAGCCATGACCCTTAATTCTCGTTCCATCGATGTCTGCTGTCTCTCTGAAACGCGTATACAGGATCCAAGTACAGTCATTCACCTGACCTCACCTTGTGAAAACAAGGAACCGGTCCGGTTCACACTTCTTGTTTCCGGAGAACCCACTGCTACCACTCGAGGCCTTGCTGGTGTAGGTATAGCACTAAGTTCAAAAGCTGAACAGGCTCTCCTTGACTGGATTCCCATAGACAGTCGCTTATGCGCTGTCCGTCTAAACGGGACGGTAAGAACTCGGAAAGATAGGGACACACGCCGTTGCCTCTTTGTTGTCTCTGCCTACGCTCCCACTGATTGATGCTCTGATGAAGTAAAAGATGAATTTTACAGAAAGCTTTCAGACCTCCTTCGTAAAGCTAAGCGTACTGATGTAGTGATTACGGCTGGTAACTTTAATCCCCAAGTAGGTAGATTAGACGAAACCGAAAGGCACCTAGGTGGATCCTATGGTGTCGAGGCCCAACGAACAGATAATGGCGACCGTTTATTACAACTGTGCTCAGATAATCGTCTATTTCTCGCAAGCACTAACTTTAAACATAAAGAAAGACATAAGTTGACATGGCGGCCTCCACAGTCAACTCAACGTTGGTCTCAAATAGACCACATTGCTATCAGCCACCGTTGGAGAGGCTCGATAGAAGACTGCCGCTCGTTTTGGAGCACACGTTTAGACTCAGACCACGCTTTAATACGAGCGCGTATTAGTCTGCGTCTCACTGGACGTAAAAGACCCACGGCAAAGATCCCCATAAGAGTCCAACTTAATGATGAAAAAGTCAAGAATATATTTCAGGAACAACTTAAAAACCAATTAGTCAATTGTGTGAGCGATACCCATCCCGAGTCAGCTTGGAATGATATCCAAAAAGCAGTTGAAACAGCAGTGATATCTACTAGCAAACTAAACCAAAAAGTTAGGAAAACTCAGTGGATTTCAGCTGCGTCTAGTAAACTGATAGATGCTCGGCAACACATCCTGTCTAGTTCTAAATACGATGAGGAGCGAAGGCAACTTAAACGCAAACTGGTTAAAAGCTTACGAAATGATCGTGAGCAGTGGTGGGTGGCGAAAGCTAAAGAGATGGAAAAGGCAGCGGCAATAGGTAACAGTAGGCAACTGTTCAGACTTATCAAGGAAACGGGCATCAAAAATCCAACTGTAAGTGAAACTATCGCAGAAAAAGATGGGAGCACTATTCACTGTCAATCCAGAAGGTTGGACCGATGGGCAGAACACTTTAGGGAATAGTTCGATTGGCCCTCGGCGTCATCCCAGTTGCCCACCATTCCTAAGCAATCTGAATGGCAAGTTAATACTGGTCCCCCAAGTCTTAGTGAGGTTGAGAAGGCTATAGGGAACCTAAAGCGAGGTAGAGCAGCAGGACCCGATGGGTTGACCCCTGAGATATTTAGGGATGGTGGTCCAGTTTTAGCAGCGAGATTAACCGGGATCCTGTCTAGAATCTGGGAATTGGGCGTAATCCCATCTGACTGGTCTCAAACACTAATTGTTCCAATCTATAAGAAAGGACAGAAGTCCTCCTGTGACAATTACCGAGGAATCAGCTTAACTAATATAGTGTCCAAAATATTAGCTTCAATCATACTTCGACGCCTAACTAAAGCTCGTGAAGAGCAGACTAGAGAGAACCAAGGTGGTTTCAGACCTGGACGTGGCTGTATAGACCACCTATTCACACTTCGACAGGTTCTAGAACATAGACACACTTTTAGACGCCCAACAATAGTTGTATTCCTTGACCTTAAGGCGGCATTTGACTCTATCGATCGTAAGGTTATGTGGCAATGTCTGTCAATGAAAGGCGTACCACAGAAGTACATTAACCTTATACAAGCTCTCTACTCGAACACCACATGTCGAGTGAGAGCTTATGGCAGATTGTCATCAGAACTGATTACCTCCAGTGGTGTTCGTCAAGGTTGTCCGCTTTCCCCATTTTTATTTAATTTTATCATTGATATACTTTTAGAGTTGACATTTTCATCGTCTGACTTCGGCGGGGTTGACCTCCTTCCAGGTGATAAACTAGCTGACTTAGAATATGCAGATGATATAGTTCTCTTAGGCGAAGATGCTGATAAAATGCAGAATCTTCTGACTACCTTAAACAAGAATGTAAGGATGTTTGGGATGCGATTCTCTCCACCCAAATGCAAAATGTTACTTCAGGATTGGATTGATTCGACACCGAAGTTAGTGATAGGGAGTGAGGCAGTTGAATGTGTTGACCGCTTCACTTATCTTGGCAGCCTCATCAGCCCTGACGGTCTGGTGTCTGCTGAAGTCTCTGCACGTATACATAAGGCCCGATTAGCTTTTGGGAATTTGCGTCATCTGTGGCATAGGCGAGACATCCGACTACTGACCAAAGGACGCGTTTACTGCGCAGTAGTTCGGTCTGTCTTACTTTATGGATGCGAAACATGGCCATTAAGGATAGAGGATATTCGTAGGCTCCTGGTATTCGATCATAGATGTCTTCGAAGCACTGCTCGTGTTTTCTGGGACCACCGAGTAAGCAATACGTGGGTTAGGAATAGAGTACTAGGCAGATACGGTAAGTCTATTGATGAAGTAGTAAATCTTTATCAGCTAAGGTGGTTAGGACATGTGTTACGTATGCCTGACCACCGCCTACCTCGACGAGCAATGCTGTCTGGGGTGGGAGTAGGCTGGAAGAAAGCTAGGGGCGGCCAAACCAAAACATGGCACCAGTCCATGAAGTCATTGACAATTGGGCTGAGCAATGTTAATAGGTGCAGACTACCTGGTTGGGGTCCGCGTGACGCTCGTAATAAATGGTTAGAGACTTTGGGTGATATGGCTCAAAATCGTTGGCAATGGCTCAGGTGCACCCACTCCTTGTCTTCCTCCAAATTCTAAGCTTCTGAACTTATCATAATTTTCTCTTTACTGGATCATATTTTCTTAAATCTTATCACCGATCTCTATTCCTTTCCACTAATACTAACTCTGTTACTACCTCCCCTACTCTGGGACCTGATCCGATAATTTAATCTCTATTTGCTAATTGAGGCATGGCAACTTGAACTGACGTACGCATGTACCAAGTTCTACGTTGTAACTGTCTGTCTGTCATATGGCATGTCACCATTCCAAATGTTCTTAATGAATCCTTAGTGGGAGAGGTAGGTTTTATCTTTTTTTCTCAATTTCTAGCATTTCTCAGAGAAGAGATCCTAACGATAATTGCATCATTGTAAAGATTTATAAATCGGAATACATAGTTGTCAACCTTCTCCTCATTTATATAGTCAAGTAAATTACGTACAAAACATTAAAATCTTGTGACTATTTCATTCTTACTGCTCTAATTGTGAATATGTCAAAGTGTAGATCATAGTCTAATTGCTTATAGAATATTGAATGTGAAGATGATTAACAAAGTAAAAGATGAAGTTATTAATTGTTAGTAGAATATTTTTTAAGTATCTTTTTTTTACAAATTTATGTATTGTAGAAACGTGCTGATGTATTACGAACAAAAATTTATGAACGATCAATTATGTACAATTCAAGTCATTCAACTTTTCCTGAGCATAGGAAACGTATTCAATTGGCTCGAGAGAAATACTGAAAAAATTTCTTATTTGTTCATTTCATTATCCATATTGTTCTTTTTAATAAAACAAAAATAATTGTACAGTTCAAAATATGAGGGTTTTCCCTTAATAAGTAGTTAGGTGAGATTAAGCGCAACGTTTTCAAATGTTAAATTAATGTGTTGTATCCTGTACTTACAGTTACTTTACTTTTCATTTAGCGTGTGTATGTTGTATATTAAAGTGTAATCCGCATAAGGGAATCTATTTCAGGCGTAGGTAGCTATGGGCTTCTATCAGAATGTAAATGTAGTACAGTTGAACTTCCCAGGGTGAGAAAAACAAGTGTTAAAAGTTTAGAGCGTGAAATCCATTATTTTTTGAAGATTACACTTCAACAAGGAGCATCCATGTGTTAAATTGACGGCCAAAGATGACATATATACAACATTAATTGAACTCATGGAAGGAATTTGTACATTAAAGTCGTTTCAAAACATCAATTTTTATTGCTGGAACAAAATGGTGTATCATGTGTGTAGTTATAAGCTTATTAATAGTTTCAAAGATATCTACGATTAATAAATTGATATAGGAAAATGTAAGAGGAAAATGACGTGAATAGCGTATGCATCATAATGAACTAGCAACGTCAGATAAGAAAGGTATTCAGAACATTTAATGCTTTCAGGTTAATATATTTGCTCTCAAGTCAACACATTGATGTCACGAAATAAGGAGAGACTGCCACTTCAATGTATATTTATTTGTTCAACTGAGTATTTATTTATTTTAACACAAATTTCTATCTAAATGGGTTCCGAATAAATGTGTGTGTTGTAGATCGTATAATTCTAGTGGATCATCTCATTAAGTAGACACCTTTCGGAATTTACTTGGTCTGGGATTGGAAGCATGCACAGTAGAAGCATCTCCAAATGTAATCTTGACAATTACACTTCATGTAATTTGTTCTCTTCAAAAATTTGCATAAAGCAAGGATGACAACATTTGTAGAATACTTTGAATCCAATGTGTTTCGCCCCATTCTCGTCAGCTACATGCATGCTATTTATTTCACACATATTGATTATGTTAATTAAAATGTTTAACAGCTAACATTAGATTCTTCAGATAGTAAAACTTTAAAGAAGTTGGATTTAGAGTATTTACAGTCAAATCAGATGAATATTCTAGAGTATAACTACGTAATATGAGAAAAAGGTTCAAAAGTAATTCAAGAGGTGACGTAAGAATGAGATATCTAGTGAATAGTTGAAAAGGTTCGATTATTTAATTGTGAATATGTTGTTGTTATGAATATATGAAGAAAAGGAATAAGATAAAAATGTAAGAGTATAACTCACCGACTTCCTGTTATCTACAGTTGGAAATGAATTGGACAACAGTTAGATTAACTGTGACTGATTTATTCTAGTTACCATATACATTATTTCATTATACGTCATTCGTCCCCTTCCCCATATATCAATAACTAAGATCTCTTATATCAGTTAAAAAAATCATAGAAATTCTAAGTTAGCTTTTATTGTATGCCAAGTAACCAGCGCAGGGGAGATTAAACGCAGCCAGAAATACGTAGACGCAAAACATACGAGTGACACCAAATACAAACGAACCAAGTATTAAGAAGTCACATACTTTATTTATTTCAATTGACGGTAGGAAAAAATTCTGAAACAATGTAAGTGATGTTCTACAATGAACATTAATAAAACAAAGCGCATTTACAAAAGGCAAATGCCTAGTCATTATACAAACATTTTTCTGCACAAATCAATTTTTCTTTTAATTTCTCCGGTGAATCAATGCAAGATATTTATGTGTCTATGTACAAGATGCGCGCCAAGTAGTGAACAGAGTTATTGGCGCATTTGCTGAAAAGGGGAGTTAGAGTGTGAAGAACCATTGGCATAACAATTTGCCTTTAATCTCAACCCGGATAGTTGTGGATGGTTTTAATTAACAAAGCCAGTGAAATCACGTTGTTATAAAAAAAAAGCTTGTAGGTTGTAAGACAAAGGCACAGGAAATGGTTCATTTAGATGTATCATCAGTTTTGAAATAAGGAATGAATGTTTAACAACTTTGTACAATTATTAGACTACATCTGTAACTACTTGACTAGATGAAACATCTGGTATGGTGTGATGTGATTCATCAACGTCATCATCTGATGCTTGGCTTTCTACAAATTCACTATGATCACTTTTGTCTTTCGCTTGATCCTCTTCTTCACTTTCTTCGTCTGAATAATCGACCAAACCAATAGGAGACAGCGGGTCAGCTTCCATAACCTACAACCATGAGATATATACATTGTACATAAATTTACAGTTACTACCAGCATTCCCTATTATTGTAAAAAATGTACGTTAGATAGACATGAATGTGTTAATTGGTTTTGCATACACCATGAGATATAAAGACAAATTAAGTAACATCAGCCTTAGCTAAATCGCTATAAAAAAACAAGAGGAGGGGAAAGTGAGCAGTATGTACCACGAATGTCCAAGTGGAACTGAAGGGACACTCCTCTCATGAAGTTTAAATGGAGGGAATACAAAAGGACGTAGGGCACGCAAACGGAAACAACGACACATATGAATCTCAGTCTTGAAGGAATGAACGGCATAAGAACTTTGGATACTAACTACAATAGAGATACACCTTTTGTGAATTGGACCTATAGGTTAAACACTAATGATTCGGTAGTGGAATCTCCTGCTTGGTTCAAACACCCGAGGAGAACTGCAGACTTTACATGTCATATAGTTCTAAATACATAAGCTGCACACGAACACTGAAGGAAGTAGTGACACTACAACCGTTTTCAGAATATTCATCGTATTAATCAAGATGTTCCTTTGAACTAAACAAAATCGCTTTTTAGTGGATTTATTAGTTGAACAGTAACATTTAGCACATCCAACACTTATTCCTCACATAATTTTCCTTTCATTTTGTTTGCAGAATTTTCTTTTTATTTTGTGCTGAAGATATTTTAACGCCCTAATATATAAACCGTTTTGCGTTATAAATAATACTTAAGAATTCCAAATGCCGTTTTGTAATATTTTGACAATTTGGTTAGCTTAGGTTCATGTTACTTCATGATTTTACCAGTGAATGTGAATCTTGTCGAATGAATTCCAGGATTATTAGTTAAGCCTATTAATGTACAAAATAACGATGAAATATTTAATGACAAATTGTAGCTTATCTGTTAAGTTAGTTGACTCTCACACAGCTCATCATAGTTAATCCAGTAACATAGGCAGTGTGGGCACAACTGACTTGAAAATGCATGGTGTTGAAAAGATGAACAATATCTCACTAATTACATAATATAGAGATTTAAAACACGACTAAATATGCAAACATATTAGAATATTAAAAGTTAATTCCAATTACACATATAGGGGAACACTGTAAATTTGTTATAGTTTTCTTTCAATTGAGATGAAGCAAAATGAGGACAGTTACTAGCTAAGCACCTGACGAATATTAAACTTAAACAAAAGTCATATTTGACCTACCTCAAATGATCTTGTGGTATTCACCTCATGAGGTAGTGTATCTGAATAACTGGTTTCTGAATTAACCGTTTTGTTGTGTTGATGAAAATCTTGAAACGAAGATCTGCTATTCGAATGCTTAGATTTTCTCAAACGTTTTACATGAACCAGATTGCAGTCCTCATTTTCAACAGGAGAATCAATATGGTTACGCTTAATTTTTGGAGAAATATCAGACATAATAGAACATGACATGGATAAATTCTGTGTATCATTGGAATTTGAACGAGTTACATTTTCCTTACATTCATTTTCATTAATATGGTTGGCATTCTTGACATTCGATAAACTAGCATCTGATGTTGATATAGATGGGCCCAACCGACTGTTTATTTCAAATGTATCATTTATTGTTTCGGTTTGCTCTCTACATAAAGGTGATTTAATATGAATAGCTATGGGGGTTTGGCGACCAAAATTGAGACGTGCGGCAGAAGATTCATTATCATCATTCAAAAGAACAGCATGAGGACGCAGACGGAGCCTGTCGCATAAAGATCCTGAACGTGAAGGTATACACAAATTGTCCGTCAAATTGTCCATTATAGATTTCGGTGAAAAATTAGATGAGTGAGGCAGTACACTAGCACATGAATCAAGACTAGAATTGCTTGACGCAACCGATGATGATAGGGAAACAAAGCTCGACTGTGTATCTGAAGACGTAACAATACCTAACAAATCTGCTGAAGTCGTGATTACAGTATGCAATCCATATGAAGAAAGGTTTGACAGACCATTCCCGACAGTAGATTCACTAGCACCAGCAGAAGGATTCGTTGTTCTATTGAGTAATGTTGACGACTGTTGTGGGAAAAGGTTATCACCATCTTCTTCCTCTTCTTCGTCTTCATCTTGATCAAACCATTGTTCTTCTTCCATTTCCAAGGCACGTGGATCACGTTGAAAACGGGTAGATGCCAAAGAAAGCCTTGAATTATCAAAGCAATAAACATATGAATGATCAAGGATTAAAAAATTTATAAATCAATACGAGAACTAAGAGCCATTGGAGTCTATCTCATAAAATAAACTTCGGAGATATGATTTACCAAAACATTAAACTAATTCTTTCTCTGTTAGCCAATGACTGTTAACGACAATGCTTTCCTCAACGGCAATGATAATTTATCTGAGTGTTGAATATAAATGTATACTCCATTGCGTAAGAATAAGTTCATCTCACGAATGTTGATATGTAATGATAGCTATGGGATATTTTTTATAAACTATTCATCAACCTTATCAAGCTACAGTATAGTATAGGGATGAGCTCGAACGATTCTCCAATTGTACGTATGATCAACGTAGAACCTGGTACATATGTGCATCGATCCAAGTTGCCATACCTCTAAAGCATAGCAAGATTAACACCACACTAATAGAAGTAGAAGTTACTTCAATGATAATAATAACGAAAACAAAGAAGGGTGAACAAATAGAATATGGTTCAGGGAAGAAGAATTGGTGCGTGGAAACTTATGAAATAAATTTAAGCTCATGATTTAAGGAAGGACAAACAGAGGATACACGTGTGCCACTGTGACCGATTCTGAGAAATGTCTCGCAACATCTTCAACCACTGATTACGGAATTCGCAAGGACCCCGATTAGGTAATCTGCATCTACCGACACGACTCAAACCAGCAGTCAGTGACTTCATGGACTGATGCCATGTTTTAGTTTGACCGCCTCTAACTCTCTTCTATCCTATTCCTATATCAGCCAGCACTGCGCGTCGAGGCAGACGGTGGTTGGGTACACGCAACACATGTCCCAACCACCTCAGTCGATGGAGATTCACAACCTCATCGACCGATTTACACGTACCACATTTGCCTAACACCCGTCGTCTAACCTCGTTATTACTTACTCGGTGATCTCAGTTAAGGCGAGCGATATTTCGTAGACATCGATGGTCAAATACCAATAACCTATGAATGTCGCCTACCCTTAATGGCCACCTCTCACATCCATACAGTACGATAGAGCGAACCTCTGCAAAGTATACTCTCCCCTTCGTTGAAAGACCAGTATCTCACCTACACCATAGGTGACGTAGGTTGTCAAAAGTCAAACGAGCTCTTTGAATTCGTACTGAGATTTCGTCAGAGACCAACCAATTAGAGCTAGTCAGACTTCCAAGATAAGTGAAGTGGTCGAAGTGCTCAACTACTTCACTACCTATCTTTAGTTCGGGTGTTGACGAAGACCAGTACTGAAGCAATAGTTTGCATTTAGAGCGGGAAAACACATTCCAAACATGGTTGCATTGGAGCTTATTGCTGTTAAAAGATTCTGCATCTTATCAGGGTCTTTGCCTAACAGAACTATGTCATTAGCATATTTCAGGTCAATAAGTGGATCTCCTGGTAGGAGATCAATTCCTGAAAAGTCAGACGATGAGAGTGTAATTTCCAACAGTATGTCGACTATGAAATTAAGCACAAATGGGGAAAGTGGGCAGCCTTGACGGACACCACTTGAGGTTACAAGTTCAGATGACAGTTCACCATATGTTCTGACACGACTACTAGTGTTTGAGTAAAGAGCCTTAACAAGGTTTATGTACTTCTGGGAAACGCGTTTCAAACAAAGGCTCTGCCATAGAACGTCGCTGTTTACAGAGTCAAATGCCACTTTAAAGTCAAGAAAAACCACCGATATTGAGCGCCGAAAAGTATGTTTGCGTTATAAAACCTGACGAATGATGAATATTTGGTCTATACAACCGCGAGCAGATGTGAAACCAGCAATGTTTTCTCGCATTTGCTGTTCAACTGTATGTGAAGAATAACGAATCGAGTGAACCGTCAACGATCTATGAAACCTGAAACCAATCACAAATCACTTATTGTGTTTGGCGCTTAGTAAGTATAAAATTATTAAAGAGCAATTTCTGACATCAAAGAATAAAAATTATAGTGCTAAACCTATCACATGCTAAGTACTTGTTAAACAAACTACATATAGCACACAAACCAACCCTATTCTTAAACTAGCCCTAAATTTAACCTAAACCTCAACTAAAAGCGATTTGAGTGCGCTACTATAACGGGTTCTAGAATACCAGTGTTACATAACATTGCGTGGATGTGATACGGTATCGTTATCTCCTAAATTTACAGATAGAAAAGCCTATAGAAAGCTTGAATAACTGCACTGCATTCATTATGGAAAATTTGTATGTCTCCAATCAAAATCACCTTTTTTGCAGACAAAAAACGTGTACTTACACAACTACTGTCTTTTGTCTGGATAAAACCAGCCATGAATATGTGAGGTTTGTTTGTACACCTGGGATTCAAAATTCTATACTAAAATACAGAAATTTTAAGAATCGCTTAAGCTCATCCACCTGTATTTAACGATAACTGCTGGCGATAGTCGTCTCTCTTATAACCACACTAGTAAAAATAAATTACGTGAACAAACAACCATCAAATCTAAATACACACAACTTACACATCTAATGTTGCTTGCTGAGTTACACTTCCAACAACAGGTCTGACCGAACGATGACTGTGATCATATGTCCGTTTTAGATCGGTAAACGTTTGTACGTAATTTATATTTTTCAAAATGTCCCAATAATTTTCTATTATATGAGTAATCAGTGAAGTTATTTCCTCAGAGCGAATATAATCAAATAGCTCAATAATGGCTGAGTCCAGAAGGTTATAACGATATCCATTGGAAACGAATAACTTCAAAACCGGTTTGAAAAGATTATTTTTGATCAAATAACGATTATAGAATTCTTCTTTCATATGAACAACACGTCTTAGAAGGCGTAAAGCAGCTAAAAATATAAATAGTAGATTAATAATGAATAGATGAGTAAACTTACCTAGTACAAGGAATTTATGAGATGACTGCAACAAAACGAGAACGCGTTTTAGAAGATCACGATTAAAACAGTAATTCTTCATATGGTATGTATGAGTTTCAATGCAGAATGTGAGCAATTCAATAATGTGGTTTAAAACTAATGCAGTATGGTAATCATCTAGAATGGAAAAAGGGGACGTGAGATAAGTACATGAATAAAATTTTTAATTACCTTTTTCCAACGCATCTTTTACAGTATTATCAAATAATGGACGAACGAGTGTATTGATGCATCGTTTGTAAAAAAAGCTGAGAAAATCTGTTTTCTCACTACGCTGTAATAAAAAAAAGAGACGAAATGAACTAACAAGCATCACCAAAGTACGCATCAAATAAAAAAAATGAAGTAACCTCTTATATACATACAAATAACTGAGTACTTAAAATTAATGAAGAGCTATGATACGGCAAGTTATTCCTATTTTATTTAAAGGCATACAGTTCTGGTACAAACAGTACCAAAAATGCATGCATCACAGCTGGAAATAGAATATGTGTAGAAGTGAACCAGTCAGCGGTCACAATAGGAGATGAAGTTTAACAACATAATACGAAGATTGTATAGGAGAAAATTTTCGAATAGAAATATTACTGAAAGCGACTGCTTTCTATTTGCGAAGATCATTCCGGGTTTAAGAATACTGTAACAAGATTAACACAAGTTTATATTCTGAGTTATATATGATAGTCTTCAGCCAATCATAAAACTACAACCAAAGAGTCGTGCTACACCAACAGAGGTCAGTTCTATACAGCCTTTTTCCGTACGAAAGGACCATATCATAAACTGATCACTTCAACGTCATTTTCAACTGGTTCCATTATCGGTAGCTGCAGACTACCTGGATGGGGTCCTCGCAATTACTGTAACCAGTGGCTAGAAACACTGAGTGACATGGCCCAGAATCGGTCACAATCGCGCAGATGTATTCACTCATTGTCCTCCCTTAAATCATCAGCTTTAAATTATTCCATAGCTTTCTTTCTACGCTTCCTAAACCATATTCTATATGTTCACACTCCTTGTTACTGTTATTATTTTATTTTATTGAAGTAACTTCTCCTAATAGTGGTGGTGGTGTTAGTCTTGCGGTGCCACAGAGGTGTGGCAACTTGAACCGATGCACATATGCCAGGTTCTATGTTGATTACACATACATACATACATACATATACATCGGTAAATAATGCACGATAAGAAAGTTGTTGAGATAATAAATGAAGAAAATAATATACAAACTGACGTTACAAAATAGTGACACTAATCAAATAATCGAAACTGTGATAGAAAGCACTGTCGAACACGATAAATACACACATCATGATCATATCAGAAATCCTTCAGAGACAACAACATCCCCATATCAAAGTAGGGCCAGGTTTTACACAAACAAGACGAAACTCCTTTCACCGACGCTTTGTAAACCCAACAATCAGCATCCAGACTCTAATAATGACGCCACCTAAGATGGTTTACATTCGAACCAGTCAATCTGGCTGGATCTTATCTGTCGCACCACCACTCACACAGCTCCCCAGATACACAAACTTATCAATCACCGGATATATTGGACGGGGAAAGAAGAATACCTAACTTTCAGAACTATTTCAGTTGTTTTAGTTGTGCATAAAGTAAACATCTTATTTCTATTACTATTGCGTTCCCCTTGCCCTATCCTCTCATTTAGCATATTTACTGTTAGTATATCATTCCTTATTTATGAACTACAGCTAATTGATTGTGTACACGTTACCTCAACTCACTACCGCTGTTTCCCTTGTTTTGCATTAATATTTACATAAACCCATTAGCAACTGATTAAGAGTGATTCGATGGCATGTACATCAGTGCACAGTAAGGTGATATTATCTGTGTACGGACGAAAAGTCTATCACTAAGTAACAGATCCATACAACCAATAACATGTACTTCTTTTACAGATGTTTCCACAATACCACTTGTGACAAAGCTGGAGGAATAGTGAGACTGGGTAACCCTAGATAACGTCACTGCGGGGATGGGACAACAAAGAGAGGTGATTGTGTACTCTCGCTCCCGCCCCCTCTGGTGTTTATGTATATAGAGCCTTTAGGATATCGTTAAGCTTCTCAGACATACTCTTCTCTAACAGACGTAATCAGAACAGATTTTTATCCAACGAATAGAAAGTGGGCCAGGGAACATACTCAATGACTTCATAGATAGATATCACGTTTCGGCTTGGCCGTACTTTTTTTTCCCTCCTATCCTACATGTGTGACTATTTATTCAGTATGATAATACAGGTGATCTACACGATCATCCTTCGATAGATTGTGAGCTGTGTATCATGTCCGAGACGCCACTCACTGATAATCAAAATATGATGCACAAAACAGGATGCGAACATGTGACCCAACCCAACGAAAGATTGACTGAACAACTAAATAACAAGATTTGGATATCAACTAATGTTAACAGGATGGATTCGTAGCAATCGCATCAGTCAATCAATTATGTACAGCATACAACCTGGTACATGAGCATCCATTCTTCTCTAACGTCAGTCAGCATAGTGCATCGAGGTAGGTGGTGGTTGGGCATACTTAATATATGTCCAAGGAACCTCAGTTGATGAAGGTTTACAACCGCACCGACTGATTTATCACCTTTCATGAATAACCTAAGTATTATCTCACCACTAATCCATAAAGGTTGTATATTATATAACGAAAGAAATCTCAAAATCTGGTAGTCATAAGCTCCTTATATGGCATGTAAAGAGAATGTAATTATTAACTAGTAGCTAATGACACCCTTTTAATTTTTTGGCAGAGTAGTCAATGTGCTGTATCTATTTGCCTTTTAGATCATCTGATTCAACTGATACTGGTTGGTTTTGTCACATCGATGCATACAAAGAGGTTGAGACTTGTCGAGTAACACAGCAGATAAGAACAAATTGTCATCAGAATATTAGCATAAGTAGAAAACCCTAAGATTAGCTAAAGGTATTCAGAACTAAAATAGATGAGGTATTCTAGGTTAAACTAATTGAACCTTAATTCAAACATTAATTTGATGAGATGAATGCATACAAACATAAATATATTTGATAAAGTGATAACTCACCACACCGGAATTGTTCATATTGTCTGGATCGATAAGGATACGCAACATGTAACCCAAAAGGAAAGCATCACTAAGTTCTAAGAAAAGTATCTTGAATATTAATCTATAAACAAACCTACCTGGATCTGGATCAGTGAGCAACTGATTTATCATAAGATTAATGAGTAATTCATCGTCTTTCCGGAACGGAGCAGTTTCTCTGAAGACATATTCGCGTACAACGGAAGGTTGATGTTCAATAAATGCTTGTAGAATTTCAAGAGCTGCTGATTTTATATCGCGGTCATCAATCGCGAGTAATACTTCAGCCGTCCTTAATGCTCCATGTTGTAGTAAACAACTGAGAAAACTTTCTTTCTGGTCTGTTTGTATAGAAACGTTACAAAATTCCTTTACAAAGAGTGACAAGTCTCTGCGATGAGCGAGATCTGTATCTGCAGCCTTTAAACGTGTAAAAAGCCGACACATAAACTCTTCATCTTCCTGAAGAGCTCGTATAATTTCCATCTTGTTTATAGAAACGAATGCTTTAAGTTGAGAAAGAGTGTGTTCATCGAATAAGCAAGGAGGTGGGAGACAACAGTCTTGTATATACTGAACACGGTATGTTTGGTGTATTTTTGTTACTAAATCTGTATTATGAAAAGGGAGGACTTCTTTGAAAGTAGCTTTATTCTTAAGAAAATCACGATGCTTAGTACGTCCAGAAGGATTGTATTCCAATATACCAATGATATCCAATAACATATCATCAGCGAATAGATTCTCATAAAGACTATGTTTATTCACCAATATGAGTTGTCGGATTATTTCGTAGAGATGATGTAATGACTCCACATCTTCCAGATCCTCCGCTTTGTGAAAGACATCAACTAACTGATGGAGATAACTAGTCGATTCTAAAAATGCGACTAATCGCTCGCGCTTTGGGGGTGACGCAACAGCTTGACTAATCAGGTCGACAATTTCTTCAAGACGGCTTAGTTCGCAAGGTGGGAGACTAAGAGGTTGAATGCTTTGCATCATTGTGGGTGTATATCCATCTGTGTCATCAACGTCATCTGACTCGTCAATAACTTCCTGAGTAATTTCTACTGATGGATCCTTCCCTTGTACAGCACAAATTTTTTCCCACACATCATCACATCCAACTTTTTCCTGAAAGGATAAGGCTAAGTCCATATTTTCACCTTCAGACCAGACAATTAATGTTTCCTGTTGCTTTTGATACGCTGTATCAGGCTGTATTTTCGACTCAAGAAGATAAGATCCATCTGTCTCTGAAATTACTACAAGAGCCATGTTGTCCTGCTCAGTATACAAGGCTGATACGTGACCAGTGCCCTTATCATCCCACTGTCGTTCATCATTTAACATGTACAACTTTACTCGACGACGCGTGCTAGCTTCGGAAGATCCCATATCTGGAATGGATTGGGAAATTAAAATAATAAAACAATCGAAATTGTTAGTACACATACTCCATTACTTTAAACTTCATTCGAGAACTTAATGCATAGAAAAGGGTTAGAGTATGTGGCCATTAAGAGTAGATGACACTCGAAGTTTATTAGTTTTTGACCATCGATGTCTACGAAACATCGCTCGCGTTAGCTGGGATCACCGAGTAAGTAACAACGAGATTAGACGACAGGTGTTAGGCAAATGTGGTAAATCGGTCGATGAGGTTGTGAATCTTCATCGACTGAGGTGGTTGGGACATGTGTTGCGTATGCCCAACCACCGTCTGCCTCAACGCGCAATGCTGGCTGATATAGGAATAGGATAGAAGAGTTAGAGGCGGTCAAACTAAAACATGGCATCAGTCCATGAAGTCACTGACTGCTGATTCAAGTCGTGTCGGTAGCTACAGACTACCTGGATGAGGTCCTCGCAATTACTGTAACCAGTGGCTAGAAACACTGAGTGACATGGCCCAGAATCGGTCACAATCGCGCAGATGTATTCACTCATTGTCCTCCCTTAAATCATCAGCTTTAAATTATTCCTTGGCTTTCTTTCTACGCTTCCTAAACCATATTCTATATGTTCACACTCCTTGTTACTGTTATTATTTTATTTTATTGAAGTAACTTCTCCTAATGGTGGTGGTGGTGTTAGTCTTGCGGTGCCACAGAGGTGTGGCAACTTGAACCGATGCACACATGTGCCAGGTTCTATGTTGATTGTACATACATACATACAGAGTACACACCCGGGAAGAAATCGTGTTGTAGAATGCTGATGAGTGGTAACCAATGAGAAGCACGATGCTAAATTTGTTGCATTTCCAATTAAAGAAATGTTAGCATGCTAATGTTAATAGGGACATGTTACATGTATCTGGTTGTCAATTACCACGATGTTTCTTGATGGTTAGCATAATAGGATATGGAGGAGTTAAGGATAACCAAATGAAGAAATATGGTATCTATAAATTTCCTTATGTTAAACTGAGCAGTCGAATAAGAAGCAGATATTTTGTTTAGTGTAATAAATTAAATATAAAGATAATTTCCAAAATAATTTATGGCTGAAAATTAGGTAACGTGGCTCTTAAGAAATCATAAGCTCCTCCTCCTCCTCCCCCACCTAAGTATTTAAAGTGGTATTACTTTCCTTTATATTTCTTCTCATCATACTAATATAAACTACAACAATTTAAACCGCTGCACTCTTGTCCCGGTAATATGAAATGGGTCTTAACCTGGAAGCGACTGTACTAAGTAAATACTTACTCTTCAACAGATTTCTGTACGAAGATACATTTACTAACTCCTAATTATGATAATTTTTGACTCAGAAATGATATTCGATTTTGTCGTTTTTTTTTGTAGAAATGTCTCATCAAAACATTCATCAAGGTTAGGAAATTGGGTAAAGACTCTTGAATAGAATGTTATTAGTCAAGCCAATGCCAAGCTGAATATGTTAAGTGACTTTGTCGAAACTGATGGCCTCTAAATTTTTGTTTAACTTCACCATAAGTACAATAATGTAGGAAATTCGTCACTATCTAATTTCTCAAGGGTAGATCACTTACTAGACAATTTAATTGTCAACAAAGCACAAACAGACATGTCATTTTGCCAACAAAAGATTGGTATGCTAAGAAACAGTTTGACGCTTAACTTTATAACTCCAAAACATGGACTTTAAAAGTAGGTGGTGTCAGTAGGTTACTAGTACTAGATCACAGGTGTTTTCGAAGCACTGTCAGTATGTTTGAATTACCAAATGGGCGATCTCGAGGTTAGATGCAGAGCAAGTGGTGGAAAATGGAGTATCGGTCAATAAGATAATGAATCTTCAAAGATTGAGGTGGCTACAGTCATGTATTGCATACCAAATTGAGAGAAACTTAATGGTTAGTTAGTCATGTACAAGGTAGAACATGAAACACATGTATATCGGTTCAAGTTGCTACATCTTGTGAGAGCTATGTATTTCCGTGCATGTTTGCGACTGTAAGTAATACTATATGGTTTAGTGGTTAAAGCTTCCAATTTTAGACAGTTGGGTTGCAAGTTAAAACCGTGTCTATGATATGGCAGACAGCGGTGACATGCACTTGGTCGTTCATCACTAATATTTAAACGCGAAATAGCAGCAGTTCGATCCGTTTTACTCTATGGATATGAAACGTGGCCATTAAAGATAGAGGATATTCGTAGGCTCCCAGTATTCGATCATAGATGTCTCCGAAGCACTGCTCGTGTTTGCTGGAACCAATATGTAGGTTAGGAATAGAGTACTAGGTAAGTATGGTAAATCTATTGATGTAGTAAATCTTCATCAGCTGAGGTAGTCAAGACATGTGTTACCTATGACTAACCACCGCCTACCTCGACGAGTAATGCTGTCTGGTGTAGGTGTAGGCTGGAAGAAAGCTAGGGGGCGGCCAAAACTCCGCCTGGAACCCTCCAGAGATTACTGCCGGTCCCAAGCCCGGTTAAAGGAGGGTTTGACATATGGTTAGCAACCCTATCCCGCAAAAACAAAAACCCTGCTAAAAAGTGCAAATCAGGAAAAAACATTTAAATTCCCTGAACTCCGCAACGAAGGTTGGAAGGTTTTCTTTTCGAAAGGTTATGACGTCTCACTATAAGAACCGAGCTTCTTTGGAAACTATGAGGCCAATACACCTAATAGCCGGAGCAACAATTAAAATAGGTGACCAACCTCAAACAGTTGTCTCCTGGGCACTGTGGTCACACTCTCGGGTCTTCAAGACCTCCACTAATCCACTTTCTTTTTCAGGTACGTCAAGAAGAACCCTTCAATGGTGTCAGTCAGTCAATCAATTACAACGTAGAACTTGGTACATGCGTACGTCAGTTCAAGTTGCCATGCCACAATTAGCAGATAGAGATTAAATTGTCGAATCAAATCCCTGAGTAGGAGAGGTAGTAACAGAGTTAGTATTAGTGGAAAAGAATAGAGATCGGGGATAGGATTTAAGAAAATATGATTCAGTATAAAGAAAATTATGATAAGTTCAGAAACTTAGAATTTGGAGGAAGACAAGGAGTGGATACACCAGAGCCACTGTCAACGATTTTGAGTCATATTACCGAAAGTCTCTAACCATTTGTGATGATAATCACGCGGACCCCAACCAGGTACTCTGCGCCTATTAACATGGTTCAGCGCAATTGTAAATGACTTCATGGACTGGTATCATGTTTTGGTTTGGGCAACTGCGAAGTGATAACCTCCTTCATACCTCTAACAGCACTTGCGATCTAACATGTTCTCCTTCTCCGGTTTCTACTGTTTGCACTTCTACTACTACATCTTCCATGCGTGCCACTTTTACTGGTTGTCCGAGTCCCCGAAATGCCATACCAGGTCTCCTGAAACCGCGCTCTAAACTTCATGTTGGAGCTTTTAATGTACGTACGTTGTGTAAAATTGGTCGACAAGTTGCCTTAGCTAAAACACTAGAATATCTTGCAATTGATGTATGCTGTGTCTCCGAAACACGCATACAGGACCCCAGTATGGTCATCCGTTTGACCTCACCTAGTCAGTGCAACGGAACAGCACAATTCACTCCTCGTTTATCTGGAGACCCTACAGCAAGCTCACTTGGCCTTGTTGGTGTAGGCATAGCACTAAGCTTACAGGCAAAACAGGCACTTCTTGAGTGTATTCCTGTAGACAGTCGTTTATGTGCTGTCCATCTAAATGGCACCGTGCGAACTCGGAAAGATAGACACACACGCCGATGTCTTTTTGTCGTCTCTGCCTATGCCCCCCCCCACTGACTACAGCACAGATGGAGTGAAAGACGAGTTCTATATGAAGTTCTCTAACCTCCTTCAGGAAGCTAAGCGCTCAGACATAGTAATTATAGGTAGGGATTTTTATGCCCAAGTTTGTAGGCTAAGTCAGGCTGAAAAACAATTAGGTGGGTCACTCGGCATCCTAGGCTAACAAACGGATAACGGAGATCATCTGATGCAATTATGCTCGGACTACCGTTTATTTTTACCTAGCACAAACTTTAAGCATGAAGAGAGACATTATTTAGCCTGGCGAACTCCAACAACGATGGACGCAAATCGACCAAAACGGCATCAGCTATCGTTGGAGAAGATGTATAGAGGATTGCCGCTCTTTCTGGGACGTGTTTAGATTCTGACCATGCCCTAGTGAGAGCACGTATTTATATGCGTTTTGTTGGTTGCAGAAAGCTCACATCAGGTAAACCCCTTAGATATCAATTCGAGACTAAAAATGACAAAAATGCATTTAGAAATGGTTTGGCTAAGCATTCAGTTATCCACAACCAACAGATTCATCTCGAAACAGCTTGGAATGATTTTAAAGCAGGAGCAGTTATAGGGACTGAAGTAATTGAATGCATTGACTGCCCCATTTATATCGAAGTCTCATCACCCCTGGTGAGTCGGTGTCTGACGAAATCTCAGAACGGAATTGGAAAACCCGATTGGCATTTACTAATTTACGCCACTTGTGGCGCAGACGAGATATCCATCTCTCAACGAAAGGCTGGGTGCACTGCTCACCAGTCCTCGCCGTTTTAGCATATGGCTGCGAAACGTAGGCCATGAAAACCCAAGATATGCGTCGACTTCAGGTATTTGACCATAGAAATCTTCGTAGCATCGCTCGTATATCATGGAACAGTAATATGGAGGTTAGACAAAAGGTTCTTGAGAAATTTGATAAATCAGTCGAAGAGATCATTAACTTTCATCGACTGAGATGGTTGGGATATGTGTTGAGCATGCCCGATCACCGTCTGCCTCGTCGCGCGATGTTGGTTAGGGTTGAAGTAGGATAGAAGAAGGGTGGGGTTGTCCAAGCCAAAACATGGCACCAGTCCATGAAGTCATTAATAATTGGGCTGAGCCATGTTAATAGGTAACTCCACCTGTAGCTCTTCTAGAGTTACTGCCGGTCCCAAGGCCGGGTAAAGAAGGGCTGGGCATGAGGCTAGCATTACCATCCCGTAAAACACAAGCTTGCTAAAAAAAACGCTAACCAGATTAAACAAACTAAGCCATTTAAACTTTGCCCTGGTAATGGAAGGAATGATTATGACGCCTCATGGTGAAAGCTGAGATTCTTCGGAAGTCATGAGGCCGATGCCCCTTCTAACAACCAAAGCAAACATTTTTATAGGTACATGGGATGTTTGGACAAGGTGGGAGAGCGAGAAGACCAGTCAAATAGCTGCAGAAATGAAGAGACACAACTTGACAGTGCTCGGAATCAGCGAGACCCATTGGACTCAAGCTGGACAGAAACTTCTTCAACAATACGGCGTACCAGAGGAACTCGTCAACATCATCCGGAATTCTTACGACGGAACACAGTGCAAAATTGTGCATGAAGGAGAGCTGACAAATGCATTCCCAGTGAGCAAAGGAGTCAGACAAGGTTGCCTACTCCCGACTTTTCTCCTCCTTCTAGTGGTTGACTGGATCATGAAGATCTCCACATCTGAGGGGATGCACGGAATTCAATAGACAAGTAGGATGCAACTCGATGATTTGGACTCTGCAGATGATCTAGCTCTTCATGCTCATGCACACCAACAAATGCAAGCGAAGACAACCAGTGTAGCAGCAACTTCAGCATCAGTAGGCCTGAACATACATAAGGGGAAGAGCAAGATCCTCAAATATAACACAGGGAGCACTAACCCAATTCAACTTGATGGAGAAACTCTGGAAGAAGAGGACACTATCATGTACCTGGGGAGCTTCATCGATGAATAAAGAGGATCCGATGCAGATGTAAAGGCAAGGATTGGCAAAGCAAGGGCAGCATTCCTACAGTTGAAGAGCATATGAGACTCAAAACAACTCTCAATTAACCTCAAAGTCAAACTCTTCAACTCGAACGTGAAGACAGTCCTGCTGTATGTAGCTGAAACGTCGAGAACTACTGCAAACATCATCAGACGGGAACAAGTATTTATAAACAACTGTCTACACAAGATACTAAATGTCCGTTGGCTGGAAACTATCAGTAACAGTCTACTATGAGAGAGATCAAACCAACTTCCAGCAGCCGAAGAGGAAATTAGGAAAAGACGTCGGAAATGGGTAGGACATACATTGTGGAAATTATCAGACTGCATCACGAGACAAGCATTAACTTGGAAACCTGTTGGGAAACGGAAAAGAGAAAGACCAAAGAATACACTGCGTCGAGAATTGGAAGCAGATACTAAAAGGATGAACAGCAACTGGAAGCAGCTTGAAAGGATTCCTCAGGACAGAGTTCAATGGAGATTACTGGTGAGCGGCATATGCTTCTCTGTGAGGGGTAACGGGAGTAAGTAGGTATGTTAATAGGTGCAGACTACCTAGTTGAGGTCCGCGTGATAATAGTAATAAATGGTCATGGGCTATGGGTGACATGTCTCAAAATTGTTCTCAATGGCGCAGGTGCATCTATTCCTTGTTATCCTAGAAATCCTAAGCTTCTAAAATCATCAAATTTTCTTCTTACCGAATTATATTTTCTTAAATTTCAAAGAGTGAATGCAGATACACACTCCTGGCAGTTTTGAAAAAGCGCCTTGCACTTCCCAAGTGCAAAGTACATGCCACACCTACAGATACTAATTGCCAACTGGTTTGGATAGCTTGTGTGTTATCCGTGTACTCAAGATCAGAAAGTTATTTTTCAGATAACAACTCCACATCATCAGCATGCAATTCTTTCAGAGTTGTTTCTAGAATATCATCGGTGGAAAAGTTGAAGAAGAAAGGTGAAATCGGGCAACCCTGCTGAATTGGGACGATTAAGAAGGGTGGTAATATACTCTCACTCTACCTGAAGTGCTTTTGTACAGGATGTTAATAAACTTCTCAGGCACACCCTTTTCCAACTGACAACTCCAGAGCACAGTTCTGTCTAACGAATTGAAGGCTGCTCTGATATAGAAAAAACGATGGATGTTAGCCTATACTAAGTGTGACGGTATACTAACATTTGACGGCAGGCGGATATTTAACTTTATTTCAATGAGGGTTAATTTTAGAATCGACATCAACAAGACAGCTGATTGATTCTGTGGAAGATTGTTGTGTATAAAATAGACTGTAGTTATGTTGAATAATTTTACTGAGTTTTCTAGTCTATGTGAACATAATTGCTCATATAGATTACATGGTCTGTAAATTTAAATACTCTACTTTCTAGTAAAACCATATTAGCATGGAGAATCTAGTATTTACGATCTTTAACGACGGATGAGTACCAAGGAATTTCTTGCAACCACAGTTTGATAGTATACTTTCCCTCATAGACCACCCAATGAAGCAAAAATGTAGTCGTAATTCACGAATAAATACGAGGTCACAATATGTAAAATCAAGTCGCAATGTTGAGATTACGCATATGGTACCCGGAATACGGCAAATCTGCTGCTAAGGCTGAGGTAGTCGGAATGTGTTATATATAACCAACTGTCACGTACCTTAACGCACGGTCAATGGGTGTAGTAAGTTATATTAAAGTTACGGGTAGACACAGTCAAATGGCATCAATCCAAGATGTCAATAATATAATACGAACCATGACAGGAAAAGACCACCTTGTTGGAGCTTGCGTGTGTGGCCTTACCTTTTGAAATTCATACTGTCAAAGAGACTACTTACCAGGTTTTTGGTAGGACACTCATTCTATGATGTCAGACGAAAGTCATGTAAAGTTATAAATGGGTCAAAAGAATAGGTTACGAACAGGAATCTCTAGAACTGAAATGACCTGTCTAGAAAATAAATAAGAAACAATAAACCTCACCACACTATGATACACTTGTGTGTTGAGTTACACGTGGGAGCTACAGACAAACAGACCGTTTATACCAGAACAAAGTGGACTTTGGATTGTGGTCGATAATTAAGTCTGCGTTATGTATATAGATATTTAAAGTCTCTTCGAACCGGGATATGAATATGCAATGAATAAACGAAATACTATTGTCGCACACACAGCAGGACACAACTAGTAAAAATAGTTGATAAATACAACCGTAGCCATAGAACGCCAATGGATCAGTGAATAACATTTGACTACTGTTCAAGGTTTTTGAAAGGCATTACAACTAACTGATGAACTGGGCTTTCTTACTCTATTTCAAAAATCCCCACAATTGAAATAAAAATTCAGTCAATTAGTCGCATACAACGCAAAATCCAGCTACCACACCTCGTTAGAACAATAAAATGAACACCAGAGTGGTAGAAGTAATAACATTTGTGGTAGAAAAGTGAGCAGACAGGGTATGCGATACAACAAGAAAGAATTAATTAGTTGTAAGGTATGTAAGATTTCAAAGCTACAGATCAAAGGGAAGATGGAACAAGAGCACTTAAGTCGCTATGACGGGCTTTGAGCCACTTCACTTAATGCTCACAACTACTGTTTACGATAGACATGAAGATACCGACCAAATTGTTGGCATCTGTCAACATAGCTTAAGTTAACAATCAGTGGCTTTGTGGACTGATAATACGTTTAGGAAATTGGTAACAAATTATCTTACTTGCTAACTTTGTTAGGAGCCTTATAAATACCATTAAATGTAGAACACGAGGAACTTTAATATTGACGCCAACAGATCTAAAGTAAGCTAGTAAACAGAGATTCATAAAGACTTTTTGGCATTATGCAAGTCTCGCAATCACAGTTGTAGGCATATTTTCCTGGGATAGATATCTTCTATAATAGTTCATCCTGAGAGCCAGGTCAATAATCTGGTCTCGTAGATATTCAACACTCAACCATAGATTCACTGTATTTTATCGACGAACTGTATGCACTAGTAAGGCAATTCATTACGTCATAGAATCCTCCTCCATAAGTTTAAAGAGACTACATGAAGCATTTTAAAGACATATCACAATAGCCAGCCTTCTCGGATGTGGAATAAACTGACATGATTTAATTTCGACATGACAAATAAGTGCAAATGTAATGACTAATTATTGAGTATCTTAAGAAACTAAAATTTCAAGCACTAGAAAATATAATGCGAAGACTAGCAGCGCCAAGATAGGCTCGGAAATAAGTTCGAAAGACACTACAGGAAAGATACGGATATACGGAGATGATTCAACACAAAATCGACAGGCCCTGAAATGGCTTTATGTTGCGATATTTAAAATCCAATGAAGAAATCTACTGACATGCAACTTACGTAAAAGTTGACAGGTGTTTTTCACAAATTATGACGTGGAAACCAAAATATCACAGAACCACCCAACGGTAAATCAAAGCTTGTTACCCCTAAAAAGCTGCCATTAAACGAGTTAGTACATCAAAACAAAACACATGTGCATACTCAATTCACAGTGATAGTCAGGGTTATTTAAAGCGTTCTGTTGATATAACACATCATCATCCACTCCTATTTTCCGTGCTCCACGGATACTTGCTATTCAAACACCAGAAGAACGAATGGTTTCATGAATTACGAATCTCGAACTCTTGGGCAGATCAATCCCTTTGAAAAGTGAATCGAAAATAAAGTTCACGCGCTATATAAGCTCGATTAAGCTCATAATATACAAGCTATTTACAAAAAAAAATCAACAGGAGTCAATAAACATAAATTAGTGCCGGAACAAAACCCGAAATTTGTAGCGGTAAATAATCCCCCAAATAAATAGTTGCATAGGCTTTTGTCATTGATACTGACCATGTCTGTTTTACTGAACCCAACTAGTTGAAAGCGCTCGGTCAAATATCACCACCAAACCATGACACAACACGACGTGGGAAACAACGCGCTGTCTAGTTAGCATGCCTAGAATTTGCTATCCCTTCGGCCTTCCTCCCACGATCAGATATAACCTCTCCTCCACCCATCACTGCCTTCTGATTTATTCTTATTTATACATGTGGGTTCAGTCATTAGAAGTTGCTCTGCTTATATCACAAACGTGACTTGGTCAAATCCCGAGTGCGCCTCAACATAAAAGACAAGAAGTTAACTTTTTAAAGTTAACATCAGCTACTACTTAGCAACTTGACTTACTACTGAGAAATGCTATAAACCTCAGGAGATCCGAAGTCTAAGTTTATGAGGACCTCAGTCTAGCTGAAGGCATCAGGAGGCAATCTAAAGGAATAGAGATAAATGATAGGTGTTGAAACAGAGGAATATTCCCGGAGCCCGACAATATCAAGAAGACTGTAGGTCGAAAGGGAATTATTATACAGAAATGACTATCTGTTGTAGGAACGCATGCCCGCTGGACCGAAGGACGGGGCTTTTTAATACTGTGGATCTCGTAAATACAGCTCTAGTTGCCTTACTGAAAAACAGCTCATACATTGGAAATTAATGACAGCGAAACATAACCATATTATTTCTCACTCCATAGAATTGATAGGTCAGGCAGTAAATATGGCAGATTTATTCCTTACTTAAAAAACATTATCCACACGCACTACAGAAATAATTGTATCTGAAAAAATGAGATGAAATGTTGTTTGAAAAGTAGAGGACAGGACGTCCACTTGGTCCTAGTATAATATAGTTCAGAATGCGAACTTGACAAATACATTCTTGAATCTTTAAATCCTTGTCAAGCAGGTACAGAAGCCTTATAATAAGTGACTTCAACGCACACTCTTTTTTAATTAGAATGACGTTAAGTCAAAGTCAAGCAAGTTCGTTCGACCTGAAGTGAATTCTGTATAAGACCAAATTACGTTTGTGGTATAATCAGAGAAGCTTCTGACGATTAAACATACACGTACAAATGAGAGGAAGGCAGAAGGTAGTGATACATGCAGAGCGTAAACAGGATAGAAACGTCTATGTTGAGTCTGTGTTGTGTTATGAACTAGTGGCGATGCTTGACCGAGCGCCTTCAGTTAGTCATGACCATTAAAATAAATACGGACCGCATCAATAATGTGAGTCTGCCTATTACGAAGAGACAGAACCAGATACTTTCCCTGTAAATATTCTTAATTTTACTATTTTTTATGTATTGTACGGTAGGTGGTAACCAAAACTACCGTTCATCTCCACACTGACCTTGCTAGTTGTAATTGGTTGCAGTGGTTTTACTGTACTAATTACTTTAATTGTTACAAGGTCGTTTTTGCAACTATATATATAGAGTTGGGACAAAACAGGATCGAATCTTCGTAGTGCTGTGTTCCTGTCCTCTTGGTTTGGTTTTGAACGAGTAGTCAGTTGTCGAGTCGATGGTCACGGGTTGCGAGTATCGTTTCGCACAGACAAATCAGCGAGTTAGAGCTGCAGTTAGTGTTACCGTGTATAACATAGGCGTTTCGACATGTCACTGCACAACTATTTATTTGGTTGGGGGGAAGAATTATCTGCTCTTATAGAACACAAGTTTCCAGGATCTATGATTTCTTTCGCCATGACCAAACGCGTTACAAATCCCACTTGATAAGACTTGAAACACCCGTCATTCATCCTTGATTAAGTCCTAACCCATGGAGTCAGTGTTGATTAACTCAGTTATCTCTCGCTTATCGATAAAAACCATCCAGCACATAAGCCGGCTGGCCCTAACATGTCGGAGGCTAACACAAATGCAATCAACTCCACGGCTGGCTTCAGAGAACAAACAATCTTCTATGAATCGCCAGTGTTGGTAGGGTAGTTATATAAGAGATTTATACAATCGCCTATATAAGAAGTTTAGACCTGTCACTGAACTAACCGTAGTATCAAACTTTTGCAAAGACGAAAGAAAAGATAGTGAAATGTAGCAACCAGTTTTAATACAACCAATATAGTGGAGACACGCAAGTCTTTTTGAAGCCAATGTACCACCGATGTCCGAGGATCCGAAGAAAAATAAAAAAGATCAGCTTGTAAAGGTTGCAGTCGCGAATCCTGGCGACTATTCCTATAAATCAGGTACACAGTCAAAGTGTATAAATTGGTTCCCGCCTTGATTGGTAAGGCTAACAAGTCTCTGATAGCAGAAGAAGATCATGATAAATGGAAAGCCATAGCCAATTATGTTACGTATGTCTTTACTGGCGAGTATCCTCTCGATGTAGGGTTGACTTCAGTAGCAATGTTATAATATAAATCACTTGGTATTGATGTCAACCAAGAAGATGTACTTTAATGCATTCAGCCCTTTTGCTATATGGGCATCAACAGGGCAGCATGAGCTACACCTTTCATTACTGAGACAACTTATAATACATGTGGCTGTCCTACTACCATAGATATTAAGGATAATCTTCAATGTGCGCCACCAGTAGTTCGGATAGATGCTACGGTCACCTCAATCCATAAGGTAGGAAACAGGCAACACAGGCTTCACGAGCACTGCAATGTAAATTTTGATAATAATCATCAAGAATACAATTATGGCCCTTGTTGAAACTCATAAACTACGAAACAGTGTACAACACAGGTAGAGAAATTGTCTCATATACCATAAATCTTTCACAATTAATGAAGTTGGGCAGAGTCGACAGACAACAAAAAATCATCAAACGTAATCTGCTTGAACTTTTGCTGAATTTTAGTCAGAAACCTGCACAACACGCTTTTTCTGAAACTTAAATGCTTTGGAATTTCTGGGAACCGATTCGAGCGGCTAAGAAACTTTCTAGCTTATTACAGATATAAGGTAAGAATTAGTCCTCAAGTCTCCTCTTAAGAGCCACACTGCGTAAACTACCTCAAAGCTTTGTACTGTGTCGCTTACCGTTAATTTTTTATGTCAACGATCTGTTACGGGTCATTAAATCCCCAATATTACTCTTGGCAGATGAGCTAAAGACATGATGTGAAGTAACCAGTGACAATGTAATGCGAGGACTTTAGCTTCGACACGCTAGTAGGTTGTTTTGCTTTGTGATTTATACTAATCAAAGTAGTTAAATGTTAGTGTGGACGTTAGCCACGAATTCGCACATAACTACCAAAGTGAGGGATGGTACTTGTCACTAGCTGCAACGTACAGTGACATTAGAATCATAGTAAAGATCAGAACTTGCCATCGTTGCGATGCAGCCGATGAGTTCAGAACAGTGTGTTTTAGGAAAGAAGAGGCTAGATCGAAAATGCCCACTTTGGTTTAGACTAGGTCTAAACTATAACATTATGTGTAGGCAGCATGGGGAACCTTTATCTCTTTAAATGAGTGTGAAGAACTACTATCTATTCATTGTTGAAGTTGTGTGAAGTAGTACGGTAAACGGCTTGAGAAGGTAGACGTCTACACTGTCTTACTGGAGACTAAGAGGTGATTTGATTGCAATGTACAGAATAAAAGGAAATGAATTCAGCCTTGAGTTATTCTCTTATTTCTTTCGACTAGGTCGAAACATCTCCGATGGGATTCAACCGAGCTCAAAAGACAAGTATAAATAAAACCATAGTAGCATAAATGATTTTTTGACGTGTTCGGCACCTTTAATCTATTAAAGGAAAATGTAATATTTGTGTTTGGAATTGACGAGGCCAAAAGACGACTAGATAAGTACAGATGCTTACTAGGGGAGAAGCAACACAGACTCCTGAACTTATTTTTCTCAAAACACAGATCTGAATCTGTACACGGAGGGTGGAGGTGACTACTGGAAGATTTAATAACGTATTCAGTGGGTTGGAGTAGAATAGTGGAAATTAAACCACAACCAAGAAGCTTCGATCTGTAGCAGCTGCTGATATCCCTGGTCTTAATATTTCACTTATTGTACATTTGTATCTTTGTAAACATGTTACAGTATGATTGAATAGCGGACCTCACCATACCTGCGCTTTCCGGTTTTTGGCTACTCGATTTTGGCTCGTTGAAATGAATTATCTACTATTAATCAATTTTTTCGCTTTTTATGTAATGAATGGAACCTTGTAGATCACCCAAGCGTTGGTTGAAGATGGTTACTGAGTTATACGGATGTATCCCATTTAAGGAGTCAGGTAGATCCCAAGCATTATCTAAGTATCAGGCTCATTAGCAACAGCAGCCAAACGTTTCATGTGTTCAGCAATGCTTAATTACACAGATATGAAATGATATTATTCCTTGTTTTGCACATCTCCTTTGGTCTTATTTTTCTTTAAGTGCACATCTTGATACAACACCTAACTACATAAATTGCACACCTCTCTTTTTTTACTTTAAATGGGCCGGATTTCTCGTTGAGCATAGTAGTTTATTTATTGTGCATTTTAATGCTGGCATGCATGTGTAAGGTGTGTTTGAACTGTTTAAACCTTAAGGACAAATGTTTACTATTGAGCTCGTTGATTAAATTAATTCATTGATTTTATTCACTTCACACTAGTTCTTATCTAAATGGTCATAATTGACTTTATAGCCAGGGCTTAATGTCTTTGAATAATCAATGTGTGTAAATAGTCAAGACTAAGTATGTAAATGCATAATAACAAACACACTAGTGTAAATTAAAGGTTTGTAGCAAGTGAGTTGCTTGCTTAATCTGCAACTTGAAATTAAAAATACATAATTGCAAAAGCTTCGGTACAGTTTAGTAGTCCGCAAACAGTACCCAAGAAGTAATAGGGCTACATGAGACATAACCAGAAAAGTAGATTTCACTGAAGTAGTAATAGACCAGATTGATTCACACAACACTAGCTAATACAGGGAACAGTTATGCTGGACGACTAGAGAGTAGTATAATGAAACAATATATTCCTATCGTTGTTACTTTCCTCTTACCCTACCCTCCGATTCACTATATTCACTGTTAGTATATTGCCTCTCATTATGAACTACAATTAGTTAGTTGTGTATAAATTACTCTTATTTATTGCCACTATCTTCATTGTTTCGTATTTATGTTAACTTTCTAATTAGTTGACTGTGTGGTTTGATTTCGGGTATATATAAAGGAATGTCTAAAATACAATATGATTGTGTCTGATTGATTCATCGGTTTGTGTTTTTCATATTCCGGCTTCAGACTGAGTAGGCACTGGGCAGACCTACAGGGACTAGTTAGGCAATCATCAGCGTTTGTTACTGTGACGTCGCGCGCATGAAGTGCACCCGATATGTGACCAAGTTACGCTTGCGGTATTACCAGGGCAACTTCTAACAATCGAACCCACTCTTACGAATGAGAATAAATCAGAAGGCACGAAGGGTAGAAAAGAACTTATATTTGGTTGTGAATAGAGCGGCAATGGAAAAGCAACGTTTAGGCTGGCAAACTAGAGAGTTGCTTTCGACGGTACGGCGTGACGTGATCTGGTGATGATGCGTGGCCAAGTGCCTTCAACTAGTAGCGTCCGCTAAAACAAACATGGTCAGCATCAATGTCGAGGACCTATATAACTATTTATTTTGGGGATTATTTACCGCTACACGCACAAGGCCATATCCGTTAATTGGTCTCTTACATAAACCATAGCAGTTTTTCTTACATCATAACAGAAACCATAATTGATTTCAATCTTAACACCAGGAACTCCAGTGCTGGAGAGAACGAAGGATACGACAGAGATGTGCAAAGCGTACATGTAACCCAGAAGGTAAAAGTTATGGTTGTAATTGTATCATTATTACGTTTTAACAAAGTGTTACTAAAATATGTATCCAAAATTATACTATCAAAGATTTAGTATATATACAATGTTTTTAGTAATTTTCAGGAATTAATGTATCCAGACAGTTCAGCAACTTTTTATTATACACATTTTCTATTGCTTGTGAATATTTAGGTGACAATGTGATTTACGAGGATCTATACGGTTAGCGAACTCCGCCTGTAGCCCCTAGGGTTGCTGCCGGTCCCAAGCCCGGATAAAGGAGGAGGGTTGGGCATGGGGCTAGCAACCCCATCCCGTAAAACAGCAAATGTGCTAAAAAAACGCTAACCAGTAAAAACCTTTATAACCATTTTCACTCTGCCCTGGGAGTTGGAAGGTATGTTATGACGCCTCATGGTGAAAGCCGAGTTTCTTCGGAAGCCACGAGGCCGATGTCTCTTCTGACAACCAGAGCAACCATTAGTATAGGTACGTGGAATGTCCGCACGCTGTGGGAAACAGGGAGGACCATGCAAATAGCTGAAGAAATGAAAAGATACAACCTGAAGATACTTGGAATAAGCGAAACGCATTGGGTGCAAGCTGGACAGCAACGGTTATCCTCGGGAAATGTGCTTTTATACTCCGGCCACGAAGAAGAAAACGCCCCACACACACAAGGAGTAGCATTGGTGTTATCCCAAGATGCATGGAAGTCTCTTATAAGATGGGAACCTCATGGACCTAGGATCATCACAGCATCCTTCAAGACGAAGAAGGAAGGGATTGCAATGAATGTCATCCAGTGCTTCGCACCCACCAACGACAGCCACGAAGACGACAAAGACCAGTTCTATGCGAGGCTGCAGTCAATCATCGAGAAATGTTCAGCCAAGGACCTGACTATTCTAATGGGCGACTTCAACGCCAAGGTCGGAGTGGATAACACCGGGTATGAAGACATCATGGGACAACATGGAGTGGGAGAAAGGAATGATAACGGTGAGAGGTTTGTAAACTTATGTGCCTTCAACAAAATGATTATAGGTGGCACCATTTTCTCTCACAAACGTATACACAAAATTACATGGATTTCACCGGACCACATCACGGAGAACCAAATCGACCACATCTGCATCAATAAGAGGTTTAGAAGGACCATGGAAGACGTAAGAGCAAGGAGAGGAGCCGACATAGCTTCAGATCACCATTTGGTGGTGACTAAAATGAAACTGAAGCTGAGGAAGCACTGGACAACTGGAGCAGCAGTATTACACAAGTTTAATACAGCCCTTCTCCGTGATACTAACAAACGCAACGAATTCAAATTAATTCTCAGCAACAAGTTTCAGGCATTTCATAATCTACTAGAAAAAGGTGGAACTAATATGGAAGACAACTGGAAAGAGATTAAGGGAACAATAACCTCAACATGTCAGGAGGTTTTGGGTCTCAAGAAACAACACCAAAAAGAGTGGATTTCTGTTAGTACTCTGGACAAGATCCAAGAAAGGAGGAACAGAAAGACAGCGATCAATAACAGTCGGACAAGAGCAGAGAAAGCCAAGGCACAGGCCGAATACACCGAAGTCAACAAGCAAGTGAAGAGGAGCATCAGGTTGGATAAACGGAAGTTTGTTGAGGACCTAGCAATGACAGCGGAAAAAGCTGCAAGAGAAGGAAATATGAGGCTCTTATACGATACAACGAAGAAGTTAGCTGGGAAATTCAACAAGCCAGAACGGCCAATCAAGAACAAGGCTGGCAAACCAATCACTGAAGTGCATGAACAACGGAACAGGTGGGTAGAGCACTTCCAAGAACTCTTGAATAGACCAGCCCCACTGAACCCACCAGTCATCGAAGCAGCAGCCACGGATCTCCCTATAAGCACAGACCCACCAACAGTCGAAGAAATCAAAATGGCCATCAGACAGCTCAAGAGTGGCAAGTCAGCAGGACCAGACAACATACCAGCAGAGGCACTGAAGACAGATATAGAAGCAACTTCAAAGATACTCCACATTCTCTTCAGGAAGATTTGGGAGGAAGAACAAGTTCCAGCAGACTGGAAAGAAGGGTACCTCATCAAGATACCAAAGAAAGGCGATCTCAGCAATTGTGAGAACTACAGAGGCATTACTCTACTTTCAGTACCAGGAAAGGTCTTCAACAGAGTGTTATTGAACAGATTAAAGAGCCCAGTCGACGGCCAACTCCGAGATCAACAGGCTGGATTCCGTAAAGATCGATCATGTACCGATCAAATCGCCACTCTACGGTTCATTGTTGAACAATCAATTGAATGGAATTCACCACTTTACATCAACTTCATCGACTATGAAAAGGCATTCGACAGCGTGGATAGGAGAATATTATGGAGCCTTCTACGACATTACGGCGTACCCGAGAAGATAGTCAACATCATACGAAATTCTTACGACGGACTACATTGTAAAATCGTGCATGGAGGTCAGCTCACAGATTCATTCGAAGTGAAGACCGGTGTCAGACAAGGCTGCTTACTCTCGCCCTTCCTCTTCCTACTGGTCATCGACTGGATCATGAAGACTGCAACATCTGAAGGCACTCTCGGAATACAATGGACAACATCGACGAAACTAGATGACTTGGACTTTGCAGATGACCTAGCTCTTCTTTCTCACACACATCATCGAATGCAGAAGAAGACCAACAATATAGCAGCAGCCTCAGCAGCAGTAGGCCTCAACATACACAAAGGGAAAAGCAACATCCTCCGATACAAAACAACAAACTCTAACCCAATTACACTTGACGGAGAAATTCTGGAAGACGTTGAAACCTTTACATATTTGGGCAGCATCATCGACAAACACGGAGGGTCTGATTCGGATGTGAAGGCGCGGATTGGTAAGGCACGGGCAGCATTTTTACAGCTGAAAAACATCTGGAACTCAAACCAACTGTCAGTCAATATAAAAGTCAAAATTTTCAACACAAATGTGAAGACAGTCAGTTATGTTGTATGGAGCTGAAACTTGGAGAACTACAAAAAGTACCCTACAGAAGTTACAAGTATTTATAAACAACTGCCTGCGTAGGATTCTTCGGATCTGTTGGCCAGATACCATCAACAACAACCTGTTGTGGCAGAGAACTAATCAACTTCCAGTTGAGGAAGAAATTAGGAAAAGACGCTGGAGATGGATTGGACACACACTGAGGAAACCATCAAATTGTGTCACAAGACAAGCACTGACTTGGAATCCTAAAGGCCACAGAAACAGAGGAAGGCCCAAGAACACATTGCGTCGGGAATTGGAAACAGACATGAAGAGAATGAACAGCACTTGGGAAGAGCTAGAACGGAAAGCCCAGGACAGAGTTGGCTGGAGAATGCTGGTGGGTGGTCTATGCTCCACTTGGAGTAACAGGCATTGATGATGCTATACGGTTAGCGGAATTGAACGTAGTCATAATTCGACATTATCAATCAATAACAATAGTAATCGACATAGGCATAAGAACGTAACACATCGCTTTTTCACAGTATTCACAAACTCATCCAAACTGAAAAACTTCTTGCTAGTAATTATTCTTTAAAACGTTTGGGTCAGATTGATTGACATAACTTGTAAGCTAAAGACTTTGTAATTACTTCTGGGTAAAACAAACTCATAGAAAATATTGTTAGTTTCTAACTCACCGATTATCAGACATTTATTTCAAACTTCAAGTTGCCAAGTGACTATCTACATAAATAGTTTCTATTATCGTACGTGATTGCAAAAGTTTTTAGGAAAATAAATAGCAAGCTAACAGGATAACATTCACTAAACACCAATGATGTATACATTTACATTAAAAAGAAGCAAAATATGTACTTTTTAACATTCTTTTAGATTTTCACATATATACAAACCAACACTATAAAACTACCGGTCTATGCACAAGTACTTTATACACCTAAATGTACCAAGAAACATAAATCAGTTACTCCTTAATGAAGGACTACATAAGATCAACATTCACTTGGTAGATGCAGTGTAAAAAGGTGTTTATTAATTCGTGGTGATGATCGTAGTAAGACGGGAGGGTGATATCTTAGTACATAAAGCAAAAAGTACTCAAAAGCACTTGACTAACAGTTTGATTTTATTCATTTGACCTTTGCTTGACTTGACAAACGACATACAATTTTAAATAGCGTAATTCGATTGCTTACTAACCCGGTGACGCATGATGATGATATCCTGTGCGATTATTATCATCTAACCAGTTACATATACTAAGCCAGTTACAAGGATAAAGGACGGAAAGTCCTTGTCTGATCCTCCGTCAAACGATGAAACTATTAGCTTCTCTCATGAACAGCACATGAAGAAAATTGCGATCATGTTTGATTAGGCGTGTTGTCACTGAATATAGTCCGTCTTTCATCTGAACATAAACGAAAGATTCACATTCACAACCAAATGCTTGCTTATTTTATTGGATACTTGAAATATTGAGAAACTAACCCTCGTTGTGATGGCGATGTTATCAGTCAGTGTCAGTACATTTTTATCTTGGACACGTATATGATGCAAGAATATTCACTTGACGATGGCTGTAACAGAGCGTATGATGATATGTTTCATTTCCGTAAAACATTATTTTCTAAATGGTATAGCAACTAAGATAGAGAACATTTATTTTAATGCATTTATATATCAGTGAAATTACAATGGTTGTTAGGATAAGAAACTCGTCAGCTGAATAAACAGTAACTAGCATGAATGATTATAACATAGAACAAATCAATGCTCTGAAACATAGCTAATTATTTGCCACGCTATTTGAGAAACACATATAAGACTCCATGACGAAGCTAATAAAAATTGATGATTGTCACGTAGATTAGAGAACTATCTCTCTTAATGAGATTCAAGTTGGTTCTCCATAGTTCGCTCGTAACTACGTTTCTAAATAGTCATATTTGGGTGGGGTTTAGTCGAACATATCTCATCTCCAAAAATTTAAGTTTTGTTGACGATTTAATGTTCTAAGAACGTTTGGCAATTACATGGGACATTAAATGTAGTGAGTTGCACATATGTAATGTCTCAGTGTGTGTAAAATTAAACAATCATTATAGACAATCTAAATCAATATTCAATTTATTACAATTATAAAGTCAATTCTTTGTAACGACATATATACACTATTGAATATCAATAAGTAGTATACTTAGAAACAGATGGAAAGATGAAACATAAGTACGAAACTGACGCGACAAATAAATCCAACCGATGCAGTCAATGTAACAAATTCAAATAAGATGGTGTTTTGTCAGTTTTTAAATTCGTCCAAATCATTAATTGATATCTTTCTTGAAGATCACTGGAAACAAGCAAGTATTTGTTAGTTACTGTCGCTCATATTTCAAACTTTTCCACTCAAGTAAACTGAGGTCAGTAAGAATAGTAATTTACTGATAGCATAGGACTGAAGATCAGATGGATATCATGGACCATTAAATTCATGAACTTAACATATTCATCCTTGGAAGATCTAGAAATTTTCGGTTTTGATACTGTATAGTGTGGATTAATGTAGGCAAACATCACTGAAGACTGTCAAACTATATGAAGAAACGATTATTCACTACTCTCCTCAGTTTTCAGTAGTTAAGTAAGGGGTAAAAATCACCCCATAAACATAAGCAATCAGTAAAATAGGACAAATCGATTAAGAGAATGATTCCTTTTCAACAAATTCAGTTTATATATGTATGACAAATTGTAGATCAGTTAATAATTATATGTTGATTAAGATTTTGATTAAATGTGGTGTGAAATTAGTATAAGATAAATGCATTTCATCATACCCAGTACTACATGAGTTTACTAGCTTAGTTTATGTTGACAACTGATGATCTACATAAAATTCTTTTTTGACATTTTTGTCGATGATTTAAAACTATAGAGTTCAAAGTGCAAACTACCAAATTTGACTAATCAGTGATTTTTATCAAGTAACATCTATTTATCATGGGGAACAGCATGCAAAATTATCCAAAACATACAAGTTATTTGTGGTATTTTGTTAAATTTATGTATAAGACATAAAGTTAAGTGATCATCTGATGCATTCATTAAGTTGTTACACATACATACAAGAAGAATTGCCTACATCAAGTGAGGTATGTTGAGTGTAGGTGAGAGTAGGTGAGGAGGGGGTAGTTAGCAGAAAGCCCTAGGTTTCATGCTATATGGTACTCATTACTCGTCGAATCACTTAGACGATTAGCTACATTATCATTAGGATTTTATTAGTATAACTGAGAACTACATAAGAGTAGTAATAGTCACCATTAAATAATCACTCATTGTAATCACCTCATTCCTACAGGAAGTCTCTGATGATTTAAAGTGCTCAGTAGTAACGGTCATAGAATATGAAGCTGTATGACAAAAGTTTTCATCGAACGTTAAGCAGTGACTCCCTCAAGAATACAAGAACATATTACTAGAAAGTGTCAAATAGCATAATAACTCTGTTAACAATAGTTTCTTCCTGTCTATCTGTAGCTACCTAGCATCTGTAAAGATTTGACCTTGTAATCAACGTGTCTATCTTTTTATATGTTTGTTTAACAACTTCTAATATTTTTCTCCATAAACTTGTACATACATGCATAGATACATAGATACAAGCATAAATCTTGTTAATAAATAAAAGGAATACTGTAAACAGAAAAGAATTTGTACATTGAAAATCAATACTCTCTATGACAGCCAAAAATGTAATTTAATCTAATCAGTTGTACACCACTAAGACTTTCTATATTCTTGATAGAATGATAAAATTTATTCAATGTAACCAATAGATATGGATATGGAAGTTTATTGTTGTGATTATTAATTCTTTGTTCATTCATTGTCAAGTTGACACAATGAAACGAATACACAAGAAAAAAATACATCAGTAATGAAGAAAATCATAAGGTACATTCTAAGTGTTCATAATTGTTTGAATGTGTATGTATGTAGATATGTAAGTGAAAGATATAAAGTGGGTTGGTGCAAAACAAATAAAACGCAAAGAAAAGACTAAAATGAATGATTAAATTCTTTTTTTTTTTCACTGAAAAACATGAAAAGAAAGTGTAATTGTAAAACATTAGGCTATGATGAATGTGAGAGAGTGAGGGAGACAGAACGTAGATATGTCGGAAATATAAATGTATCATTTAATTTTTTTGCTGACTGATTTCGTCACACAATGACGTTGGCAGGATACTATTGAAAGCCAGGGAGTACTGGATAAATGTTTCGTCTTAGTACAGGCCCACCAACGTGAAGTAGCATGGTGCTGAATTAAGAGTGCTTGAGGAGTCCATTGCTAGGGAGAAACAGCTGTCCACTTCTCCGTTGCTTTCAATGGTACCCTACCAACACCAATCGGTGGCGAATTCAATCAACTAAAAGCTTAATACCAATTTCCACAAACCATGTCAATTCAACATCATTAAATTATCAATAGTGATATTTCGTTTTACTTTAGCCTTGGTCAAATTGACGTAGTGAAGGAAAAATTAACATGATTTACACTGAAAGAACATTCAATAAAACTAAATTATAATTGCCGCCTTGAACAATTATAGAAGTGACCGTCAAATAAGTTTAGCATATGAGAAAACCATATATGTGAACTATAAGTTGAATTATTCATAATGAGAAAAAAAATAAAGTGGATATATTAAATTTACATGATTGATGAAGTTTCCTAGGTTGAGTCACTTAAACTGGTACATAAACTACAGAGTAACAAACAGAATTCAATTAGGATGAATCAGGATTAAATAAATATAACATTAGTCACTACTCCACAACTAACCAATGTTACCAGTACTTCACTAGATTATAATTACTTACCAAATGACCTGATTTCTATGCTAGTAGAAACATTCATAACAGTAAACGTGATACAAGACAAAAGACACTGACAGCTAGTTACATAAACAACCCATAAACACATGATAACAACATTAGTTCTTATGGTTGCCATATGTTAGTTATTTCACTGTTATTATTGTTAACAAATCAACTAGTTTCTATTTAATATCTTTTTCCTTTTAATCTGAATGAACACGGATAAATATATTTCACCTGATGAAATAACATTCTGTCTCCTCTTCCATCATCTCCCTCCGTACCACCTCCCACACGCACGTGACAAATTGTTATGTCGCCAGAAAGAGAGGGTTCTGGTTGGTAGACGCGAACGCCAATCAAGTGTGCCTAGTTAATAATGTGCAATTGACCTAAGCCCACTCACTCCTCACCCCCAGGCCGACAATAGAACAACCAGAATTGGGAACCGGAAAACGAAGAACCCAGAACTGAGAACGAGATCGTATTATATTTTAATCATGCCTTTGTATATACATAAAATCAGACCACCCAGTAAACCAGTCACAAATCTAACATTAATACAGAAGAAAGAAAAGAGTGACAGTGAATGGGTACAACATGTACACAATTATTAAGTAAACATAGTTCATAGTAAATAATAATATACTAAGAGTAAATATACTAAACGGAAGGACTGGGTAAAGGGAACGTAACAGTCATAGAAATGAAAAGGTTAAATTATCCATAGTTATAATAATTGAAATAATGTTCTAAAGCACAGTTCTCGAAGATAATCAATCTTCATTAGGTGCCCGACATATTAAAAACTAATCTAATCCAACTAAGATGTATAATTGTTATAGAATTTTAACAATGTCGATCAATAACACCCAATCTAATTACAATAGATTATAATTAGAAGTTTCATTTATTTTATTCACTAAGTTTGTTTTTTTTTTTGTTTTTGTTGTTGATAAATACAATTTATTTCAATGTATTACACTTAATTTATTTCGATTATTTTTACATTTTATTTTATTTTATTTATTTTTTTTAACTTAGAAATTATTTCATCACATTTTTCAAGCTCTCTCTTTTTCTACCCCCCCCCCCGCCACTCATTATTTCATTTGTATTTATTGTCTACAATAAGGTTTCATCATTAGATGTAGTATACACTAGTATTGATTATTAACATTCTCTTAATTCATGAATATATTTATTGAGATAAACAATTTATTTTTTTTCTAGTTTTCTTTCTTTCTTTTTTATGAAAGCAAAAAAACATTCAATAGATAGAAAAAAAATTTTACAATTAGGACCTTGAAAACTAATAAGTATGTTAAATGATTCATGCATACATAAACTAAAATCTAGGTATACTCATCGTATTTCTATTAATAAATTCAAATTTTATTAATTGGTTTTGTTTCCATTTGCCTACGATTGGATACTGGCCTAGTGGTGAAAAGAGTTAAACATCAGCCAACTTGAAGCCTCTGGAATGGAATTTAGAGTGTGCATTGTTGAGGAGTTTCTTACTATGATGAAACAACAGTTCAGAGTACTTTAGCTTTCAATGATATCCTACTAGGATCAATCAACATAACACCAATCTCCACAATTTTACCTTACTCTAAATTTGGTTGTTAGTTATCAGTAATGGATTTTACACAATTTGTGATATGCCGGGCACCTAATGAAGATTGATTATCTTCGAGAACTGTGCTTTAGAACATTATTTCAATTATTATAACTATGGATAATGTAACCTTTTCATTTCTATGACTGTTACGTTCCCTTTACCCAGTCCTTCCGTTTAGTATATTTACTCTTAGTATATTATTATTTACTATGAACTATGTTTACTTAATAATTGTGTACATGTTGTACCCATTCACTGTCACTCTTTTCTTTCTTCTGTATTAATGTTAGATTTGTGACTGGTTTACTGGGTGGTCTGATTTTATGTATATACAAAGGCATGATTAAAATATAATACGATCTCGTTCTCAGTTCTGGGTTCTTCGTTTTCCGGTTCCCAATTCTGGTTGTTCTATTGTCGGCCTGGGGGTGAGGAGTGAGTGGGCTTAGGTCAATTGCACATTATTAACTAGGCACACTTGATTGGCGTTCGCGTCTACCAACCAAAACCCTCTTTCTTCTTCACGTCATAACAGTTATGTAGACATAAGTGTTACGTTTAATTGATTGTATTCGTTGGAGAATGATATCTGTTAGGTGCTACGGAAAAATATAGAACAATAGATAATTCGTTCGTTCTAATATGGAACTCTTCAGTAGTATATGCCTTTGATTCCACTGGAGAAGGAAGTTCAGACATATCGAAAATGAGACATTTATCATTAATCTCAAGTTATGCCACTAAGTGATGAACGTGGGGATTATGTCACTGAACTGTAGGCTAGTAGTGCAGATGGATAAATGTTAGGTATGATGCCTAAAGGTCCTGGGTTCGATTTCGTAGAAGAATCGAGAGTGCACACTGTCGAAGAGTCATAAAATAAGGACGCAACAACTATTCAGTGTTCTCTAGCTTTCAGTGGTACACAACCGACATCAATCTGAAACGACTACAAACAAATAAATTCGTTTAGTTTGTTTAGAATTACAAACTTTAATTGTATAGTTCAGTTATATTACCTTTGAAAAGCATTCATTCATACTTTTACCTATATCTGTTCATTTTCGATCATACACGAATTGTGTATGAATTATTAAATCAATCTTTAGGTTGTCTATTTTTATTCAAGACTATGTATTCAGGACTATGTATGGGCATAAATTGTTTAGCTATATATAAACCACAAACCTACACATACCTTCTTTCATCCAAGATATCTTAACACCGGTCCACTTATAATGACTAGTGTAATACATTCATACTCTACATACTATCAGACAATCATAGTTGCAGTTAACCCCTTATTTACAATGATACTCAATAATTTCCAGTGTTTGGTTGTTTCCTTGATGAATCAGGAACTAGTATACCGTGTGAAACATTGGAATAGTTTACAAATGTAACTAATTCAAATATCTTGTATTCACCTGGTATCCACATTTTGAAGATCTCTTCATACTAAATTGAAATTTTCTATAGAAAGATTAAAACGTAATGTTTTAATTATAATTTTATTATTAGACATCATTGCAAAATTTTGTATATGACACAAGGGAAGTTATCAATTGATAAATAAATACATGTAGATATAGACTACTCATAAGCATTATTTTTACATATATGAAGTGATTGAACTTTTAAGAAAATCACTTAAAAATTGTAGATTATTAGCTGATTAATTTACATCAACTTCACTTCATAATGTTGTGCAACCATCATTTATTACCTTTTGTAATAGAGGATGTTGAGCTAAATAATAAAATATTCTGGAGGCCTTAATATACACATAGGGAAGCAAGATCCCTAAATACAACCCAGCCAATACTAAACCAATTACATTTGACGGAGAATTTCTGGAATATGTTGAAACTTACATACACGACCAGCAGCCCAAGGAGGATCTAATACAGATGTGAAGGCATGGATTAGAAAAACAATGGCAGCACTTCTACAAATGAAAAAGATCCAGGACTGAAACTAGCTGTTAGCCAACAACACAATCGGAATTTTCAACACAAGCGTCAAGATAGCTTGTTCTGTTGTATTCATCTGAAACTTGGAGAACTACGAAAGTGTCCTTTAAAAGACACAGGTATACATAAACAGTTATCTATAAAAGATACTTCTGGTCTGTTGACCAGATAACATCAGCAACAACCTTATGTGGCAGAGAACAAATAAACCAGCTGAGGGAGAAATTGGGAAAAGACGTTGGAGGTGGATAGGACACACGCTAAGTAAATCACCACACTGCATTACAAGACAAGCACTAATTTGGAATCCTAAAGACCAAAGGAAAAGAGAAAGATCGAAGAACACATTGTTTCGGGAACTGGAGGCAGACATGAAGGAAATGAATACCACTTGGGAAGAAGTGGAAAGGAGATTCGACAGCAGGGTTAATTGGAGAATGCTGGTCAGCAGCCTATGCTTTACATGGGGCAACAGACATTGATTAATTGATTATCAAAAGATTATTGTAAACATATTGATTAAGTACTTATATATTGTTTCGTTTCTATTATTTGTCATATTCCTCTCGTTCTAAACTGCCACTTGGACTATTAAATGGTAATATACCATTTACAGCTCATGAACTGAGGCTATTATGCGATTTTATTCCAATGGATTCCAATCAAGCCACCTGACTACCAAGTAGTTGTTTCAACCTATTTTATAATTTCTTAACAGAAGGCTCCTAACGACTTTGCTAAAGAATCTGTTTCAGAGGGCCAATTATTATTACCACATGAGGATCGAACCTGCGAAGATGGTTAAAACTCGACTAATAGAATTACTGCTGGAACATAATAATACAATTCCGATTCCAATCAATTTAAGATTTACCGTAAATTATTATTATTTGGATTCTTATTGTTATCATCATTACTATTGTTATAATTATTGGCATATAGTGATTTCCCTAATGACAATATGATCATTAATCGGATTGTATTCAGATTGTATAACTGATTGTACTGTATCATTAAAGGATAATTATTATTTGAATTGAAATGGTCTGTGGAGATTGGTACTTTTAATTGATTAATTACGTCACAATTTGATGTTGGCAGGGTACCACTGAAAACTAGGAAGCACTGGACAGCTGTTTCGCTATCGTAGAGGACTCCTAAGCACTGCTTACTTTAGATTCCGCCCAGAAGATGCAGGTTGGAGGACACTTAATACCGTGTACCATTGGGATAGCAGCGTCAAATTGTAAATTTTCAACTTCCATCAGTTCGTGATATATAGCCAATATCAAATTGTGACGTGTTCAATCAACCAAAAATATTAATCTCCACAAACGATCTCAATCCATCTACAATTATCAGCTCACTAGTGAGTGACTTCAGAATATTCCTGAAGATCTAGTGAGAAGTCGTTACTAGTGGAGTTCAGACTTGTCGAGAGTGAGACAGTTATTGTCAATGAATATGGATTATCTTCACGGTATATCACAAATTGATGGAAGTGTGAATATTACCATTGGATACCTGACTGCTCAGTGATACAGAGTATTAGGCGTTCTCCAACCTGAATTTCCTGGGGTGGATTCTAGGATATGCAATGCTGGGGAGTCCCATACTATCACGGAACAGCTGTCCAGTGCTCTCTGGTTTCCAGTTGTACATTGCCAACATCAAATTGTGACATATTCAATCAACTAATAATTGTTATTTAGTTATTTACAATTCTCACTTTCATTTTCTTATAGTTTCACTTTACATTAACTTTTGTTAGTTTATCACTAACATGATAGTATGTTTGTTTGTTTGTTGAAAGCTAATTCATTTCACCCGCTTCTAGAATTTAACAGGATAAATGATAATGTCCAGTTTTTTTGTTTATTGTTAATCTGATAAATATATAATGAGCAATGTCAAATGGATCAGTCATCATAATTTAAGTAGTTTGATGTAATTAGGTTCCACCCAATTTTGTTATTCCCATATTAGACTAAATCTTATGAATATACCTTAGATGTATATTATCATTACACCACACCTAAAAAAACTGGATAAATTTGACTCAGTTTGAAGGATATGCCTTAGTGATATGATTCACTTTAAATACATCATTTATAGATTTTACTTTAAATAAACCAAAACCTCAGCCGACAGTTAGATTATGAAGGTAATGGCTAATCAAAAATATCTATTTTTGTGAATAGTTTTCTAGTTGTTGTGCAACTCATCATTTTGTCTACGCACCACAAAAACTAAAGAATGTGTATTCTAATTACTGTAAATTAGGAACATTTGTCTTCGTCATCTTAATAAGCATAGAATTTAGTTGATAACGATAGTCGTTTAATTCATGGTAATAATGCTATAAGCATGTGCTTTTAGTAGTGTATCTATTCCTAAAACCAAGGAAATAATCAGTCTCACTATTTCTTCTTATAGGCCAAAAACCCATATCGTGTTCTGGCTTTTCTCATCTGGACAACCTTTTTTCATAAAAAAATTATTTCTTCTTTAAAGCATTATGCTTCGTTACACTGACTCGTTGTTTTCAGAGAAAGTTGCAGTGTAAATTAGAAGGACAATGATGTAATATGAAAAGATTAAAGCTTTATAATATTTCAAAACTAGAGGAAAGAAAAGGAACCACTCCAACCGATTGAAAAACAATAGATTAACTGTTGAACGACGTTCACCAACTTCAAAGAAATTCATTTTAATTGAGGCGATATGTAACTAGCCTATTAGATGAACGAGCTCTAGGTAAACTAGTTAACCTAAAAACATGTTGCTTAGCAGTCAGGCTAGACACTACTGAGTTGCAGGAAATTTGAAATGTTATGTACATAAACTAGAGTATTTATGACTTTACATAAATCATTTAAAATCATAATTAGTGTTGGAAGTACCTGCAGTTGACAAGAAATTTGTTTTAGCCCAACTTTGATTTAACTATGCCGATACATTAGGGATAATCAATTGAAAACTTAAAAGCGCTGTAACTAGTACATTCCCTGTAATCAAGTTAATTGTCATATACAAAACAATATATTCTTTAACATAACCAACGATTGATAAGTGCCTCTCTTCCGTTTAAACAACTAACCAAGAAACCAAATACATATACAGTACAGTTGGGGATCATTTGTATATAATACACTGTTATTGAAACTGCATGGCAGCATTGGTTACATACTATTTAGATTATGTCAATAGTCAGTATATTTACAAATTACAGTTTGTGATGATAATAAGTTGTCATTCGTATAAGGGATAGATGATCACAATATTTCATAGCATCTGAAATAAAAATCGGACAGGCATGATCATTATCACCGTCAATACACAAATCAATCAGACTTTATATATATATGTATATTTATATATATGAACATACATTTAACCTAAAGACTCAAACTTAATGAAAGGAGTCAAGAAGTATGATGTTATTAAGTTGTGTTTGCTTCACCGTCGGAAAAGTAGTGACTAGAAGATTGGAATAAATCTGTTGATTGTAGATGGATGAACTGAAATAATGTCTAAAACACGTTTATAATGCAAATTCGGCAAGCAGAGAACAACTACAAGTGTGTCAGTGAGTATTTGGCAAATGATCATTGGTTTTAAAAAGACTTACAGTAATGAGTTACAAGTTATTATGTTAGTTGATGAAAACAATATTCACTAGGAAAATTCTATAGAGCTGGATTAATATAATCTTCAAGTACTGGCATAGCTTTGAAAGCTGAACGTCTGTTAACATGGTAAATATATCCATTTCATTTGAATATGCTATAGTATATGTGAGCAACCATAAAGAGTGTGAAATGCTCCTTGAAGTGAATACCAACGGTTTTTCATATAATGCAAGCAACAGAAGGTAAAACGATTTAATTAGCATGTACAGATAATGGCGACTGTGGTAGTTAAGTGGTTTTTGCTTTGTCGGAATATTAGAAGTGAGAAAATTTTGTATGGATATTGGATGAACGTAAAACTATGATAGTTGATACAAGTCAAACTGAAAATTTCGTAGTGGATTGTGCCAGGTCTATGTAGTTAGTGATAAAAATAACCCATCAAAGACACAATGTCATACTGTGTTCATTTCATGTATACTACCATGGTAAGGCGATGTCTATGCAGAATGAGGCGCAAAGAATCTTAATCAAGATCTGGTCATTATAGTTATAACAGAGGTACTGGGAATAATGTGAACAGGTGTCAAATAAATTGTAAACCTTGTTGATTGTCTGCATTCAACAATAGTACTAACAATCTAGAGGAAAGTTTACATAAACATGTGTAACGTCACTTATACTGGAACGATTTTTTTTAGCAGAATGCATATAGAGGAAATTGGCAACAATCTATCGGATCCCGTGTTAAATTTGGTGACAATAGAGATACAGATTGACAGAGCCATCATGGTAAATGGGCATTCTTGATGAAAACAGGTTGCCACTACTTGACATGATAAAGGGCATCAACGTTGTCTACAATAATCGAAATAATAACTATTAAAAATAATGAATGGAGAACAATGTATTGACTTAACGTTTTCTTCACAGCATTGTCAGCAGACAGATTGCGATCCGAAATAGCTTTATAGATTATCGGTTTATTTAGATGGCATATATATTATGACATACTAAAGAAATTTCATAGGTATTTTTATAGTAACATTTCAAAGAATTTTCCTTCGGACATTCTGGCAACCGCTTAACATAGTTATGTTGAAATTATGCTCAGTACATCCAATTAAGTTGCATGACTCCAATTCAACCATAAGTGCAACTTGCAATTCATTATTGTACTTATTTTTGAAACAAGCGATTGTTTGTCAAATATTCACCATCACACTATTGGTTGAGCACTGTTTTATAAGTCGATATTATAAATCAGCTATTCTGGGCCAAAACCTTAACCTACAACTAGTATACTTTATTCTAAAAGTCTAGTAGCTAGAATGGAAAATTGCTTATTAATACTTAGATGTCTCCTACTCAGCTTCTACTTATATCGGAGAGTATACACAAATACGATATGGTGATACCGTATCTTTGGATTTTTTTATTCAAATTAAAAAAACTAAATTACTGAAGGCAACTCACAGCCTGTTCAACAGGCTTTATGATATTAAATTTTGAGGGTATCGTGATAGCAGTAAATGAATCAGCGATATGACTTTTAATTACTGTGGACCCAAGTGTCAATAGTTGAGGGTTCATAGATCTAGATTGTACAACAAACTATTTAAAATAGGAATAATTTCATTATTTAACACACCAACGGCTTGTGAAAATGCGAAAAAATTATCTCAAAAAACTTTTGATAGTTAGAAAAATGTCAATTCGATCAAATCCATTAAAAAAAGTAACCTAAGGATTTCGTACTAGTTAGTTATCATGACCAATGTGTAAAGATTTATTGCATCTCTGATTACCTCTGAAGCACTCTGGAAGTAAAAAATGAAAAAAAACTAGTTCATTCAATAAGCAAATTGTAATAACATCGAAAGCAACACATAAACTAGAATTATTGAAGAAACTGTAGTGACATCGAAAACTTGGAGAAAGGACTATCAACGGAAATACAGCATACATAAGAACTTCCGAAGAAAGAGGATACGATAGATTCCGTCAACATTGTGTGGGTTGGATTGATTGCAGCAACCTATGGCACGAACCCAAATTTTATGATTCGAAACATCCAAATAATTCATTTTGGAATTCTACACAGAAATTCAAAAGAATATTGTTTGAATTTTTAATCCCTCACCTACATATACGATAGTTTTATCCGGATTTATTTAACATTGAAAATTGAATAATGTATATTAAAGCAACTAAAAACAAATTAATTATAGGTTGTGTTGATATTAAACATCAGCTGATCGTGATCATATGACGATTGAAAGACTAATGCATTCAAATCTTCTTATATTTCAACACCTTAGATTCTTAAAAATAAATACCGAACCATATTTAGTTTGTGACGTTATCACCGTTGATGATAAACAGATAGATAAATAGATTAAGGATGGATTTTACTTTATTTTAATTAAAATATGGCGGATATAATAGAAAAAAGATTTTAGTATTATTTTATAGAAAGCACTATGTTCTCAAACTTGATTCGACTAATAATGATTAACTGGATTCCGTGAGTTAGAATACTATGTCATCACCAGTCTTTGAATGATTAGGCACGACTCAGTTATTCACAACAATGACAGCCAGGTTGTCTACACAACCCATGTTCAGTGGAAGTAATCCAGTAGTCACAACACATGTACAGCTGTAAATAAAAAGTCTGCAGGACAGTTATAAAGTTTAATAAAACACTGAATCAATCGATCAATGCCTGTTACCCCAAGTGGAGCATAGACCCACCAGCATTCTCCAACCATCTCTGTCCTGGGCTTTCTTTTCTAGCTCTTCCCAAGTGCTGTTCATTCTCTTCATGTCTGTTTCCAATTCCCGACTCAATGTATTCCTGGGTCTTCCTCTGTTTTTTAAAAAAACACTATTATCAATAAATCACAAGATACTTCTATTGGTATTTCTCCTGGGTCTATCAGACGAAACGATCAATAACGAGTGTTGTTACTGCTAAAAATGAACACAACTAGACTGGGTCGAAATGTGAAAGGGATCGCTGGCACCAATACACGACTTACATTGACATATGTGATAAAATATAATAGAATATATTCCAAGTTTTGATAACGAAACATTAAATGAATTTACATTTGTATAAGTAATTAAATTTACAATTACCAAACCTTACCATTTGAACTATTTTGGGCGATTATAATGTCGTTATCAATTACATTATTAAATAATATGTACATATACCTGAAGTAGACTATTAAATCACAAATTAACAACTATGAAGTTCTAACTAAATGTCGTTTTACAGGTTAAGCACTTGCTGTAGGTTCCTGATGGTCCTTGATTCCATCTTTCAGTGGTTGGTCGATGAAGGCAAACATTTGAGAGGTTCCATTTTCGAAAGAAGTAGTTTTTCAACCCCTTATATCAGATTTGGATTGCTTGTCTAACTAATGTTAGACCAAGACGCAGAACTTAAAAATTCAACATTCTTCGAAACACTAAATAGCTACAAGCATTATCTGCTTACTAGTGATTATCTTCAAGGCGCAAGGGAGGGTGGGGGGGTTGGAAGCATAGTGTCTTAGTGAATATTAAATATCTTCACAACACGCAACAATTGTCTTGGCGATTATTTCTACAAACCGCTTAATCTAATTATTTACTTATACTGTGTAACTGAGTGATACAGGTTTTAACTCTACAAATAGCATCATTTTCCACTAGATTGTAAACAAACCTTGTTGACTAATACTAACTTGCATTAGACTGAATTTGCTACAGATTACCTCTAATAACTTAATACCAAGACTGTGTTCAGTTTGGAGTCCTTTAAGAATAGAAAAATTTGAATTCATGTAATACTGATTACTTCGATAGTTTTTCCTGATAAATATCATTCATATTACTGATCTTTATCAAATAATGAAAATGTTAATTAGTGATCTCAGAATTTATGTCGAAAACCAATACAATCAATTTACATTTAAATGAATATTCCACTAGATTGAATATATCGCATATTGATGTTGGCAGGGTACCATTGAAAACCAGGGAGCATAGGACAGCTGTTTCGTTCTAGTGTGGAACTCTTTAGCAGTGTGCATCCGAGATTCCGCACCAGGGGATTCAGGTTGACGCGAATACCTAACAATCTGCACCACCGGGTCAGCATCCAATCGTAGATTTCCCACTTCCATCAATTTGTGATATATAGCGCTACGATCATCGATTGTTATTGGTGATAGCTGTCTCACTCCCGACAACTCTGAACTTCAGCAGTCACGACATCTCACTAGAGCTTCAGAAACATCCTGGAGTTAGTCACTAATGATCTCATTATTATAGTTCAATTGAGTCAGTTATTTTTGTGGAGATTGGTTATTTTATTTGATTGAATATATCACAAATTGATGGAAGTGGGAATTCTGCGATTGGATGCCGACCCGGTGGTGCAGATGGTTAGGCATTCGCGTCAACCTGAATCCCCTGGTGCGGAATCTCGGATGCACACTGCTAAAGAGTTCCACACTAGAACGAAACAGCTGTCCTATGCTCCCTAGTTTTCAATGATAACCTGCCAACATCAATATGCGATATATTTTAATCAAATAAAATAACCAATCTCCACAAAAATAACCATCCCAATTGAATATTCCATTAAATGATTCCCAAAAGTTATTAATCAACTATCGGCTTATTTTGTTCAGTATTCAATCTTAATGGAATTTGCAAAACATCCTTCTTTATTAATCACATAAAATGTAACAATAACTATACTGTATGCTTATATGTGTGTATGTACATTAATAACTCTAATAAATATCAGCCAGTATGAAATCTTTTTATTATTCACCCTTCAATAAATAACGTCGTAAGGTACAATAAATGCAACAAGTAATCTTAATCTACATTATTTTAATCTATACGTTCCATTACATAACTAGGTAACATTTTCAATTTATCTTCTTTCAATAGAAAATTTGAAATGTTTGTAGTAGTAAAATGGAAAAGGTCATTCATTAATTATAACGGTTATCGTTTATTAGGTTCATTCACCGTGTGTAGATACATATATATACTACTGATGAACAGTAAAAACCAGATCTGAATAAACTTACAGACATATACTCCAAAAAAAACACATTTTTGAATGAAATAATAATTTGAAACTGTTTATCCTAAATTCCACTTGGAAATCACTTTATCACAATAATTAAATAAATGTCTAGACATTCATCGACCGATACTTACAATTTATAGATAAATATAGTCATAGGACAAGAAATATGTATTACCTATGTACGTATGTACGTATGTGTATGTAGTTCTGACCATATGTGAAATAATAGATAATACTTATTCGCACTGTTGTGTAAAATTAATGGGTTAGGAAATTTTGTCACGTTTCAAAATTTTTTCTAACCCTCACTGTGGTCCTTTTCGTCCAGTGGAAAAATAGTTTGCGATATTATATCCTATTGGTTTTACTCTTCATTGACGTGCTATAAATCGAAATACCTCGATTGAGTGATCATTTTTCTAGTATAAAGAGCTTAAACTATGCTGGTAACAAATCTCGTACTAGCGATAGCTTTGGTTTGACGTCAACGCGTAGTGTCGTTACGGAGCAAGAAAATGTATTCTTGACTATGCTATCCATAGTTGCATTTCCATCAGTAAATCCATTGAAGAATGTTGTAAACGAATTTGAAAAAGCGACATTTTATCACTTTATAATTTATGATTCTTGTTTTTATCGAAATCAGAAACCGTTTATCAAGTTTCAGTGCTGGAGAAGTGGCTGGCGGAATCAGAATGCAATTCATGGTCATCCCTAAAGGCGGAAGTAAGTTACTTACTTTTTTAAACAGTATCCTCGTAGAGCGTCAACAAATTGTGAATGCCCGTCATTTATGTTCGCTAAAAAGTAGATGGTTATTGGACTGTCGTACGCAAAACATTGCAGTACAATCATGAATGTAATTCAATCGGGTACGACAACAATACCTGGATGTGGTTTTCAGATGCAGAGTTCGCAACAATTGAACCTATGTACGTATGTACGTATGTACGTATGTACGTATGTACGTATGTACGTATGTACGTATGTACGTATGTACGTATGTACGTATGTACGTATGTACGTATGTACGTATGTACGTATGTACGTATGTACGTATGTACGTATGTACGTATGTACGTATGTACGTATGTACGTATGTACGTATGTACGTATGTACGTATGTACGTATGTACGTATGTACGTATGTACGTATGTACGTATGTACGTATGTACGTATGTACGTATGTACGTATGTACGTATGTACGTATGTACGTATGTACGTATGTACGTATGTACGTATGTACGTATGTACGTATGTACGTATGTACGTATGTACGTATGTACGTATGTACGTATGTACGTATGTACGTATGTACGTATGTACGTATGTACGTATGTACGTATGTACGTATGTACGTATGTACGTATGTACGTATGTACGTATGTACGTATGTACGTATGTACGTATGTACGTATGTACGTATGTACGTATGTACGTATGTACGTATGTACGTATGTACGTATGTACGTATGTACGTATGTACGTATGTACGTATGTACGTATGTACGTATGTACGTATGTACGTATGTACGTATGTACGTATGTACGTATGTACGTATGTACGTATGTACGTATGTACGTATGTACGTATGTACGTATGTACGTATGTACGTATGTACGTATGTACGTATGTACGTATGTACGTATGTACGTATGTACGTATGTACGTATGTACGTATGTACGTATGTACGTATGTACGTATGTACGTATGTACGTATGTACGTATGTACGTATGTACGTATGTACGTATGTACGTATGTACGTATGTACGTATGTACGTATGTACGTATGTACGTATGTACGTATGTACGTATGTACGTATGTACGTATGTACGTATGTACGTATGTACGTATGTACGTATGTACGTATGTACGTATGTACGTATGTACGTATGTACGTATGTACGTATGTACGTATGTACGTACTACTTATTCGCACTGTTGTGTAAAATTAATGGGTTAGGAAATTTTGTCACGTTTCAAAATTTTTTCTAACCCTCACTGTGGTCCTTTTCGTCCAGTGGAAAAATAGTTTGCGATATTATATCCTATTGGTTTTACTCTTCATTGACGTGCTATAAATCGAAATACCTCGATTGAGTGATCATTTTTCTAGTATAAAGAGCTTAAACTATGCTGGTAACAAATCTCGTACTAGCGATAGCTTTGGTTTGACGTCAACGCGTAGTGTCGTTACGGAGCAAGAAAATGTATTCTTGACTATGCTATCCATAGTTGCATTTCCATCAGTAAATCCATTGAAGAATGTTGTAAACGAATTTGAAAAAGCGACATTTTACTTATAATTATGATTCTTGTTTTTATCGAAATCAGAAACCGTTTATCAAGTTTCAGTGCTGGAGAAGTGGCTGGCGGAATCAGAATGCAATTCATGGTCATCCCTAAAGGCGGAAGTAAGTTACTTACTTTTTTAAACAGTATCCTCGTAGAGCGTCAACAAATTGTGAATGCCCGTCATTTATGTTCGCTAAAAAGTAGATGGTTATTGGACTGTCGTACGCAAAACATTGCAGTACAATCATGAATGTAATTCAATCGGGTACGACAACAATACCTGGATGTGGTTTTCAGATGCAGAGTTCGCAACAATTGAACCTTTGAAGTTTTCAGACATCCGTACTCAATGTTGTTGATCTCGTGATCTCGTAAGCGTCTGAAGCCGCGAGTTGTATTCAACATGCGTTACAAGGTCTTTTCTCAATCAAACCTTCCTGGTAAATACTTGATTCTTGTTTATGTTGATAACGCTGTTTCTGTCACCTAGACGCTTACGATCTCAGCAAGCCGAAACCACTGCAAACAGTCAGCGGCAAATGAATGTTGATTTGAAAGAGTCGTTGACAAGTTCTGACGTTGTCACCATTATCTCAATAAATTCTGAAGAGTTTGACACTGGGGACCAGAACCACGAAAAAGCAACCAATAACATTACCTTATGTGACGACCACCAACCAACAGGTCCTTTGAGAGTGAAAATTGTCAGCATAGTGCAGCCGATTCATAATAATGTACTTAATTGTAACCTTAAATAAAATATTTCTACCGAAAACGTGTTTAAATCTTTCGTATTCGACAAGTTTCGACCATATATATACCCATAACTAGTTAGATCTATTACTCGCTTGTTATTATTGGTACTAATACATGTTGCCCACATAATGAACAACAAGCTGGTATTTCTTCACTCTTTCCGTCTTTTTTATTAGTCATATTGCTAAAAAAGGTACATCAACTGTATGGTTTCGGCCGCGAAAGTTGTATGATGTTTACATGATTTCATTGAGGTTTAATTCTTACAATGAATACTTCCTTGTATTTTTGTAACTAATGTTATTCAGGTGCATATTTTGCATAATCAATCGTTACTATGCTGTATGATTATCATGTAAACATCATTTATCAGATGTGAACACTACTGAATCACTTCATTAAAAGTTTTGAAAAGTGGTGAGGGAAACTCGCTATTCTGTCAATACAACTTGTGAGAGAATTCAAGTCAATTAGAACAGCACTCAACTTATATTTCAGCGATCTTGTATAAATATTCTCAACAGATCAACGATGTGTAAACGATGTTTAGTGTTATTTTCTTCATGAAAAAGGTCCTCATATGAATGTCATTCATAAAAAGTAATCACTAAAGCAACCATGTACTTTAAAGATTATTTATGAAAACGTACTTCATAATAAACCGTAGTCTTTGTTAATGGACTGATTACTGTCATATTTTTGAATCTTGTATGGAAACAAATAGATGTTTATTGTGAACTGATGGTTGACATTCAGTTTGGTTCGACGAGTTATTGTTCATAATATTTTAAGTTACGGAGACTATGATTCTCTATATCATCATGCTGTTTCGTATTCACTTCCGTTAATAATAAATAATTGGGATGATTGAATCTTGCAATATGCGGGAACCCTTAAGAAGCAGCATTTATTATTTGAACATACCTTCAATAAGAAAAGAATTCCAATGAATCGATTGACTCCATTCGATTGCTAAATGTTTACAAACAATTTATCGTTGAAGTTTTGTACGACGGCTTAACACAATCTACATTACAAAGTTACTACTGATAGTACTGCCATCATCGTAATCATACTAACAACAAGTAACGTAAAATAATTATAGTAGTGCACATGTGTTGATGCGTTCACTACAATGACAAGGAGAATAATTCATTTCCCATTCTGTCATATCGATTTGGTCCAGTTTTTCTAGTTGCATGTCTAGTCTGTTTGACTTATAGTATGGTTACAATCAGTTATTATAACATGTAAGTGGTTTTTAACTAATCTACTTCAACAAAAAAGGAGATTAATGGATGTTTAAGACGACAATTGCTAATAATAAATATCATCCTGACATATACTGTAATTCACTTAAGTCCATCTCTGGAACTAATATAATATTTTTCTATACACATCGGAACGCTGAAGCTTTCATCATGACTAAAGTAATCATATGCTCTTCTCATGACTGGCTCCTCAAACCATTAGATTATTAAATTTAACATTTAATTAATCCTCTATGCAATAACACTTCATCATGACACTTCAGTGATTTACTACTTAAGTAATTAAAACAGTTTGCATACAACATATCCCTAAATTCGTGATCAAACTGAAGAACTATAACCTTCAAATATAAAAGGGACATACAGACTTCCTGATACACCTACAGCATCTTAAAGTCATTCACTGTCTTACAGGTATAGTGTACAGCTGAATAAGAAGTCTTCCCGGTTAATTAATAAACTTAGTTATACGGGTAACGTACATTAAGGTCATCAGCTATTTAGAAGAGTTCAAGTTTATTTGAATGAACATTTCAAATTCATTCTGTTTATGTTTAATAGCTGAAATTAGTGAATACTGTCATATAATCTAGTCTGTTGGATAAACCACGTCTTACGTTAACTTTCCTTAATCTAGCAATCTTTTAACTTATATTCTACATCTACTTAGATGTATGCAATCATACGACTTTAATTAATCAAACTGTTGGAGTAAAACTAGACATCAAATAGCATAGTCATAACAGATATACTTAACCTACATTACTACTAGTGAGTAAATATTTACTACTTATTAATTAGTAGTTTTTTTCATTTCAATAAATATACAACTACTTAGAATATCTACTTTATTCAGTTATCAGTATACATTTGTAGACAATTTACTCAACTAATTAAAAATAAAATGGGCTTCGCATAGGACGCTTAACTTCCATCTTAATCGAACTAGTATTATTGATGAGATTATTATTATTATTACTATTATTATTATTATTATTATTATTATTATTATTTCTACCTTTTCATTAGCACTAAGTAACCCAGTTCCAATCCTCTGGCCTTTCATATCATATTATTCAACTACTGATCGATGCAAATGATATTAACTAGAATCATACCATTCTTAATTGACTATAATACGGTTCCTATAATACAAGTAACGTATTCCATTCGTGTTTCGTTCATTAATGATTTACCGAAGTTAACAAGAATATTGAGCGGTTTCCAAAAAACTTTTGTACAGATGATACTTTTGTGAAAATTTGTTCAAATTTTATAACCAATCAAAAACAGATAAGATCAGTTTCATTTAACTAATCGGATTGCACTAACAAGTAGTTTCAGGGGATACAAATTGATAGCAGTTTTACGGTGAAAATTCCATTCCTTTCAGTTATCAGCCAATAACATTTTATTTATTATCTACGATAAGAAACTAAAAATTCATACCACAGTAGGTTTAAGTCCAACCGATATAATATAGGTGTTGTGATGATTACAGGGAGTGTGGGATTTATCCACAATTGACAATAGATGAGGTCGTGCATTATATCGTGTAATGACTAAAAATAAAAATAACTGAATCGAGGTGGTCTGTGGAGATTGATATTAGGTTTTAGCTGATTGAATTAATCACAGAATAATGTTGACAGTCGATTGCTCTCTGGTCCTCATTAGTACTTTACCAACATTAATCTGTGATTAATTCAATCAACTAGACTCTGAATAATCTGATGTTAATAATAATAATAATAGCTTTATGCAATATTACATATTACAGTAGATGCTTATAGGCTCCGTCTTAGTAACATTGCAACATATTTCACATAAAATACAATCGAATAGTAATCGAAAGCAAATTTTATAAATCATTTTCATAGTCAGTATCTGCCACTCACTTTCTACCAGAAGAGCAGCTACAGCTATTTTTCTAAACCATCATGCAGAAGGTATTTGCATTCCAATTCCTTAGTTTGTCGCTTTTTCATAGAAAAGATTTAGAGGGAAATTCTCCTTTAAATACAATACTTCTACGTGAATTCCTTAGCACTTGATATCATTGTAATTTATGATCCAATTGCAGTGATATATGACTACATTTAGCTGACGGTTATTAATGCTCTGTTCAAAAAATTGTAAAACAAAATGGCTAATAATGATATATTCAGAGTGGGAAAAAGGTTGCTCAGAAGTATAAGCAGACTGACGTAATGTAAATAATTGAATTACTAATTGTTCTTTAAATATGATTTTCTTCAAGAAGCGATATTGATGAGCAGGGTGGGAACATTTGAAACTAAAAAGTAAAACACATTTGTTTCTTCCACGTCACGGGTCTAAAAGGGAAAGAAAGTGGGAAATCAAAGTTTCATAATGAACAATACATCTTTAAATGATACATGTCTTCACATGATCCATATTAGTAAATACAATAAAATTATGCTTAAATAGTTTACTTTAAGTCCAGGGAGTAATCGTCTGATGACTTCAGTGATGTGATGCACTATATAGTAACTTGGTCATGATGCTAGACGATGATGGAATTTTGTTAAAATACCCCTGGAATATAGATAACTGAATTCTGTTTACTGACAGACTAGTGTATCTTACTTTTATTACCGTACCTAGTTGTAAGCACACACTACTGTGGAGTCTAAATTAAAATAAAAATTCTATTTAATCCAAAGTAGCTTTTAACAGTTCATGAATCAAACCGCAAACATCTTATATTATTGAAAACTTAATTTGCTTAGTTTCCGATGGTTGAATTATGTCACTCATTAACATGATTCTAGAAGTGTTGATACTTTAAGCCGAGTTGATTTATCTTAGTGGTTCATTTCTTTTTTAAGGAGTCTGTTGTTGCTGATATTGTCTAGAAAGTCACTAGAAGTTCCATTAATTAACTGTCTTAAGTTCACTTCATTTACCTTGATATTCATCATTAATATATATTGATGAAATCTATTTTCGTGTGTGCTTCCTCTATCGTTAAATATCAGACATGTCTGGAGTGAAATATTAATCCACAGTGACACTGGATGAAAATTACTGTTTGTCACAAACTGATTATAATCTAAAATGTATACTACTGTATGCAGAGTTAGTGGTTTTATTGGTTAACACTCACTGTGTAACTTGAATATCTTGGATACGATTTCTATTATGGTCATTTGCCTGTATTAATGAGGAGCCACATACAGGGACAAAACAATTATTCAGTGATGCCAGGTCTTCAATAGTACCTCTAACTGAAAACAGCCTGTCAGAAATATCATTTTCATTACACAAATATGCATGAAATATATATTATTAGTGTATGAATTCAGTCATTGTTACTTAATAATGATGAAAATCTGATAAAAACATTCTCTACAATTTAATCTATTGACTCAATTATGAAAATCTTCTACAACTTACCCGTTTTAGTGCAAATGATTTGCCCAGTGATAATATTAGTAATTATAAATCTTGTTGTCAAGTCGTAGTTGATATCCTTGAGATCAGATTTAATCTTAACATTAAGTCTACTAAGTTTATGGTATATTCAAACCTAGACCTTAATCCATATCTTGATACGATTATAATAACTGCTTGTCATGATGACCCAATCAAGATAAACTGCATAGAACCCTCATCTCTTCACGTCCTATTAAGTGAATCAAATAGATTATGAATACGGTGAGATTAAAAGAAGTGGAATTAAAATTTGGAGTATATGTTTTACTGCTGATTGTAAAGAGGCATGATGACGGACAAATCGTTCTTGTCAGACTGTCGCGTCCACAGCTATTTTACCTTTTTATAAAGGAGAGACTGGAACAGTAAAGGTTGACTCTAAAATTATCACACCTCACTTTGCTACATGGGTCTATATCACAAGCAGTAAGGCCTCAAGTATTTGCAGCTTAATCAATAGGAACCAATAACAGTGTGACAAAACACGGTTTTTAACTATTTGTCACATAGGCTCTTTGGTTATATTTCCACGTCAACATAACCATTGTTACTTGTTCAGTTTCCCACTTTTGATCCTTGAGGAGAAGATAGGTTCTCTTGTGTGAGTAACGAGATCATAGTAATTCTTCACAGACCTGTAACTAATACTCGTTATCACGTTATCTAATGACTCCAGTGTTCAATATTCAGTTGCTTTCATCATTCAATTAGTTTCATTCCTCTGAGCATATAAATTATGATTGGTGCTATCAAGGATAAATTTTATTTCGAATGACTGATTTATATTGTCACCTTTGACTAGTGAAAACTATGTTGCACTGATATACTACTTAACTTAAGTACAACAATGCTACATTTTCTAACTTAATTTTTCATTAAGCATACTAAATTTCATATAATCTACAGCAATAAAATCAGGTAACTGATCAATCAATCAGTTATTAAGTTCATATGATAGAAAGAATAATGTCAGTTGTCGACATCTACTGAGTCAAACTACACAAAATACTGTATAAGTTGTAGTAAGAGCAAACTGGTATATTCATTACAGTTATTGCCAATAGAAATAATAATAATTAGATAATTATTGCATATAGATAAAGTAATATCTTGTCATTATATTTTATTATAAAAGTAATTAGTTAAAATACTCTGTTATTTAATTGAAACAGGCCATAATGTTACAATTAATCATTCTCAATATTTTATCCATGATTGTCTGTCAAAATATGTCGGATTCATAATCCTTCAGATGTCAAAAGTAGTCTCAGCAACTCGATATTGAAAAAAATTTCAGAGCTATGCATGCTAAAAGCGATGTGTTAAGTTTCTTCATTTACCTTGACCTAACTTGATTAATGTACATATAGCCCATTCCATTTGACTTTTCATAAATTTTCCAGCTTCAGTTTTCTAGTATGTCGTTAAACTACTCAAATTGATTGAGTTGGGAGTACCTAAATCCTATTTCGAGTGAATTACAACCATATGTAAATGACTTGACAACAATCCAGTTTACTTTTATTGGCATTATGTTGCGGTGAACCAGAAAACCCTCTTGAAACAAGCTTGAAAAGGCATATAAATCAAAACCACGCGTCACAACAAATTGGCGACGGGAATTTCGGAAAATTAGAAATAATTTGTCATGAATATTACTTCGGAACACCTAGAAGCTTATATAGAGCGGCAAGAAAAGTGGTTTGAACGATCTCAAATAATAATTATGAAAACCCTGATGTAAAAAGTGCTTCTGAACCAACAAAACCGCAATTCTATTAAACTTCAAGTATCACATAACGAATCAGTCATAAATGCCATCCATTTCAATGGTGCAGCTGGTGCTACTTTTGACTCTTGGTACAAGAAATATGAAGATCTGTTCCGTATCGATCTCTGTAGACTGAACGATACTTCAGAAGTTAGAGTACTCCTAAGAAAACTTGGGACGATGGAACACGAACGTTACAGCAATTTCATTCTCCCAAAGAACCCACGAGACTTCAATTTTGATGAAACAGTTCAAAACTTGTCTCAAATCTCTGGAGAGCAGTCATCTTTATTTAACATCCGTTACCAGCGCTTGAAGATTATGAAAGTATCAGGAGATAACTGGGTGAAACATGCAGATATAGTGAGCCGAGAATGTGAGGGGTTCAACTTGTCTTCCATGACGGAAAACCAGTTCAAATGCCTCGTATTTGTCTGTAGCATGCATTCACCTGAGAATGTTGACATACTAACAAGAGTCATGAGTAAACTCGAACACTGTCCCAGAATGACCTTACAGGAAGTAACCATCGATTGTCAAAGGTTAGCAAATTTGATACATTATACTTCTTTGGTTGAGAGTGGTAGCCGATTTCTTCATGTCACCGCAGTAGGGATAAAAGACTCACAAGGTTCCGGTGCTCAGAATTATCGTAATAACAGCGTTAAACCACTATCTCCATTCTGGTCGTGTGGTGAGTAGCACTTTAAAAGGTACTGTCCATTTAGAAGTCATTGGTGTACTACATGTTTTAGCAGAGGGCATAGAGAAAGCCGTTGTAAAACACGAAAAATCCGCCAACCGGAAGATTAAAAGATTCAAGCCAAGAACAGCCACAGAAACAATAGCTGTCAATAGAACCGACTCTCATAATCGCAGAAAGTGTGTTTCCCTCAAGATTAATGGGTATACTGCTCGTCTACAGTTAGATACAGCTACTGACATAACTCTTATAAGCAAAACCTGGGACAAGATTGGCAGACCACAAATGTACCCTACACAACAAACAGCACACAGTGCATCTGGGGGGGGTATGTTAAACATTGCTGCTGATATTCACTGCCAAGTCACAGTCAAGGAAGTAACGGAGAAAGGAGTTGTATTCTTGACAGAACGTCCATCGCATGACTCATTGGGACTTGATTGGATAGAGAAGCTGAAGTTAATAGATCGTCCCATAAGCATGATCTGTAATAATGTCAGTACAATGAAAATAGAAGAGAAAAACCCAAATAAGGAATTACTAAATCGACACAAAATGGTATTTGGTGATGAACTAGGTGAATGCACTAAGTTTTAAGCTACTCTCACCCTTCGATGAGGATTAAAGCCAGCGTTTTGCCCTAAAAGACCTGTACAATATGCCGCCATTCTAGTAGTTGAGCAAGAACTTGAACGACTTTAAAAATTGGTGTTATCGAACCGGTGAACATTTCAGAATGGGCTGAACTAATAGTAGTAGTAAAGAAGACCGATGGCAGCGTCCGTCTATGTGACGATTACTCAAGTGGGTTAAATGAAGCCCAGGTGACTCATCAGTATCCATTACCTCTACCTGGAGGTCTTTATGCTTAGCTGAATGATGGCAAGTTGTTTGCCAAGCATATTTACAGGTTCCTGTTGCTAATAAGTGTAAAGATCTGCCTACCATAAGCACTCACAAGGGCCAATTCCAATATAACCGACTACCTTTCGGAGTCAAGAATGCCCCATTCACATTTCAACAAATGATAGCTATCATGCTACAAGATCTTCCTGGTGCTTAAGCTTACCTGGATGACATAATAATTATGGACATAGATAGGATGGACTTAGAAAAGAAGCTCGACCAGGTGCTGTCCCCAATAGCCGAATATGGATTCCGGCCCAGTGCTGAAAATGCAACTTTTTCATGCAGAGTACGCTACCTCGGTTTTATACTTGATAAAGATGGAAGAAGACCAGATCCAGAGAACACACAAGCAGTGAAAGCTATGTCATGACCGATAGATGTTCCCACACTACGATCCTTTTTGCGACTACTTAGTCACTATGCAGCTTTTATCCCTGACCTTCATCACCCACGTGCTCCATTGAATAACCTGCTGGCAAAGAATATAAAGTGGGATTGGTCTGAAAGTTGTCAAACTGCTTTCGAAAAGATCAAGAAACTACTAGTCTCGGGTCTGTTGCTGACTCATTACGACCCATCCCTACCTATTGTGGTAGCATCAGACGCTTCAAACTACGGCATTGGGGCAATTATTTCTCACATCATGCTTGATGAATCAGAGAAAGCAATTTCGCATGCAGCTAGATCTTCAACTACAGTAGAACGTAACTACTGTCAGATCGAGAAGGAGGCATTGTAAATTATCTTTGCTATAAAAAGTTTCACAAGATGATATACAGACGCCAGTTTGCTCTCTTAACTGACCACAAACCGTTGATAGCCATATTTAGATCAAAGAAAGGGATTCAGTATACACTGCGAACAGACGGCAACGATGTGGAATCACATTATTGAGTTACGACTTCAAAATTAAGTGCCCATCTACTACTGATTTAGGACAAGCTGATGATTTGCCTAGACTTATTGATTCTCAAGCGAATCATGAAGACGATATATTGGTGGCAGCAGTTGAGACAGAAACAGAAGTACGCCGAGTATTGGAAGATGCAGTTGGTGGTCTACCTGCTACTTTTAAAGCCACAGAAGAAGCTACAAAAGATGACAAGACATTACGAGAAGTTAGGGTTAGCTTCTCACCAAGTGGTCAAATCGTCGTTTTCAGGGAGAAACGTTACAATATTTCCACAGGCGAGACTCACTTATGGTTGTTGATTCTTGCATTATGTTGGGTAACAGAATCGTTGTTCCTAAAACATTACGCCAGAAGGTCTTGAAACAATTCCACATCTGTCATCCTGGCATCAACAAGATCAAATCATTAGATCGAAGCTATGCCTACTGGTTTACCATGGATCAAAACATCAAAACCGGATGCTTCAATTGTTTTACATACCTACAAGCAGCAAAATTTCCAAAGAAGCGTGGACAACAAGAATGGAAAAGCTTTATAGTCCTTGGGAACGACTGTATGCAGATTTTACAGGGCCACTACTAGGGAAAATGTTTTTAGTCATCGTAGATTCACTCACAAAATGGCCACAAGTCTATGTTTTGACAAGTTTCACAGCCAATGAGATAATAAATAAGTTATCTGAATCGTTCAGCTATTTTGGGGTTACGGATACTTTGGTGACTGAAAACGGCTCACAATTCATTTAAGCACTTCTGCAGAATTAATGGAATTACACATGTACGCTTCCCATAATATCACCCTCAATCAAGTGGACAAGCAGAGCGCTTTGTTAATACATTTAAGAGATCATTAATAAAGAGGGGAATGAGGAGTCAAGCTAGATAATTGTCAGATTCCTAATAACTTATAGAACTACGCCCAACCCTGTCATCCTAGAGGGCAAGTCAAGCTGTAAGTGAACCCGAAGAAGAAGTCTTTTTTCTAAAGGAAGGAGGTATTGGGTAGAACCGGTAAACCTCTTGAAACAAGCTCGAAAAAGCATAGAAATCAAAATCACGTGTCACAACACATCACTATTATTGTTATTCAATTAGTTATGCATTATTCTTATTCTTCTTAATAATAATATTATCATTAATCTTGTAAGCATATGAATGTGAGTTACCACTCACCCACATTACTACTACTTAATTAGTCTATACTACCTCATAAATTAGATGATCTTCAAACAGATATTTGATCTGAATTGTGAACATATTATTTTTCTTACTCCATGCTACTTTCATATAGTCGTATTATCTACCTGACAGTTTCAATCGTCTTATTCAAACTGACATATTGCATATCAGTCAGTCGGATATTTACGCTTTCATTTGATTTGAAAATCATGGCAACCGTAGAAGTACATAGTGTGCATATTTTAATGGTGTATTCACCTTATACTTAACCTTTCCTTTAAATTAATAATTTGGATCTAGTACTGAAGAATTTAATGAGAATTTTTCTGAAAAGTTTTCAAGGAAGTCAAAACTACAGTTTAAAAACAACGTCAACATAGAGATATTAACTCGGAGATTAAGTAAGAATTAGTAAAAAACTAAATATGATACTTTACAACTGACCTTTGATTTCTAACGGAATCGTAAACAGATTATCTGGATTCGCCACTTCTACCTACATTTATCAGTTCATCTGCACCAATGGATCCAGTTATATAGGGATTATAGGTCTGTCATCGTATCACTAAACATCGCCTGTCTTGATTGAGTGGAAGACAACTCATACAAGTTAGAAACCTTGTTCTGATTTACTTGACTGACACAGGAAAATGAGTTGACCTGAATACAACTTGTGAAACCATTTGTGGCATTTCACGAATTATTCTATATGGCCTACAGGTCCATGTTTTGCATAAAGCTGAAGTCATTGCAATTCCTATCCACAAACCTGATCTTTGTATTTAGAAGTAGTTTGTACAACCTTTCGTACTATCTTGGACATCGACATGAATGTGGAGTTAACATAGAAAAAATTTTGAAGGTTTTCTTCAACTTTTTCTAATCTTCCAAACCTTTCACCTTTGCGTGTCTACATTGTCTTCACTCATTTACCTTCACACGATCATCATTAAAATATCTTTCTAATCTATTACCACTTTACATATGACTTATCCCAACCCTTTCATTACAAAATTCTTTAAGAATTTTTCAACAGTCTATATTTTTGTAACTTGTCTCACTTTGAATATATACATCACACTATGTAGTAATAATATTCTATCCCTAGGCTCTCTTACTTGATATTATGCAATCACTAAGTCTTATATCGACATGTTCTAATCCATTCACTTCGAATAGTAATCCCTTTGTCCTCCTCTTCTTCTAGTTAATCATTTGCGATTATCTTCCTTACCAACTTAGTACTTAAGAAGATACAGAAGAAACGACGATATATTTCTTTTCCAATTAGCTTTTCATCTTTGCCATATACTGATGTATTTATATAATTTAGAACTTGGCTATGTGTCGCATAATGACGTTACGTATACAAAGTGGTCATACAAGCAATTGTGAATGAATAACAAATTAATTAGTGCTTGTTAAATTATAAGCTGACATATAACCACATGACTGGTACTCATTCTATTGTTATTGTAAACTAAATCCAAAGCCTTGGTGATAAAAACTAAAGGAGAAGAAATTTCCACGCTACATTATTTTGTTTATTGAAAAAAACGACTCTAATTGTTAGCCCAACTAACATATTATTGCTAGTAACCTTCATATGGTTGAATAAAACATCCACTTTAATGTAATTACTTTGTTTTTTCTTTATTAAGACTTTAACAATAACTTATTGTGTCTATTTATTAAATTGAAATGTGTTTTACGTAAAGAATTCTGAGTGCATTCACTATCCTCAATAAATTGGAGTTATATATGTGAACCGATGGATACTGTTTCAGTGATTCAAAGGTTGGTGCTCACTGCCAAGCATGAAGGTCATGGGCCAAACTCCTGAAGAAGTTGTGGTGGGACAGCTGGTTTTTTAGTACAGAACTTATCGGCAGTGTGAAACCACTACTCTACCAAGGACTTGGCCTAGGACATTCAGGCCTTTCAGTGACCTCTTAATCTTCAGACCAATAATTTGGCATCTAGCCATTTCGTAAGGCCTGATAGTTCACCGTTTGATTCCTGGAAGGGTTATGAGTGAAAATTACAGAGGTGTCACTTGCCAATACTGTACAATACTTCTTGGCTTTCAATGGTTATCCAGCTAAAGTCAGTCTGTTTTATATTGTTCATTTTTACGAATTACTTGATGGTTGTAGTGTTGAAATTCATTATCATGCCTTACCACTAAATTGCTATGAGATTCTATGTGAAATTTACATTATCGCATGTCATTCAACTCAAAAATATGATGTGTTAGTCTTAGCTAACTAGGAAGGTTTAGTCATAATCCTGAAATTACTTGTAGATTACCTCTGGAGATTCAAATGGCAATACCAGAAAGCACAGTAGCTAGAAATGGGATTTATGCTTAAGATAAGAAGTTTTAATCAAAATCAGGATTTAGGTTGAATTGTGACTTGCGAGCGGAATTCAGAACGCGCGTATCCCAAGTACATCCTACCAACGAGTCCTAAATGGGACGAAACGAGCGTTCTGGATTCCGCTCTCGAGTCGCAACCCAACTCAAACATTTCTTGTGATTTATAGGTATATTGAGACAACCCACTCAGGATGTACACATAACAACAGAGGCTGATCAGTTTCAGTCCATAACAAATCAACAATAAGATACAAGTTCATCCTAATTAAAATTAGGATTTTCCGTTGGAAATATGATAAAGGACTTCTAGGGAAAACTAGGAATCGTTTTTAGGGCTTTTCAATCTAAAGTTTGAATAATGGTTAGGAAGAGATTTCCTGAATAATACTAGGTATTATTATTTAGACTAGAATTAGGAATACGTTGTGCTACCACTTATAAAATACGACTCAAATTATTAGATCATCTCTATATAAAGCTTTAGTAAACAGGGATTTACCAAGGTAATTCGAGTTTAGGGTTAAAATGAAGGCTAATTTACTTACTACCCCTAACTCTAACTCCGTAACATACTTGGCTTTAGAATCAAGTAATATTTTCATAATATTCCAGTGAATAGAAATTTCTGATGTTTCACCACTTGATATTATCCACCACTTCAGAATTTAGATCTATTGTTGTCTAATCTCGGGAAGCTAGAGTTTGATAGTAAAAGTCAACTTCACTGTAACTCTTTAGTTATTGAGTCAACAATATAATGTCATAACATGCACACAGACATACACTGAATTAATTTCAGGAATAATACAGTTTTCATTATTAGAACGAAGAAAAGTCTTTTTGATAAATTCTCATCAGACTCTGCAATTATGAGTTGAAAACTAATAATTACAAAGATAACCAACTCTAAAGAAGATACATAATTTAGATATCAAGGATTACTGCATATGAATTTAAGATTGTGGTGTAAATGTCAATTGTTCTTGTTGTTTTACTTATATGAATTTAGACAACAATTAGAATAATAAGATTAAATTCGGCGATTAAAATCAACTTCATTGTAACTCGTTAGTTGTACAGGCAACAATATAATGTCATAATATAAATACATGCATACATTGAATTACATTGAGAAAGAATATCGTTTTCATGCTTAACAAATTCATAAGACGACTTTTGCATCTAATTATTAAGCATAACATTTTGTCATCAATTCATGATTGATTTTCATTGTAAGAAAGTGACCTTCATTTCGGCTCTCATCATTTCCAGACATACAAACTTACATCATGTTCAGCTACATATCGTGCATGATCAAGATGCTTGATTAAAAGCCATAAATGTCAAGTCAATATGTATTATAAGTATACTAGTATATATATATGCGAAGATATATTCTACATGAAAGTTGTCAAGATAATAAATAAATGGTGACAAAAAGATTCCGGCAAATAAAGATGAATGGAGAGAAACTATCACTATTAATGCTAATAGCCTATTCGCCGATCTAAATTTGAATAATAAATGTTTTAATGTCTAGACGTTGGATACACTTGTGAGAAATATAATCATCCATGTAGTCTTTTTTTTCTCTCATGAATATAATTAATTAGTTTATTTTATCGTATTTTCTATCAACAATACTACGGTGACTGATATTAGAAAGAGTAACACTGGATAGCATTAATGTCTTTTTAAAGTGCGGTGTTAACCTGAAACGTATTTTTGTATTGATCTGATTCATTTATTAAGTTTGCATTAAATCGTCTTTGTCCTCCAAATTTATTTAATAGTTTATAATGTTAATGTGGATGCGCACTGCTGACGAGTCCCATACTAGGACGAAACAGCTGTCCAGTGCTTCCAGGTGATCAATGGTTGTCTGATTCAGATCAATTCGTGCTATCAAAATTGAATTAAACAGTTTATAATGTCTTCATTGAATGTTATCAATGAGTTATTGTATCTGTAACTGGCCTTATGTTGAACAGAGATATTTACATTGATTGGTCACCTAATCAATCTTCGCATATTTGTATGTCGTTTTATAATCGTTGTAAAATCTCTGTTTATTAGTGACCCGATGTATTTACACAAACACCCACTGGAACTTCTAGGTCATCATTTTCATAAAACATGTATTTATTAATACAAACGTTCTTATTCTAGATTATTTTCAATAAATCCTTTATATCAGCTGATTTTATATGCATGTGTACTTTCAGAAAATACTTACAGTTTCTTATCTATCCGTTTGAAGTAAATAAATAAATAAATAATATATATATATATATACCATGGAGAAATCCATTGTGAGAAATGCTGAGGAGCCTAACATCAAGACGATACAACTGTCACGTGTTTCTTGGTTTGGAATGGTACCCAAGCGAGATGAATCTATGATTAACAAACAAAATAAAATATCAATCTCTACAAAAATACTTCAACTTGCATAAATTTCTAATATAAAGTTTACATTTTAAGCGATACTGATTTATTAATGGGGGGGGGCTGTATGGTGAAATTCTTGTTCACTACTAAGTAGTGAGTTAATTCCATAACATGAGCATTTAACAAATTGTCATTCTGTTTGAATACACGCGTGTATGCGTATGTGTAAAATGTAATAATAAATGATTTTAGTTGATTGGATTCGTCACAGATTGATATTGGTTGGGTAACATTCAAAGCCATAGAGCTTTGCTGGACAGCTGTCTCATCCCAGTGCCTGACTCTTCATCAATGCGCACCCTAGATTCTCACCCAAATGTTTCAGGTTGGTGGATACCTAAATCTTTAAACCACTGGGCAGGTAGTCGTCCAAAGGTAGAATTATCACTTCCATTAATTTGTGATATCTCTCGATGATCATTCAGGGTGCAAGCTGTTGAGGAGTCACATACTAGGAAGAAACAGCTGTCTGACAGTGACTCCTGGCTTTCATTGGTACCCTGCCAACATCTGTCTGTGACGAATTCAATCAATCAAAACTTAATACCAATCACCACAAACCACCACTAATTGTTAAATAATTTATTTATAAATTATTGTCCTTTAATTAATTCAACATTTTAAACAACGGATTGATTTGTTGAAATGTTCAGTCTAAATACATTCACTACCATTACTTACTAAGTGATTATTTAATATCATTACTTAGCAGAGTCACATATTTAGGTCAAAAACTATCAGATTATTCACCACATGATCATTCAATCAATCGACCAGTAACCCAAATTTACCTACTTATCTATTTATCTACCTAATCCTTATCGGTCTAAATATAAAATATTTTTGACAGCATAGCCTATAGATTAATAATTGAATAGCAACAAATAAATTTAAATAACTGCTCATCTATCAATCAATATATGTGAGGCAGTATCTCATCTTCGACAGCAAATCCACATTGTGCTTTTCACAAATCGACTATGAGTGGAAATAAGCATCTCTGAATTTTTACTTGTTTGATCAAAAATATCATATAAATATGTCAATAGACAGTGTCAGATTTGATTTTGTGAAAAATTATGGGTGAACAATAATTCTGAGTTAAATTAATTTGAAACAATAATCCAGAACTCCGTGTTTTGATTATATTAAGAAATGTCCAACATTCATTTACACCCTGAGCCCCCTCCCAGCGTCCAAGAGTAGAATTCCGGCTCCCATCACTTCGTGATATACGATGACAATCATCCATCATCAGTCAACTAAAAATTAATGCCAATCTCCACAAATTACCTCAAGTAAATTACAATAATCAGCTCACCGGTAACTAATTTTAGGATGCTCCTGAAGCTTTAGTGAGAAATCGTGACTGGTGGAGTTCATATTTGTCAGGAGTGAGACTGTTATCACCGATGATAGTGGATAATCGTCGTGCTTCATCATGAATCGACGGATGTGGGAATTCTACCACTAGACGATTGTCGGCCCAGTGATGTAGAGAGTTAAGTGTTCACTAACCTGACACTCATGGGACGGAGTGTAGGATGTGCATTACTGAGTAGTCCCATACTGGGACGAAACTGCTGTCTAGAAACTGCTGTCCCTGGTTTTTAGTACCACCCTATCAAAATCAGTCTGTGATGAATCCAATCAAATGAAATTTACTACCAATATCCACAAAAACCACCTCAATTCAATTCATTTGCACAGTTTTAAGTTATATTTTAATAGTAAATATTAAAAGTGCTTTCGTCACATATACCGAAATTTAAATTGGAAACCCAGTTGAGTTTTAAATGCTCCATTAAACCGTCGATCAATCATTTAGAGTGCTATCAAATTAGAATTCAGAATTATACCCACAAATCAGACAAATAATGATACATTTAACAACAAATTTAGACAGATTGCCCTACACATTTTCAGTGTTCAATAAGTGCTGCATTTTTTTATTTTTCTGTTCATTTAGTGTAAGGCAGTTGTTATAATGTAATTTTTACTAAAACTTTCGTTATATACTTCAACTTTCAAGAAGTTTGTGTTTCATATTGAACATATCGGACTGCCATTCACTGACAGTTGAAGAACCTTACAGACGCTTGAAATGAAAGCTTTCGTGTAAATTACACTGTAATATGTAGCTCATACCCACTAAAAAGAAGGAAGAATGATTGTAAGTTCCAGGTACAATACATTTATTTAATATTAAAAACCGTCGTATTTGTCTCAACCACAAGGTTGGAAACAACACGAAAAAAAACAAAACTCACGACATCTCATCAAAAAAATCTTTTGCATTAATGCTATTTTCATATGACCATACTTTCTGTGGAAAAAAATTAATCTTAGATTGGATTCATTAGTCAAAAACATAATATGGTTTGCCAAAGATATTCTGAAGTAACTGTCGTGTTATTCATAAGATGCTGATAGGATATTATAGATTACGAAAGTTAATTTAAATGAATGGGTAATGAACATATACTCTGAGGCCAAAAATCTGTATAAATTAAGTTAGAATTTGAAGCTGATTTATGTGTTATAATTATCACTGGAACAAATCATGCAAGCGATGGTAATTGATCTTACTAATCGTTGCCAATGTACCGTAGGAAACAACATCTCTTTAAAGATTGTGGGTGTGTTTAATTGACAGGTGCCAACTAACACTTGATCTAGGACATGGAAGATTAACTGAAGACTACTCTCCATCATCTAACAAAGATCAGCCAGAATAGCTAAAAAGAAAGATCTAATAACAATCAAAAACTATGCCAGTCATACTAAATACAATGCAATAAGTAACACTCAAGGATAGACATCTAATACAGGTTATCTGATAATGCATATTCTTTTTCACACCACATAAAAATTGGGAGTACGGTAAGCGAGTTACTTCCGTTGCTGTACAGTGTCCATTGACTTCAGAATAATTAACCTCAGATAGCTTCTTTATAACATCATTAATACGCTTTTATCAAGTATTTTGAGTAGTCTTCAAAAACAACCATAGATATGTACCGGATAGTTGTTTCAATTTTACGTGGTTCTCCTCAGTATTGTGAACTCATGACCTAGACAATGAACGACCTTCACATTTCACAGTGAGCATTTAACCTTTAGGTTATTAAGACAAAACCAATTGATTTACAAACCAGAATGAAACAGCTGTCCAGTTTCGATCTTCGCCCTCACTTTAACGTCCAACCGCTGTCGATCCTTGATGAACACTACATTCAAATTAGATTAATCTCTACAATCCCTTATGATTATCATACACATTACAAATCCGTTTAACAACCAAGTTACACAAAATAGATAAGATAGATGTATGCAACACTGAGATGTAAACATACAGCGTACAGAATAATTACACAATAGATATAAAGAAAACAGTCACATTGAATAAGTTTTATTTTAATCAGACAATAAATGATAACCATAGTGATTTTGGGTAACGCGAAACAAAGTATGAATGATAAAATGTATTTATGCGTTTGGTTTTCATGAAGCACGTAGACACATTACATCCATAAACTCCAACAATTTGCTTTGCATAAAAGTGATCTAAGCTTAATATATTGTACCTACAATTTGTGTTGCTGTTAGACCAATGCACATACACTATGGAACAACTTTAATAACTGAATATGATAATAAAATATTTATTTGATTGTATTGAATCTCTTTGGCTTTGTATACCACGCATGTCAATTACTGAAATACAGTTCTAATTCACGTTTCCACTTGTCTGTCACATTAATGAGCAATTCGAACGTATAGAATCAATTGTTTGAATTCTAGTTCAAGTGAATTCTAAGGCTTTGGACGTATTGTTTTTTGTCAAGTTTGAGGATTCACTTGAACTAGATTGTAAACACTCGAAACTTAATACATGCATGGCCTAGCAACATGCCATATAACTAAGTTCAGTTCTTACTATATATATATATATATATATATATATGTAAACATTGTATCAACAACCTATGCTACTATGTAAACAGAAAACTTAATAAATCAGTTCCTCTATTTGCCTGACAACAGTTAGGAATTCACTTGTAACTGGTGGTAATAGGCATCTATTTTTTACCTATTCTTGGACTTCTCAGCAGTGTGTGTCCATGTCCCCACCCAGAAGTCGAACTCAGAGCATTCTAACCTTACAGGAAGAACTTAATCGGCAGACCATTAAGTTAGCATCCAATGGTGAAGACGTAGACAGAACCTAATTATCACATCTACATACCGTTGAGGTGATATTTAATTCTCTGAAAGCCAAACAGTTCAATAAACATTCAATGTAAATATACCGGCCCCATTACAACTAATGAAATTAGGAAGTCTAAGGGGAGATGTTCTATTATTCATGTTATTTTTTGGTATTCTGTTTACCACTACACACCACGGAATATGTTGTAACTCCTTATTAATACTGCCCACCTGCTTACAAGCCAACTATTAGGCTTGTGGATACTCAGATGAACGTTTGGATCAATCTGACATCAGTACACTTAGATTCTGCCATATCAAATTGTTTACACCCCACTTCCGATTAATAATTTTTGTGAAATTAATTGAAAATGGATTTGCCTACTTATTAAAGTTTGTAGCATCTGTAAACCATTACCGCTCGAATACCGTCAGTCGTAAGTTTTACCCGGTATGCTACCACTTGATCCAAACTTGGACTAGATCTGAGACACTCTCGACTTATTATATTCAAATAAGTTAGCAACAACAGATATCAAATAAAACAACATGCTGTTGACCGACTAGCTTAAATTACTTACAAATTTCGTAACCCATGAAATCACTGGACCAGAGATTAAAACTAAACAACATTTTGTGGAAAAAGAATATTGATCATAGTATTTTGATAACAGTGAGCACCTTGATTCATGACCTGAGTACACAATTCATAATATCATGTTTCACTAGTCTATAAGATGTAAATAATATAAGAGTTAAATATCGAACAAAAGTTATCTTAGATTTCAAGGTCGTATGCAATACATAGTAATGAAGATAGAAAATAAAATTGAATTTGTCTTATAAGTGGGAAAATTCCAATCCATATGGGAAATATATTTTCTTAAAAAAGCATCCAAATAAACACATAAAATGGACTCATATATCAGGTATGTTGCCAAGCTTGATGAAGGAGTTAATATTAGAATATCTGAATTCTAGTTTGAGTGGATTACAATTATAGTTAAATTACCTACCAAAATCTGGGAAGTTCAATCACTTTCAGCATATTGTATGGGTTTGTATTACGTATGAAGACGTAAGTCAGTGTAGCTTAGGTACACATGTCGGACGTAAAACACATTTAATGAAAATTAGGAAATGAAAGGAATTTTATGTATGAGAATTCCGTACTAATAAGCTTGACTCACTCTCTAGGTAAACGGAAAAATGGTGGTTGATGCTAACTACAACATACCTAACACTGATAACGTTGTGGCTAAACTTAATCCAACCCTGGGATTTGGCTATTCGATATGTAGCCAGGCTACTATGTATGTGTGTGCAACATAAAACCAGGTGCATATGTGCATCGGCTCAGGTTGCCATACATCACAGCAAGATGAATTTCAAATTAGTAAACGTAGTAGCAATAAAATCGATGATGCTAAGAGGAAAGTGTGGACACATAGTAAATGATACACCGAGAAAGAAATGCCGAAAACAATTTTAAGATTTAGAGATTAAGGTTTAAAGAAAGACAAAGGATGAATTCTGCTGCACCACTGTGACTGATTCTGAACCATATCATCAATAGTCTCAAAGCACAAGTTTCGACAATAGCGCGGATTTCAACCAGGCAGTTTGCATTTACTAATACGACTTGCATCAGTAGCCGGTGAATTCATAGATTTCTACTAATATCCTACATGTTACTTCAGGATTACTTACTTAGTTGTCTCAAAAGACTCAAGAGATGTTTCGAGGACATCTTATAATCGAACACCAATATCCTACCACTATCATCTACTCTCAATGGTTACGTTTCACATCTATTCGGTCAAAAAACTAACTGTTGCACAATACAATCATTCTTTAATTGGTAAACAGATAACTCCCCTACGCCATACATAACATAAGTTGGCAAAAGTTAAACAGGCTTGTTGAATCTGTGCTGGGGTCCCACCAGACACTAAGTCGTAAGGGCGAGTCAGACTTCCAAGATGAGTGATGTGGTCGATTCGCTCAATTATTTCACCTCACAGTCAGTGACCGATACCAGTCAGACGGCATTAAATTCATCTCCCAGTCTTTCGTTGAAATATCAGCCAACCTAATTGCTAAAGCTTAACCACCATCCTCAAAGACCTTTGGAGAATAGGGGGGAAACCTGCATAGATTTTCCACTCAGACTGTTTGGAAACAGTGGGATAGTCATAAAGTAGCTGAAGGTCAGCTGAACTACACACTAAAGTGTCTAACCTATTGTTCTGGACGTGTAGGGTCAGAGCAGATGGAATTTCCCACCTTTTCCGCCATTCGGGTATATTAAGTCAGGAGTGTTGATATTCTCGTTTAATTGAAGTCGAAATAAATCGAAACCACTTGGTAACATGTTGAATAATCAAAGCCGATAAAATAACTATATACTGAGATACATTTTCTTACTTTGATGTCTGTATTGGCAAAAATACTGAAGTAACTGAATCACCAGTGAAGTTATTGAATATATTAATATCGTTAGAAAGCCCTGTTGGATCATCAGGAAGTAAATATTATGGTGTGAAAAATGTTTCATTGACTATCTTTAAAAAATTACTCATATTCTAACCTCCAATATATTTAAAGTGGTTAAAATATATTGACGTAACGTGATTATGTTATGTCGGACCACTAAAGAAGAGTGGAAAACTTCCAGAACTGTATTTTAGAGAACTAACTCATTTACTCTGGTCGTGTGTAATGTAAACATTGCATTTCTGTTATTGTTATGTTCATCGTACTCTATCCTCGCGTTTAGTATATTTGCTGTTATTATATTGTCTCTTACTATGGACTGCAGTTAATAATTTGTGTACAAGTTACTCCTATTCACTGCCACAATCTCTTCTGTTTTGTATTAATGTAAAATACCTAAGTGGCATGCTGTGTGGTCTGAATTTGTGTATATATAAAGGCATTATTTAAATACAATATAACCGGAATTGGACTGGATTGATTGTGTCTGGTTGGCTCGTAGTTGTTGTTTTCTCTATTCCGGCTGTGGGGACTGGTAGTCGTGGGGCAGACGTGTATCCGTATTCTGATTGGCAGTTATCAAGGCAACACTGTATTATTTTTCAATACATAGATTGTTATTTAAAAGCAACCTCTTAGTTAAAGGTATCCCGTTAATGCACTGGTAAATTGTTGTTAGTCATGAACTTCTGATAGACATTTGATAACTTGGAATTTCAGCAAAATGAATCTATCATAATCAATTCTTCAGCAGTAATCAATATCATAAATTTTATAGGACATATATAGGGATATGGCTCCTTGTCAAAGAGACTTTATATCATATTTTGATGTAATGTGACTGAAGACAATCAGCAATTTGCTCTAGATCAACGGTTTTCGCTTATTGGGACTTATTGTCAAGCATTACTGAAATCGTAAGGGAACTATTCTTACTTACTTACTTTCGCCCGTTACTCCTCACTGAGGAGCATAGGCCGCTCACCAGTAATCTCCATTCAACTCTGTCCTGAGCAATCCTTTCGAGCTGTTTCCAGTTGCTGTTCATCCTCCTAATATCTGCTTCCAATTCTCGACGAAGTGTGTTCTTTGGTCTTCCTCTTTTCCGTTTCCCAACAGGATTCCATGTTAATGCTTGTCTCGTGATGCAGTTTGATGATTTCCACAATGCATGTCCTACCCATTTCCGACGTCTTTTCCTAATTTCCTCTTCGGATGGAAGTTGGTTTGTTCTCTCTCATAGTAGACTGTTACTGATAGTTTCCAGCCAACTGACATTCAGTATCTTGTGTAGACAGTTGTTTATGAATACTTGTATCCGTCTGATGATGTTTGCAGTAATTCTCCAAGTTTCAGCTCCATACAGCAGGATTGTCTTTACGTTCGAGTTGAAGAGTTTGACTTTGAGGTTAATTGAGAGTTGTTTTGAGTCTCATATGTTCTTCAACTGTAGGAATGCTGCCCTTGCTTTGCCAATCCTTGCCTTTACATCTGCATCGGATCCCCCTTATTCATCAATGATGCTCCCCAGATATGTGAAAGTATTCACTTCTTCCAGTGTTTCGCCATCAAGTTAAATTTGGTTGGTGCTCCCTGTGTTATATTTGAGGATCTTGCTCTTTCGCTTATGTATGTTCAAGCCTACTGATGCTGAAGTTGCTGCTACACTGGTTGCCTTCGCTTGCATCTGTTGGTGTGTATGTGCTAAGAGAGCTAGATCATCCACGAAGTCCAAATCATCGGGTTGCATCCTACTTGTCCATTGAATTACGTGCATCCCCTCAGATGTGGAGATCTTCATGATCCAGTCAACCACTAGAAGGAAGAGAAAAGGCGAGAATAGGCAACCTTGTATGACTCCGGTCCTCACTGGGAATGCATTTGTCAGTTGTCCTCCATGCACAATTTTGCACTGTGTTCTGTCGTAAGAGTTCCGGATGATGTTGACGAGTTTCTCTGGTACGCTGTAGTGTAGAAGAAGTTTTCATAGTGTTCTCCTATCTACACTGTCAAACGCCTTCTCGTAATCAATGAAGTTGATGTACAATGACGAGTTCCACTCAAGTGATTGTTCAACGATGATCGGTAGTGTTGCGATTTGTTCCGTGCACGACCGATCCTTACGAAAACCAGCTTGTTGATCTTGAAGTTGAGCCTCCACTGAATCTTTTATTCTGTTCAACAACGCTCTGTTGAAGACTTTCCCTCGTACCAACAGTAGCGTGATCCCTCTGTAGTTGTCACATTTGCTCAAGGGAACTATTCACTAGAATTTAGTTTGAACTAAAGATTAGGCAAGTTTGACATTGGTTACTATTAAGTAATCTCTCATTGTAAATATCTTAGTTCTACATAAGGTCAATCGCGATGAGATCAGTTAAGTGATAGCATATTCATGACTGCAAAGCTTGACATTGTACGTATGCATTATATAGGCTACATGAATGTCTAAGAAAATTGTTGATACGCCCTTTCTAACGAGTAACATCTAATGTCACATCTATATTTGATTCAACTTAAATGATATTGTAGGTCACTATACGTTTCTCTCATTCATTATTAATATGCAATTAGTGTAAACATATTATGGTTATTGAATAGTCCTTAAAGTTATGTACACATCTAATTAAATGATAAACAATTTCACTTATTTGCTTTAGCAATTTTGTAAATAAATCATAGTTACTAATTACGAAATAAATAATTACGGTCATTTATTATGTATGCATGATACATAAATAAAGTCAACAATCATAAGAATATAATATGTTATATAACAAACAATGCACTTTAGTGGATAAGGATGAAATGTGTTAAAATCACATGGAAACTAACCTGTAGAAAAAAACGTTTGAAAGAAAATATAGTTGATTTCAAGATTTTTCAAATTCTGAATTGCTGATAATCGATTTGGAAATTGTATACACTGTGTACAATTATCATTCTGCTTGCTCGGAAATGATTGAAAACTTACTTTCTTTATAACTGTTAACAGTAGAAATTATCTACACATTCGATAACTTATGATTGACATTATCAATATACGTAACCTTCGTGCTTTTATTGTACAATCACTGATGATAATTAAGGCTGTTACAATTAGGCGTTTATTATGATCTGCATTGTACAATTCAGTGAGATAACAGGACGTTTTTTTTGCTTTGGTTTAAATACTATGTCAAGTGAGAAATACACTGAAAGGTTCAGTTTCAAAAAATGAATTGTCTATGAAACAGCTTATGCGTGTATGTGTTACTGATCCAGAAAAGAATACTAAACTTTGTTTTCAGCTAAAGTCAGTAATTTACTTTGATGAAATATCTGAGTTGTATATCTCACTTACCAATAGCCTTGGATCATGTGCTCTGCTTGGGTTATTGTAGCATATAGCAAACATATGTTCAAAAAGCCAACTAAATCAATCAATCAGTTCCTGTTACTCTTCATGGAACATAGGGCGCCGACCAGCATTCTCCAACCGAGAATAAGCCCAATAAGGGTCTATCGAAATGACTTCAGTTTTTGAGGGTTTAATGTTCACCACAGGACTTGATTATCCTGGACCACGGAAGTGTACTGCTTAGAAGTTCCATACTTCATTGAACCAACCAATATGTACTCCATGATTTTGAATAGTACCCCTAAATAGTACTAATAACACCTTTTAAAAAAAATACTTAAATAATAGAGAGATTAGTGTTTCATAATTTTTGTAAATTCAGTGAAATAAGAAGCTTAAATATAAGAAAAATTACCAACATTGAGTGAATCAAGAGAAATCTCACCATAGTTATATTCATGTAGTTTCTAATAATGTTCACTGTCCTACTAATTCATTCATTTTATAAATACTTGCTGAATATTAGAGAGTAATTGATATAAAATACTTCATTTCTTGCAATTATCTGTTATCTATATAATGTATCCTGAAATACTGGTTGAGAAAAATAAACTGCTATGAAGATGATAAGCTGCTGTGATGGGAAGGTAAAACCAATTAATTGGTGATACTTAGTGCGTAAGAAGGTACAATAACAAACGCCGATAAGAGTGCCTAGTCGGTTCCTTCACGTCTGCCCAACGTCTACTCAATCCCAGTCCGAAAATAGGATGAATACAATCCGATGAATTAACCAGACAGAATTATATTGTTTCAAGCACTCTTTTATATATGCATAAAACCTGACTACGCAGTTAACCAATTAGGAAATTGACACCAACGCAAAATAAGGGGAACAGTACTAGTGAACTAGAGTACATACATACAATTAGGTGACTGTAGTTCGCAGATAGGGAATTACATACTAACTGTCAATAGGTCGATCGGGAGGATAGGGCAAGAGAGAAATAATAATGATAGAGATAAAACGTTTACCTTACGCATAATTGAAGTAATTGAAATAATCTTTTAAAACAGCTTAGAAAGTTAGTTGTTCTTCCTGAATCGTCCAATATAACATTACAAAAATTTTAGCTGGAAATGAAACATCCGTTGAAAGTTCTATTCAAATATGTTACATTAACCAGTTAAATGAATGAATGATAGAAAACACAAAATATTTAGTAAACATTGAGACCATTATAGTTACCTTCAGCCAAAATTATTACTATTATCATTATTGACTAGAATTTCTTTATAACCAAACAGTCAAATGACACTACCCTCTGTACCACTGGGCTTGTGTCCAGTGGTAAAATTCCCACTTTCATCAGTTTGTGATAGGTCGCGACGAAAACTGTCTCTCCCTATACGTCCTAACTGTAATCACAACTTCTAACTAGAACTTCAGAAACATCCAAAAGTTAGTCACTGGTTGGCTGATTATAATAATTGAATTGAGGCGATTTTATGGATTAGGTGTTAAGTTTAGTTGTTTGTAATCGTCACAGACTAGTATTAATATCCAAAAGAGATGTCTGTAAACAATACAAACAACTTATTTTCCCTTTCTTTGTGATGTTTTTTATTAACGAGAGAAGTGGGCTTAAACTAATCAGTTATTTACTTGAATCCTAGCTTATTCCTACATTTCAAACAACTTTCATCTATCAAGTTCATTCATCTGGATAGATTTACGTTGTCACGTTCAAATACAGTAATTGAATGTTACTTTAAAAAAACGGTAACTCATAGAAAATTGGTTGCTAAGATCAGATTAAGTAGATATACGGACAGACGACAGCCAACCAAATGAGACAGATGTATTCTAGATTTCAGTCAATATAGTATGAATTATGTACACGAATTTTATCGATTTTTATTGAAAACGCATAAATTTTGTTGCCGCGTAAATAATCCATTCTGACGATATAAAGACATATTTGATTTTTAAAAAATTTATCGGAGAAATCAATAAACTATTATGTAGTATATAAAACATTCATTTTCGCATCACTGTAGCCGGTCAGTTACGCTTATGGTCATAGGAATAGCTTGGTATAACATTCTATGCTTGTGGCCTTATTGATCATAACGAATAAAATGGTTGGATAATTGTCACTGATGTCAATGAAGGATAGCAATAATGATTTGTAGCCCGATGAAGTCATGATAACTAGTCAAATTCAATGCCACGAGATGTTTATCATTTCAGAATGCGCTATAGTTGCTTATTTTTTCTTCCAGTTTCTACGGATGATTTTTCATAGACAGGTTATCAAGGATTCATGATTCAGTTAACCAGCTATAAAATCAATACATCACCATCATGTAAGTACGGTTGAAGTGTATCATACAGTGAAAAAATCGTTATTCATTGCTTCCTAGTCTTCAATGGTGCTGTAGTTGATGGTTGATCACTTTATATAACAAAAATGACAACATGAATGTTCATACATTATTAACAAAGAAGTATCTTGATTTAGTATCACAACTGACATTTAAGCATGTAGATTAATATAATTTTAACTTAACCCTGATTAATAGCACTTACAATTAATGAAATAAAACTAGATTTAGCTGATTAATCGTATGCACCTTTTTTATTAGCCGACAAGATATTGACCATTTTGACACAGTTGATTTGTGAATAACGCGATGGGTTCTGAATCACATTGTAAATATCAGCAAATATTCAGAAACATATAACATAAGACAAAACATGTGCTGGATCTCATTATTACCCACAATCCAGTCATATTATTAACACCTTTGTTGTATGTATTGGTGCGAATGAATCCCTGTGAACTGCCTCATGTGTTCTATTTCTTGGATTGATCTGAATGTACCTACTAACTTGCCTATGAATCTATAAGTTAATGAGTAAAACAACATGATAAATTACAACAAAAATCTCCAGGCACCACACTGAAAAAAAAACGAAGTCTTTAGATAATCGATATAACTCCGCCAGGAGCCCCCTCGGGTTGCCGCCGGTCCCAAGCCCGGATAAAGGAGGAGGGTTGGGCATGGGGTTAGCAAACCCATCCCGTAATACAACGTCCTTGCTAAAAAAACGCTAACCAGTAAAATCCTTTAGAACCATTTTTACTCCGCCCTGGGAGTTGGAAGGTATGTTATGACGCCTCATGGTGAAAGCCGAGTTTCTTCGGAATCCACGAGATCGATGTCCCTTCTGACAACTAGAGCAACATTTAATATAGGTACATGGAATGTCCGCACGATGTGGGAGACAGGGAGGACCATGCAAATAGCTGAAGAAATGAAAAGATACAACCTGAAGATACTTGGAATAAGCGAAACGCATTGGTTGCAAGCTGGACAGCAACGGTTATCCTCGGGAAATGTACTTTTATACTCCGGCCACGAAGAAGAAAATGCCCCCCACACACAAGGAGTAGCATTAGTGTCGTCCCAAGATGCATGGAAAACTCTTGTAAGATGGGAGCCTCATGAACCTAGGATCATCAAAGCATCCTTCAAGACGAAGAAGGGAGGGATTACAATGAATATCATCCAGTGCTACGCACCAACCAATGACAGCCACGAAGACGATAAAGACCAGTTCTATGAGAGGCTGCAGTCAATCATCGAGAAATTTTCAGCCAAGGACCTGACCAATCTGATGGGGGACTTCAACGCCAAGTTTGGAGTGGACAACACCGGGTATGAAGACATCATGGGACAACATGGACTGGGAGAAAGGAATGATAACGGTGAGAGGTTTGTAAACTTATTTGCCTTCAACTAAAAGATTATAGGTGGCACCATTTTCTCCCATAAACGTATACACAAAACTACATGGGTTTCACCGGACCACATTACGGAGAACCAAATCGACCACATCTGCATCAATAAGAAGTTTAGAAGGACCATGGAAGACGTAAGAGCAAGGAGAGGAGCCGACATAGCTTCAGATCACCATTTGGTGAAGCTGAGGAAGCACTGGACAACTGGAGCAGCAGTATTACACAAGTTTAATACAGCCCTTCTCCGGGATACTAACAAACGCAACGAATTCAAATAAATTCTCAGCAACAAGTTCCAGGCATTTCAGGATCTACTAGAAGAAGGTGGAACTAATATGGAAGACAACTGGAAAGAGATTAAGGGAACAATAACTTCAACATGTCAGGAGGTTTTGGGTCCCAAGAAACAACAGCAAAAATAATGGATTTCTGTTGGTACTCTGGAAAAGATCCAAGAAAGGAGGAACAGGAAGATAGTGATTAATAACAGCCGGACAAGAGCAGAGAAAGCCAAGGCACAGGTCGAATACACAGAATTCAACAAGCAAGTGAAAAGGAGCATCAGGTTGGATAAACGGTAATTTGTTGAGGACCAGGAAAGGTCTTCAACAGAGTTTTATTGAACTTATTAAAGGACCCAGTCGACGGCCAACTCCGAGATCAACAGGCCGGATTCCGTAAAGATCGATCATGTACCGATCAAATCGCTACTCTACGGTTTATTGTTGAACAATCAATTGAATGGAATTCACCACTTTACATCAACTTCCTCGACTATGAAAAGGCATTCGACAGCGTGGATAAGAGAATATTATGAAGCCTTCTACGACATTACGGCGTACCCGAGAAGATAGTCAACATCATACGAAATTCTTACGACGGACTACATTGTAAGATTGTGCATGAAGGTCAGCTCACGGGTTTATTCGAAGTGAAGACCGGTGTCAGACAAGGCTGCTTACTCTCGCCCTTCCTCTTCCTACTGGTCATCGACTGGATCATGAAGACTGCAACATCTGAAGGCACTCTCGGAATGCAGTGGACAACACCGACGCAACTAGATGACTTGGACTTTGCAGATGACCTAGCTCATCTTTCTCACACACATCATCAAATGCAGAAGAAGACCAACAATATAGCAGCAGCCTCAGCAGCAGTAGGCCTCAACATACACAAAGGAAAAAGCAAGATCCTCCGATACAGAACAACAAACACTAACCCAATTACACTTGATGGAGAAATTCTGGAAGACGTTGAGACCTTTACATATTTGGGCAGCATAATCGACAAACAAGGAGGGTCTGATTCGGATGTGAAGGCGCAGATTGGTAAGGCAAGGGCAGCATTTCTACCACTGAAAAATATCTGGAACTCAAACCAACTTTCAGTCAACATTAAAGTCAAAATTCTCAATACAAATGTGAAGACAGTCAGTTATGTTGTATGGAGCTGAAACTTGGAGAACTACGAAAAGTATCCTTCAGACGATACAAGTATTTATAAACAACTGTCTGCATGAAATATTTCGGATTCGTTGACCAGATACCATCCATCAACAACAACCTTCTGTGGCAGAGAACTAACCAACTTCCAGCCGAGGAAGAGATTAGAAAAAGACGCTGGAGGTGGATTGGACACACATTGAGGAAACCATCAAACTGTGTCACAAGACAAGCACTAACGTGGAATCCAAAAGGCCAAAGAAAGAGAGGAAGACCCAAGAACACATTGCTTTGGGAATTGGAAACAGACATGAAGAGGTTGAGCAGCACCTGGGAAGAGCTAGAACGGAAAGTCCAGGACAGAATTGTTTGGAGAATGCTGTTGGGCAGTCTATGCTCTACTTGCGGTAACAGGCATTGATTGATTTAGATAATCGATATATTAAGTTATTCGAATGACATAATTCAATTTTCTGAATCCTAAGCAGTGTGATTTCCAACTAATTTTAAGGTATTTGGTAACAAAGTGAGTTATCCATAAACGTAGATCAGCTGTTGGTCACAGTAACGTATCAACACTATTATCAACAAATGAAAATCAAATACGGTTACATAGCTAAACTAGGGAGATGTCAAATTTAAGGGATGAGGTCATGCAAAATAAATGAGCAGATTTCCTGAAGTCTACATTTAGTCAAGATAATCTGTGACAAATAGGAATGTCAATATAGGTCTTATATATTAATCTATAAGAACGAGGTCAAACGATCGACTATCATACTAGCAGTAGACCTAATAAAAATGAATCAATGCAAATTCTATTAGATATACTGGGAATATCGACAATTTTTCGAACCAGCCAATCACTGATAAGGTCACCATCTGATAAACAAATCCACCATTTATATGGAATATCAAAAGAATATAAAGCATTAATTAGCCGAACTAAACGGTAACGTTTTCAGCGTTGACGAAGTGTGTTGTATTTGACGGATAACTATCCTATGTTAGTTCAGTTTTCGTAATTTTTCAGGCTTTGATTGGCTGGAGTGTGGCTAAGCTGTTCAATTGAATAGGGTCGAGTGTTTGAATTCTAGTCCGAATTGATTTTATTTATATTTCAATAACTGCTTTAGTTATCCAATATGTTTGCAAGAATTTTGGATTTTCTACTCTGTAAATCAAAACGGCATAATACCATGTCGAATAACCAAAACCTTCAATAAATTGACGTATCAGATATCCGAAACGTACATTACCTTTATCGTATGTGTAAGTGTGTGAAACTTAACGACTAACAATAAACTAATAGTAATAAAAAAAAGTCCTTTTAGGCATGAAATCTAGTATTTAGACATCCGGCATGTAGCCAAATACATTACATGTATTTGATATTCATACATTCTCGACTGATTACATTCAGATAACTTAGAAACATACCTAATAACTACAACCTTAAAGTTTGATATTTTCACATATTCTACGATAAGAATAAGTTGAATATATAAAATGAGTAGTCCAACATCTGGTACGAGACAATATATTTTCCAGACATATTGGTTAATTTTTAAGGGAAAAAAATGTTTTTTTTTACATAATTTCATTTGTTTCTTCAAATAAAAATAACTTTTGTTTAATTTAGTGAATTCTTGTACAGTTGCCCAATAATAATAATAATAATAATAATAATAATAATAATAATAATAATAATAATAATAATATGCCATTTGAGTGTTTCTACAGTCAATTTCTTCGTTTACCTTCATTGACGAGAATTCTCGACCAGTTCAGCTTCAATGATTATCTTTTCTCCATTCTGTCGTATAAATGATGCATAAATTGTAATATATTCGTTTCTCTTCTTTCCAAAGGATAGATATGAAGAAAATTATGTTAATATGTGTAGCGTTTTTGTTTAAGATAACAAATTCAATTGTTTATATGATTGGTATATATTGGGTTCAGCATGCTCTAGTATGTTCGACAGTAGGTAGAGTTCGCTTTCCCTCTCAAAATGCCTTCATATGTCTATGTGTTGACATCATCTGTCAAAGAAATGCTCCTCACCGCCTACATTGAGTAAGTGTTGTTTACAAAAGTGAAGGGATGAATGAGAACACCTGTTTTCGAGGAATGGTTAGTGGACATGCAGGGTTCACCTAAGGAACCCTGGTTCCTAACTGTTAGAATACACGGGACTAAGGACTCTGAAGAAACAAATAGAGTAGTTCACCTAGTACGATTGTAGTCCAACGTGGGTTTCTTTTCTCCTGATCATGCTCCATCGCCCTGTGGATTGAGCTTTTAGGTTATAGGGTGGGAGAGGGGAGTGGTCCTATATGAAAACCACTCTTCGCCCTAAACAGTACTTAAATCCAAATACAAACTTGATAACATATACTGTTGGCGAAGATTGTTTACTAAACTTCCTAAACTACTAACTGAATTGGTAAAATTCGGTCGACACACATTTTCGGTGCCCATCCCTGCCAAAGCGTAACTATGTTCTAACACACTAGTCAGTAGGTTTTTTTACTTTAAGTTCATAGTGAGTTGTGCCTAGTCACTGATCACGGATGCATACTGTCGGGAAGTTCTCCCCCAGACTTGACGGAACAATAGTGTCGAGTGATGGATCTCAGTGGACATGTCAAAAATCATTCAATACAAAATCATGATTATTTTCATATGTTTACATTACATAAATGATTTATTTGATTTCTTTATTTAATAATACTAATTTTAGTTGATATTCATTATTGGTAAAAATCAGCTGATCAAATGTCAATTGTTAGATGAATTCTATTCTATTTTCTTATTTTACAATTGAATATGAATGAATGAATAACTTGACCCAACAACATAAACTCAGTTGTCATATAAATAAAAAAGAGATTTTTACATTGTGAACAAACAATACACTTTTTTCACTGTAGTATGTGTTATGTCTGTACATATGGATAAATTTTTGGTCATTCTATTTTGTTAATTGATAAGTAAATATTGTAGACTTATAAGCACTAACTTAGAATCCTCAATGTTAAAGGAAAACAGGAAGATAAAAGAATATGTTGTATCGGGAATTGGAGTCAAACATAAAAAAAAAGGACAACACATGAGAAGAACTGGAACGAAAATCCCAGGATAGAGTTGGTTGAAAAGTGCTGGTCAACGTTGTATGCTCCACGTGTAGTAACAGGCATCGATTGAAATATTATAGACTAGAAATGGATTAATGTTTTCTTAGTTTTGGCGTTGCGATGTGATAGTTACATTGCTTAGAATTCAAGTTATAATAATTTGCACAGAAATATATTTTCCAGACATATTGGTTAATTTTTAAGGGAAAAAAATGTTTTTTTTTACATAATTTCATTTGTTTCTTCAAATAAAAATAATTTTAGTTGATATTCATTATTGGTAAAAATCAGCTGATCAAATGTCAATTGTTAGATGAATTCTATTCTATTTTCTTATTTTACAATTGAATATGAAGTACTGAACAGTTAAATGTTGTCATAGTGATTAATAATAATAATAGCAAAATAATATGAGAAGGGGAGTATGAGACCTCAATAGAGTAAGCGAATGAATGTACTGCTTTCTACACAGAAATCAGGCTTGAATTTAAAGACCGCTGAAACCTCTGTTGTGTATCACCTTTTAATTTGAAATTCAATTGCCCCACTTGTATTGACTGTATGGATGACTATATATAAAACTCTTGTTGTGGTAAAATGACTAGAATTCACATGCCTGAGAATCAAAGCATTGACCGACTTTCACAATCTCTTAAACAGTCGAGCTTGAGAATATTCGGAGATGCATTTTGAGAGAACTCACTTTGTTTGATTAATATATCAAGCGGCATAGAAGCAAGTAAATTGTTAAATACACCTTGATTTGACCCCAAGTTAAAGCATTTCTTTACGTATCCACGAAATAAGAAGTTCGTTTGGATAGTAAGCCTCTCTCAAAGATCCTGAAAGTTTGTTTTGCAAGATAACCTACTTTGTATCTCCGTTAGATTAAAAGTTTATGCGAAGGATTTTCTTAAACATCGTAGTCAATTTTCACAATTGTATATTCATAAATAACTAAATGATTTTTTGAAGAAAATAACACAAATTTTGGCTGATGCTATCTATAAAAAAAAAAAGGACAACACATGAGAAGAACTGGAACGAAAATCCCAGGATAGAGTTGGTTGAAAAGTGCTGGTCAACGTTGTATGCTCCACGTGTAGTAACAGGCATCGATTGAAATATTATAGACTAGAAATGGATTAATGTTTTCTTAGTTTTGGCGTTGCGATGTGATAGTTACATTGCTTAGAATTCAAGTTATAATAATTTGCACAGAAATATATTCACTTAACTTCCGTATAAAACATTAACTATGATATTTGATATATTTAAAGAGAAATAAATAATATTCATTGAACAATACCATTTACTCAAAATGTACAATTGTAATTTTTAGTTATGTTTACTATAAAACAAAGCGCTACACCAACTTTTAGTCGTTTACACTAATCACAAATTGATGTTGGTTGAATACCACTGGAAACCAGGGATCACTAGACAGCTATTTCGTCTTAGTATGGAACCTTGTCAGCAGTACACATTCTATATTCCGTCGGGAAGTCAAAAATGGGACATTAATGTATAACGACTAACGATTAACTATATGCACAACTAAACAAGCCGGTTTCTAAATGTAGAATTCCCACTTTCATCAATTTGTGATATAGTGCAGTGATCATCCATTGTCAGTTGTAGTAACTTCAAAATGCTCTAACAATCAGTTAAACTTGAAGCATATCTCCACACAACTACCTCAATTTAACGGATTAGTAAAAAACTATCAACATTTAGTCTGAGACGTGTAATAGCACAAAGCAAACTGGCACTAGGTTGGTTGCGTAATGAAAAATTGGTAATTCAAAAGTATGTTCGGACTAAATTTATAGATGAAAGATAATTGAATATGAAGTACTGAACAGTTAAATGTTGTCATAGTGATTAATAATAATAATAGCAAAATAATATGAGAAGGGGAGTATGAGACCTCAATAGAGTAAGCGAATGAATGTACTGCTTTCTACACAGAAATCAGGCTTGAATTTAAAGACCGCTGAAACCTCTGTTGTGTATCACCTTTTAATTTGAAATTCAATTGCCCCACTTGTATTGACTGTATGGATGACTATATATAAAACTCTTGTTGTGGTAAAATGACTAGAATTCACATGCCTGAGAATCAAAGCATTGACCGACTTTCACAATCTCTTAAACAGTCGAGCTTGAGAATATTCGGAGATGCATTTTGAGAGAACTCACTTTGTTTGATTAATATATCAAGCGGCATAGAAGCAAGTAAATTGTTAAATACACCTTGATTTGACCCCAAGTTAAAGCATTTCTTTACGTATCCACGAAATAAGAAGTTCGTTTGGATAGTAAGCCTCTCTCAAAGATCCTGAAAGTTTGTTTTGCAAGATAACCTACTTTGTATCTCCGTTAGATTAAAAGTTTATGCGAAGGATTTTCTTAAACATCGTAGTCAATTTTCACAATTGTATATTCATAAATAACTAAATGATTTTTTGAAGAAAATAACACAAATTTTGGCTGATGCTATCTATAATGTTAAAAGTGTTAATTCCAGGATTTTCGGTAATTTTATCATATATTTAGTGGTTAAGAAATGTAAACTAAAACATTGGATTCAAGCGTCTGGAGTTATCCGTAGCTATCAAGTATGAACATATTATTGTAGAACAATCTGATATGCTGGACTTAAAGCACGAAAATATAGATTGGGCTTGAAGTGAATTCTTTATTGAGAATTACACTCTAATATGCAAAACTCATTAAATCAACAAACGATTCCCTGTAAGTACAAGGTACGACATATTTATTGAACATTACAAATGTAGTGTATGACTTCCGATGAAACATTTGTAGCTAATTTATTGTTATTTGTAAAATGACTATAATATAAAGTAACTAATAGTTAAGACATAGTGTTAACTTCATTGAGACAGTTGAGTTTTAATCTGGCTAATAAGAAATACTTCACCAATGGAAATCAATAGTGCTCCTGAAACATGTGTTGAGTCAACCAACATTTTGCATATAAGGTATTTTGAATACCAACGCGATGGTCTAAAGCTAAAATTATCAACGCATTGCATTTGCACATTACTTGATGGTGCTTTTTGGGAAAAAGTCATTTTATGATGTAATTTGTAAATTACTTCAGAATGCACTCCATTTTACAAGCATAATTCAGTTGCTGCACATGGCTCGGTGGTTTTAAACAATATAACTTTACATTATCTGAATAAACAGCATTTACAGATTATTTTAAAACGAGAGTGTTAAATGAAATTGATAACGGTGTGAAATGAATGAAATGTACGTAAGATGAATAAAATCTGAGGTAAATGGTTTTACTGTACAGAATTGATGATTGTGTATACTCGATACTAAAACAGATTGAAAAAGCATACAGTACTCATTAGTACACTGACTGACAACACACAAGGAATTCCTAAAAGGTAATAAATTTGACATTTATATATGCCTATCCGTTGCACAAATCTGATCGTCTGAACTCAGAAGCTAAATTAGTAACTCAATCCCGTTTAATAAGAATGAAGTGAGTTAGAGTTCAGATGTTAACATCAACACTGTAATACAGCTAATCCAGCTGAAAAGTCCTAAATACAATGAAAGGCCAAAATACACCTGTAATAAAGCGTGCATGATATTATTTACGAGTGAGTTGATCACTTAGTGAAGTGACTCAAATTTTCATTAAAAATTCCTGTATATTCTACAGAATCAACTAAGGCTTCTGGTTAATTCTTCAAAAAATGTTAAATTTGCATAGTTTTAGAACAAACAAGGATTGGGTTGAATCAGTGTTTTACTTCTGTACAAGAAAAAAAATAATTTTCACCTTATTTAATACAACATTTGATGTAATTATCTACCTGTTTGATGAAAAATGTTCTACAATGTATACAGATATTCAAGTAGATAGATAGATCAAGGATGCATGGATAGATATTATGAATATTTTCGACGTACATATGTAACTTTGTTAAGTAATTATATTACGTGTCTAGTTATTATGAAGAGACAGTGAATGAATTTAAAGTATACAATGTAATAAATCTAACTAATGTGTACAATACTGAAATAAATAAATGACAATTATTTTCATATAAACTGATTAACAATAAGTCGAAGTGCTTTTAATTTGTTAATTATTTTCGTCATTAAATAATTTCGGTTGGGTCTGTTTTAACAATCTGCACTAATGATCTGGCAACCAATCGTATGGTTCTAATTGTAGTTAGTTTGTGATAGTTCTGGTGGTTATAACTATTTGACTTCTGATATGTCCGAAAACTACTAGTCAAGAGTGAGATAATTATCACAAATCGCATAGGATGATGATTATGCCCTATTACGGATTGATTGTAATCAGAACCCTACTGTTGCAATTTACGCAGTGGTGCTGTTGTGTCGGGAGCCCGTGGAAAGGTTTTGTGTTCGATTACCAGTGGGAGGGTGGGGGTTGCTGATGCGCTCTGTTAAACAGTCCCATATTGTGAAGAAACAACCTTACAGGGCTACTTTATTGCCACTGGTGCTTAACAGAGATCAGTCTGTGACGAATATAAGCAATAAACAATTATCCTTAATATTAAACATGTCAGTAAACTAATTATTGTCTTTGTTTGAGTATTGCAAAGATTGTTGAATTTGAATTAGATTTCATGTAATGACCTAAATTAGACAATGGGTAAATATTAAGTAGCATTAAACATCTTTTTCGTTCTAGTATGACACTCTTTAGTTGTGCACACTTAAACCCCCCCCCATCAGAAATCAAACTCAAGACCTTTGTGTAGACCATTGATCCAGCATCCAACAGCATAACTTTCTTACTTCAGTTAATTTACAGCATATTGTACAATCCCATTCATTATCATTTGTCAGTAGCTGCTGTACAATGGCACTTGGCCGATTATTAGTCGTCAGCATTTGTGTTATAGTGTTCAGCGGGGAAGTTTTTTCTAAATGTAGGGTTTCTTGTAGCGACTTATCGATATTGTTTGTAATTTCAGTTTTATTGTACTTCGGATTTGTGGTTTGTAGTAATTTGTCCACTCAAAAACATCTCTTCCTTTCTAAATCATATCTCTTGAACTCAAATACTGAGATTTGAAAACCTGTATTCAACTTGATAAACTGGTTCCAACAACTTATGCTTCAGAAAACTGTTTCAATTATTTTAGTCGTGTGTAATGTAAACACTGAATTTCTATGATTGTTACGTTACCCATGCCCTATCCTCTCGGTTAACATATTGTCAGTGTATCAGCTCTTATTAATGAAGTACAACTAAACGATTGTGTACACATAACCTCAATTCACTACTGCTACTTCCATTGCTTTGTATTAATATTAATTCCTTAATTGACTAGGATTTGTTCGGTTGATTCATTGGCTCGTGTTCTTCCTATTTCTGGCCTGGCATTGAGTGGGCATCCGACAGACATACAAGGACCAACTAAGCACTCTCGTTGGTATTTACTATATCAACTTCGTGAGCACAAGGTCACACCAAATAATTGGTCATACCTTCATTAGTTGTAAACAACTACTTTGACGTCATAACAATAACTACTAACAAATTCAATTTGTCGGATGTATACTATGCTTAAGAACTTATATTTTCCTATTGACTTGTATTCGTCACTTCTGGTATACTTCCTGAAAGATTGCATCGATAAATCTGAAGTATTAAGAAATCCTCTTCTATCCTAAGTAATCATATTAGCATATTTTTTTTCAGTATTCCATTAGTCTAAAATATTTACTCCTTTTCTCATAATTACAATCCACTCGTACTGACAGAAGTATGTAACTCCTACACGCCAATAAATAATAATCTACTATCAATAAAATCGTTATTCTAAAAATTATTTTTTTGGCATACCAATCGTACAGATGATCGTTATAGTAGAAATGATTGTGTTCTTGATTTTTTTGTAGTCTTCATCACATTTATCATAAGTAGTCTAATATATTAAGAATGAGTTGAAGAGAAGAAGACGGAAAAAAGAAGACGGCATATCTATTCTTTAAAATACTTTAAATATTCTTTTTGATATATTTCTCGGATATTTTTCACTATTTGTCAGACAGTAATAGACAGGAAATGGAATGCTTTTTTAAGAAGGCATCAGACTAACCTTTTCTTGAATATTAGTCATTTGGCAAATAAAATGATAATGAAAGAAGAGGAATAAAACTTTAGGTATATAACATGTTTCTGATTTGTTTCAATAGGCAAAATCGAGTGTTTTGGACAGCTGGTATGTAGCTACACTATACGAATATATTACGTTGAGTATCTGAGCTCTAGTTCAAATGAAATTTTAATTAAACTACATGACAATATTATAGATACCCGAACCCTAATTTTCTTATTGCAGGAAGTTAATCAGTGATATTTACATAAATTATACATTATAAATACAAGAAGCTGCTGATTTACATCAACAACTGACGCCATTAGGTTAGTACACAGACTACCGTTTCTTTCGTTTATCACGTCCTTGAGAATTTAGTTTGATGCCGTTCAGATGACATTTGGACCACTAAGTCACAAGTAAGTGGTCACCTATAGTATTTCAAATGTAAATTGGCTATTGTCAATCTAACCACTTAAGATAGTTGTAAAGTGTGGAAACCAGCAATAATAACACCAGCCTGATAACTATCATAATTCTAATAATAATCAATAGAACTAAAAGAAAAAATACAAATAAAATACTGAACATATTTATCGATTCACATTGGTTCATGTATTTATGAATTAAACAATAAGATGAGTCATCCACTGAAGATCAAATGAATGCACTTAAATGATAACCAAAAAAAAAATATTTAAAATCAATCAAAGGTGGGTCTGGGTATGTGTAGTGTGACAATTTACCAGTTAAACTAAACAACTGTCAAATAGTAGGTGGTTAATAAGTTCAAGACTAAGCAATTCATACTTCAATGTGACCAATAGGTGATAGATCTCGTTCAGTTCATGTGATTGATTAACATTAATCGGTTAACGATGCATTAATTTAAAATTTTTATATCTATTCAAAATCATTTTCATGAAGAAAAAGAAAACAACAAATATATATTGGTTTTTAGGCATAAAATTGACGTCAATCAAATAATCTGTTTGAAAACAGACAATTCTTCCTCTCTTTCTTTCTCTCTCTCTCTCTCTCTGTTACACATACACTTAGACCTATGAGTGGTTATATTCTATTTCTTTTTATGTCATATCCTACAGTTTTAACTTTATACCGAAAAAAAAAGTAAACAACATTATCAAATTTTGTGTTTATTCTACTTTTTTTTTTAATTACCAAATATAGATTTATACTTGTTAGTGAAATAAGGGTATCAGTTATAAAATGCTAGATTAAGTTTTTTCCATGTTTTCCATGAAAAACACCAAATAGATTCTCGTATATTTAACAAGTAACAAAAGTAATATTCAATAGTGTATGGGTACATGTCATAGTCTAAAAGAGTAATTGAAATGTAATTCTACATAAATAGTTCTATTAGTTGGAATAAGAAAGGTGTTATCAAGAGTCGGTACTGAAAAAAGGTTACATATAGTTAACCCATATTTACGTCATAGTTTATTGCAATCAGTCTTTTGTAGTACATACTATTTTAACACTTTCTTATCATAGATGATTGTGCTAAATCTTCATGGTCAGAGTGAGCGAGAATTCAGATGACGTCTGCTTTCAGACGAGGTAGCGATATCTGCTAATGATAATGCTTTTCCGAAAACAAAGGTGTATGGAACGTGTTGATGCACTGATCCTAGTGTAGTAATTTAGCCTACATACACAAATCTTACGTGTATTTTAGTTCAGATCAAAAAGTCTGTTAGTTAGAGCTTGTAAATACTTCAATAAGTAAAACGAAGGTTGAAGATATCAATTAAAACGTAGATCGATTGAAGTTGAAAGAAGTGAGAGACTGCAACTTAATAAGTTGTCTAACCTAAGTCTTTCAGGTCTCATTTAGGCAGTGGCACAGCTTACCTAATTAATTATAATACAATCATTCCTAATTCTAAATTTTATTATTTTGAAATAAGCTAGTTGTTATATGTATGAGAGCGGTTGTTACTTATCGGTTGCCCGTACTGTTGAAGGATTCTTCGTTTTAAGGCACCTGAGAAACGTTAGACTAGAGGTGACCTTGACGGTCTAAAAGTTTGATCTCCGTGTCCAACGAGCCACTGCTTAAGTTAGTCATATGCGATTTTTATACAAGCTGGTTTTGGAGTATTAGCTCAGTGCCCGTAGATGTCTTATTGATGAAGGTGGAAATTCTTGGAGTGGAGTGAAGTGTACATTTTCAGCACTAACCTTTTACAACACCTCTTCCTTTGTGGAAAGTCCTCAGCTTCGCTGTCATGCTGATTGTCCAAGGGAAACGTTTTACTGCCGTCACACGTTCGCCCTCAGACCTTAGGTTTGCTACTTTTAGTCTTATCGCTCTCCAACCCACTTTCCTGGGAAGGTAGGATCCAACCGGTATAGCCAAAATGGTTCAGCAAGATAGGCAAGTCCGATTTGTACATCAAAGCTGCTGTAATGGTAGGGTTACTGTAAAAAAACAATACTAACAAGATTTTCCAGATAAAGTAAAGTAATTTTATTTCGTTTCTTCTCATCAGCTGTATGTATAGCCTTAAATAACATGTAATTGAAAATATGCTAGACATAGCCTAGTTAGTGTATTCGTAGTGAGTACTTCAAAAGGAAACGAAAATCACAATAAGAGTACCAGTAGTATTTTTACTAATGCAGTCACCAGTCACCTGATAAATAGATAAGTAGGCGGGTAGATAGATCAATAAAATCCATTAACAAACGACCGACCTCTACTTTCTCATCTTTATAATAAGAATAGCTATCAGACGTCTCCTCTTTGAATTTTATGCATTAGACAGAAGCATGATGAGATTTTTTGCTGAGTCCTTTTTCTTCTTATTTTTTTTTTTTCTCTTTCATAGTCTTGTTGAGAACCATGAACTTATTTAATTTTGGTTTAAATTATACTGTGTAGTTATGTAATCTTAAAAAGTAAGAACAATAGTATTTCAAGAGTATTTTAGATTTCGTTCATTTCATTGTAGTCTCAACAGCTACATACCGACCACTGATTGCAGATAAGTCACTACTAATATACATGTACAATATAAACTGTATTGTCAATCAGTTAACGATGGATTGTTTGGAAGGTGAAGTTGGTAAAAAGTTGGGCTCAGAGTACTTATAAATAAATTAGATGACTTCTAGAATTTCATTACAAAAAATGACATTATGCAGAAAATAAAACCAGTTCAAAAGGTTATGTACTAATGACAGTTCTAGAGGACGGTGGAACATATTTCACTATTCATTTATGAACATGAATATACTATGGATAAATAAAGATAAGACGCATACTATTTTGCTTACGATTATGTAATCTTAGTAACTAAAACGTTACCTCGTTTATTTCGCACAACCAATTTTTTCTTCTATCTACAAATAAACGTGTATCAAACTTAAATGAGTTATTGAAGTGAAATAGCTATTTTTGTAGAGATTGGTATTTTTAATTAACTGAACGCCTCACAGATTGATGTTGTTAGGGTACCATTGAAGACCTAGGAGAACTGGATATCTGCTTCGATCTAGTATGGAACTTTTCAGCAGTACGTACCCCAGATTCTTCACCAAGGGCTTCGGGTTGACGGCGAGCACTTAATCCTTTGCACCACTAGGTCGGCAGGCGTCCAACAATAGAATTCTTACGCCCATCAATTTGTGATATATATTGCGCGACGATCATCCATGGTCATTGGTGATAACTGTTTCACACTGGGGTGTGTACTTCTGGGAAGTTCCATACTAGAATAAAACATCTGTCCAGTGCTCCCTGGTTTTCAGTGGTACACTGCCAACACCAACCTGTGACGTATTCAATAAACTAAAGATACGAGTCTCCACAAACCGTCACAATTCAATTACAATAATCAGCTTATTAGCGACTAACATCATGATGTTTCTGATGCCATTGAAAACCAGGATATACTGTTCCCATCCTAGTATGGGACTCCTCGACAGCGCACATCCTAGATACCGTCGCAGGAACCTAGAGTTGAAGAACGCGTAACACTACACTACTGAGCCGGTAGGCACCCAATCGTAAAATCCCCACATCCGTCAATTCGTGATGAAGTGCAACGATCACCCACTATCATCGGTGATAACAGTCTCACTCCTGACAAATATGAAGTCCACCAGTCATGATTTCTCACTAAAGCTTCAGGAACATCCTAAAATAAGTCACTAGTGAGCCGATTGTTGTAATTCACTTGAGGTGATTTGTGGAGATTGGCATTAATTTTTAGTTGACTGACGATGAATGGTCGTCGCCGTACATCACAAATCGATAAAGTTGGGAATTCTGTTATTGAATTCCTTTCAGTCTAGTGGTGCAGAGTGTTAGGCATTCGTCAGCCCGACACCCATGGGATAGAATGTAGGGTTCGCATTGCTGAGCAGTCCTATGGTGGGACAGAAAAGCTGGCTCGCAGTACTCCCTGGTTTTCAATGGTAATCTAACAACATCGATCTGTAACGAACTCCGTCAATTAAAAATTATTAACTTATGTAGTATATGCATTTTATTTCATTTAATGTTAACTGTCATCTAAGCCTGTTTGACTAACTATTTGTTTATACAACAGTCCGACCAATATAATGCATATTTGTACAATCTGTATCATTTATTATGTACAATCATGAAAAAAGCTACTTCTTATGACCTTTATTTTAATTCAGATTCACAAGTTCACATAACATTTAGTAACTATTACACTACGGTATATTGTATATCTGTATATTTATTCATTACTTTAACAGATATTCATAAACTAGGTCACCACATATATATTTTCTGTTCATTGTGTTATCATGCAAAAAACGTAGAAAATAATGAGTACAAAACATAATTTGAATTTGATATCAGGAATCGGTCTGAGTTAGACAACCATTAAGTACTAGGAAATGGCACTAGATAGTTGTTTCGCCCTAGTGTAGGACTATTTACCAGTGAGCATCCACGACCCCACGATAGAATTGAGCTGAAGACTTTTAGGATTTGCATAGAATGTTTTGGCGTTTGACTACTGAGCCGGCTTCCAACGGTCTACATTTCTAACTCAGTCAGTTCACATTCATCACCTGACCTGGAAGGACTCTAGGTTCCATCCTTGAGTACGGTCGTGAATAGACACCGATGAGAAGTCCCATATAAGAACAATGAGTTTTCAAGTGTTTCTTACCTTCTAATGTCTAATCCATGTCTAATTCGTGATATGAAATTCAAACTTAACAAACTCTACAACACCCAACTACAAAAATCAATTATTATTTTTAATTCTATAGGAACTTTCGTCCAGAAAGGAACGAAAATATTTGCAAAACTTGAGTGTCGAGTGTATGTAAGACATGAATAGAATATATTTGTAAATAATCTCAGTGGTGAAATTAAAGAAAATTTCAACGTTTCGCTCACCAAACTGGTCCAAGCTTCTTCAGGGAAATAACCAAGATCAAAAATTATCGAATATAAATGTAAATTTGATTACAAATTTGATTACTAATATCCAATCGTATGCAGGGTATTAAAACGTTACATGAGTCATTGTAAATGAAATTGTTGTGGATAAAGGAAGGTATGCATTCCGTGTGTAGTTTCATGTAATATTTTCATACTCTGTATACGATTGGATATTCGTAATCAAACGAAGATTAGAAATAATATCTGATATGATATAATACAATATCAACTTACTAGTTAGTGAATAACTTTGGGAGGCAAGTCTTGGAGTTATAGTGAAAATAACTTTAATCAGTGGGGTTCAACAATCTTAGGTGTGAGGCGGTTGCCCACCGGTGATAATCGATATTGCAGCACAAATGTAGAGCAAATTGACTGAAGCTGGAAATATCGACAGTTAAATGCTGGACGTCTCAGTGATCTACAGGTTAGAGGTTCGTCAAGTGATCTGAAGGTACGAAGCTCAATTTCCCGGTGCGCACTGCTGAGGAGCCTCATACTATGAGGAAACAACTATTCATTGATTTCGAGTTTTGAATGGTTTACTACTACGAATTAGTGGTATCAAATCCAAATACAACGAGCAAACTACGACATACAGGAGACCTCAATAGAGCTATACAAAAACTTTCCGTATTCAATAGAATGAATGTCAAATGCTCTAATATAATAACGCTTTAGATCCGCTTTTCGGATTAAGAAGGTTATTTAAAAGGATTGTTCACTTATTTAGTACACTGACTAATCACTTTATAAGAATCAGTGTCCACAGTTCAGCTAGAATTTTATTAATCAACTTGTAGTAATGCAACTCTCTATAATAAGAGACAACTTTGAAGTTCATTTTGTCTTAATATTTGAGTGGTTGAAGATAATCGATAAGAAGCCTTAAACATATGTTTTAATAAGTCACAATTAGGAGGGGTTTGTGGAGATAGTTAACTGTCAACTTTGATATCACGAATTGATCTGAATCAGACAACCATTGATCACCTGGAAGCATTGGATTGCTGTTCCGTCCTAGTATGGGACTCCTCAGCAGTGCACATCCACGACCCCATCGGGGATCGGATCCAAGACCCTCAGGCTCTGCAGCGAACGCTTTACCATCGGGCCACTGAATCGGCTCCTAACGGTTGATATTTCCAATTCAGTCAATTCGTGATACGTTGCGCGACCTCCTCCATGCCATCGGTGAGTTACTGTCCTACACCCGACACGGTTGAATTCTACCGGTCACGTATTCACACTAGAACTCCAGGAATTACTCCAAGGAGCTAGTCACTATTGGGTTGATATTAGTTACAATCAGGGGGGTTTGTGGAGATAGTTAATTGTCAATTTTGATATCAATTAATCTGACTAATCCTCGTTTTTCTTTTAGAAAAATCAGATGAACGATTTGCAATTAAAAACAGGTTAACATTTCAATTTGCTACTCAGTGTTATTAATTCATAAAATCGATTATTCATCAGCTGTTATTATTCATTTTCTTAGTGTTTTTTTTTCTATCGTCATCAATAGTACTAAAAGAAAATAAAAAACAAAACATGGAGGTCATCATGGTTTCTGTATTATATTTCTAAGTTATCGTCTAGTAGCATTAAATAAATGAAGTTGAAAAGTTCAGAAAAATGCCATATTTGATTAATCACTGAGTCATAATGATCGATGTCATGGGTGTCTAAACTTTAGTACTGATCAAGTTTCAGTGTTGCTTTCATTAGATAATTTGACTCGATATTACATGTAACATATTCTATTATTAATTGGTTAAAAGTAGTATGTGAATTTTGACTCTGAAGCCGGATAACGTGAGTTTGAATCTCATAAAGTGCATCGGAATATCAGGTACATTTCCCTAAAGAGTACTAACTGTTGTAATAAAGTCTTTCAAACTTTGTACCTTCTATTTCATTGTTTAATTTTGCAATTAGTGATTATCCAGTGTCACAAAACAAAAGGGAATGAAGCAAATGTAAAAATAAGTAAATTCAGGAAGTAAGTTCACATCATGAAGTAAAGGTAACTAGTGTTTTCTCCCAGCGACCACCACCTTATTCGTGAAATTCAACAAACATCTTGTTGAATTCAACAATGATGAGAATGAAATTAATATCACTGATGATACACAGTATTTGCATGCATTGAGAAAAATTGAGAATACTTACCAGTAGCATCAGTAATTCAGTAATCTTGACGTGATTATTTTGGTGATCTGAAGTAATTGGATTCATGGCCATGCGGATTTGTTTGTTCATGTATATCAGTTCGTGGTGAAAATTCAGGGTTCCACCATCATTTATGACCTAAGTATTACTTAGGATTTATGTAAAAATTCGGGTATTAAATGGAAATCTATATGTACACTACAAAATAGTGACGCATTCTTCTACCGCGGTGCCATTGTAGATAACTAGCTATTTGAAATGCTATGTTAACTTGAAAGAATATCAGTCAAAAGTGGTTAATCTATCACATTATACAAATTAATACCGTGAACTTATTTAATATTTCTACTTTACGGTAGAAACCTGTTAGTTATAATACAATATATGTATACGGATTCTGAAATTCCTTACTGAATTCACGCCAAATTACTGACATGGTCGCACTGATATTAAAGTAGAGGTAATAGTTACTGACATAAATAAACATTGTGGGTAGTTTAAGTTTCGTTAGTAGTAAAAAGTATAAAGCGGGGCTGGGGAGTAAGGAGAAGCCTACTCAATGCAATTTGTTCAAGTATCTATATACAATACTGATAATGTATGTACAAGTTAGATTTAAAGTAATATATAATAAGGTCTAAACTGAGTGTAGACAAGAGCCACATCTGGCTAAATAACAACTTATTATTTAGAAAAGAACATCTTAGAAAATGCAGAATGTACAGTCTGTAAAAAAATTCAAGCCAAACCAGTGAATAAAACATGTCAACATATAAATAGAGAGAAAAAAATTCAGAATATACATATTGTGGGGTTCGGTTAACAGCCACAAACGTTGCTTTAAAATGTTGCATGTATCGTCCACTACGAAGATGACCAATTGTCAACAATATATGACGAGAGAACAATCTTGGATAGTAAGGTCAGTAAACTATATCTGAATATTTTATCGTGAAGGATCTTACTAATAGGCTCTTCACTATCAAAAGTACGAGAATATATGTCTAACGTTATGAGTAATCCAATCAAGCAGGTAGATGATTAAAAAAGGTAGAAAAACAAGCACCAAAACGAATGAGTAAAAATGAATAATTAAATAAAGCTATTTATTCAGGGAGAAACTAAGGAATGTTATTCCATTAAGCTCTGGTTACATTGTTATCTTAACACATTGACTTCCGTTAAGGATTACTTAAGTAATTTACAGAATGTGTAAGAGGGAAAAGTGGTGTACAACAATTGTATATGCAAACCAAAAAGTGGCTTATAGCGTGAAATTAAGTTGATTATTAGGAGACAACATTGTAGTTCGTAGCATTGGAGTATGCTCCTTTCTTGTTGTAGACTTCCTCGGTAAAGAGCAGAAAAGCTAATCAGAAGTTACATACGTGAATTATGGTAGCAAGTCTAGAAGTTCGGCAAATATTGTCGTTGATTAATTACCTCAATTAAAACCATAGTAAGTAGACTGTGAGCCAAAAAGGCCTCAACCCTAATGATGATTTACTGAAAAGATGTTTGTAGTCATTTGATTACCACCGATAATTTGTTAGTTACCGGCTACATCTTCATATAATTAGGCTTAAATTTATCTCGGGATGATAAAAAGTGCCTGGGAAGCTACTGATATGCTGATTAATCTTGTAATTTGGACTAGACAGCTGCTTGTTATCTTTCTACTAGATTTAAGAAATTGAATCCCGTAAAATTTCCATGTAGTAAAACAATATACTTCTGCAAAGGAATAAACTTTTTTCAAGGAAGTATCAATTTTATGTGAAAAATCAAGGTTATTTACAGTTTTGAGCTGGTCAGAAAGTACCATTGTAATTCATTAAATCCGTCAGCGAAAAACTGCCTAAGCAACCAATCGGACGATGCGACATTAAAACGTCCGAAAATTCCTCTGAATGGTGATTGTATGGATTATTTTTAGCTCTTACAATGCTTTTAGAGGTTTCTTCGGGATTTCTGTGAGCCATCTCAACATATGTAACATGATCAGTTATTTAAAATCCACACAAGTGCTTGAAAGATTCACTTTATTTAAAGATGCCTTTCATTCATTTGATTCCACAATTGCATTAACTAAAAAAAATATTAACATTGTTGATTACTTTGTTCGATTTTGACTGAGTTATGTGAATGCGTATCATTGAAAACTTCCGAACTAACGATGAAATGGCTGCCTAGTAATTTCTGATCTCTAATAGTTTACCAGCTTGTGCCACTGATGAAAACTTCGTATAAGCTAACAACATTTAATGACTAACTACGTAGAAAACCAATCTGTTAATCAGTTTTTTACTAGCTTACTTGTTGAATAAATAAATTTCTCTAGATAATAATTAAGTCTTGAATACTTGGTAATAGTGTTGTACTTTGATATATCTAAAACTTTTGACATGGCCCACCACATGTTTCTTATAGGTAAACTGTCATCTTGTGGAATTAGAGATCCCTTGCTTGCTGCCTTAATTCTCACTCTTCAATACCAGAAAGATAAAACTAGTTACTCTGTATTGAATGTTTAAGTGGTTATATGTTATGATATAAATTGTAGTTTTGGGTCATCTGTTCTTTATATCTTGTATAAATGATTCTTACAAATGCTGTAATGTGAGTAAACGTTTTCTGTATGCCGATGATCTTAAAGTTGTGTATTACATTTTTTCATTTGAATTTATCTACATACACAATAATATCAGTACAGAACCCAACAAAATCGCATTATGGTGTTCTAAATAGGAATTTGAACTTAGTGATTATATATGTGAACTGATGTTTTGTAAGTACACAACTGAATTTAGATAATACCGTGTGCTGTAATATGTTATCTAAATTTCATTCAGTGGGTGACTTAGACTTAAATATGCTTAAGGCCTATTATTCACGGAGTAACTCTGCAGACTTCTAAGTCACACGAACTTTTGTTTCACATACTATGTAACCATCATAACAACGTTTCTTGTATTCAACTTCACAGAGTGTCAGATTATTAACAGAATCTGCACTTTTATTCGTAATTGTGTTTGCATATCGGCAATCAGTAAATACATTGAGGTAGATGCAATTTATCAAACAATAGAGAAAATAGTAAACAACCAAAATACTATGGATAGAGTCATGTGTAGAGGAAATCAAAACAAAGATAACAGAACGAATTTCAATAACAACCAGTCAAACTGAAGATCGACACGGCAAGCTGTTTGTCACTCGTGGAGAAAATTACACTACTCACTTCTGTCGGACGTTTAAGCCGAAGTTGTCCAGGCCGACGAAGAAAACTCAGCAATTAAACCATCTTATTCAGAGAACATAATCAAGCCCAACAGAATTTGATCGTAATGAAATATGGATAATTGAGGCATGTTTTGATAATCAGATACTTGATCTGTGTTTGTAATTTATTACTACCAATTAGTCAAATGTTTCATTCCTAATAATCATTACTTATTTATACTATTAGCTTCGTTAGTGAGTTTTGTTACTAAAGAGAGGCTATTTGCTAATTAAACTTTGTATATTTGTCTCACTTTATTGTGTGACATATTTATGTTAATCTGTAATATAAGCCACTATCTGTTTTAGCTTAATGTCAGAGAAGTTAGATCACTTTGTAATTCCTATGGAATTCGATCAGAGCTATAAACGACTTGACAAACATGACATTTGTCACTACTTATTGATCAATCGATGCATACATTCCAGTACTACGATGAGTCAGTTGCAGACCGAGTAGCTCCGTGGTAACAGTAGGAAAATATGAAAGTGGGTACCTTGGGATCAAATCCATCAAGGAGCATAAATATCTTCAACATTACTGATACTCAGGCTTTACTGACGAGAGGCTAGTACCATGGAAACTAGGTCAAACTGGGTTTATTTACGACAACCCCCCCCACCACCACCACCAATCACACTTGATAGTCTATTACCTTTTTAAAAATATTCAATTCTATATAAATAACAATCCAGAATCACAGAATTGATTTTATTCTTTTCTAAAATTTCGTGTCGGTATTCACACTAAAAAAAAATCTATAAAATAGCATTTTAAATAAGATACACATGATAAGTAAAATCATTAGTCAATGTGTACATTTATATTATCAATAATGATAATAATAATAATAATAATAATAATAATAATAATAATAAAGTGGGTATGTTGAAATACATATTGACTGACTATAATAAACGAGATTTTCGTATGATTTATAGAATTTACCACTTATTGAATGATAATATACATTTCGTATCTAATAATGAGAATTTATGGTTCAGACTGATTCAATAAATTAACCGAACAGAATGTAATATTAGTTACTTTTTTTATCAGTTACTATGTTTATTTATCTATAATGTATAATAATCAATTAAAGGTAGATAGATACAAATTAAATTGATACTTTATCAGATTTATTTCACTGTTAAAACGTAACAAAGTCTTACCATTACATGTTTTTGTTTTCTTTTAGAATATTGTATTTTCAACTACTTGTTTTTCATTAAATATAATGTACTTAAAATGCTTCTTTGTACTATTCACTTATTATATGTAGTACTATGTAAAATCTAGGAATAACTTCTATTTCGTTGAAAAAGAACTATGTACAGAATACTAAGTAATTTATAAGTAAAATTTAATTACATCAACATATTATAATGAATTCCTATAATAATAATAATAATAATAATAATAATAATAATAATAATAATAATAATAATAATAATAATAATAATAATAACAATAATAATAATAATAGCAATAATAATAATAATAATGAAATTTTGGATTCTTAATCTACTAATATAAAATTTTTTCTAGATCTATCAGTTGCACTTACAAAATGTACATGAAATGGCATCAGCCTTAGAAAGATAAAATATAAGATTAATTTTAAATTATTTTAAAAATGTGCATAATAGATGAATTGTAACAGTTGTTAGTTGCTGCATGAATATAATACAACTAGCTATATTCATCATAAGTTTACGACGAAACTAATAACTAAACTAAACGCAAATCTTAGAAGAACCACCTCAATTCACGTAATGTTTGTATTTAGGCAATCGATGTGGTGGTTAGTGATTTTACTTAGTTAATAATAAACTGATATTTTAGACGTAGAAGGAATTCGGATTAGAAAAGTGGTAACTAATGTTGGAAATTTCATGCTAATTTTAATTGTAAATCCATAACTTTTACACAAAGATAGTAATTAAAATTGCAAAATGTAAAACAGTGTGAATCAATTGATATAATTCCCAGAAATTAAACAAAACTGACCTTCCATATAGATATAAATTATTAATTGGTCAATGAATACTTGATATGCCGGGCACCTAGTGAAGATTGACTATCTTCGGGAACTTTGTTTTAGAACATTATTTCAATTAGTATAACTGTGGACAATGTAACTTTTTTATTTCTATGACTGTTAAGTTCCCTCTACCCAGTCCTTCCGTTTAGTATATTTACTCTTAGTATATTGTTTATTTACTATGAACTACGCTTACTTAATTGTGTACAAGTTGTACCACTCACTGTCACTCTTTCCTTTGTTCTGTACAAATGTTAGATTCTTGATTGGTTCACTATGTGGTCTGGTTTTATGTATACATAAAGGCATGATTAAAATATAATACGATCTCGTTCTCAGTTCTCGGATCTCGCTCTCTTCTTTTCCGGTTCTCATTTCGGGTTCTTCTATTGTCCACCTGAGGGTGAGTGGGGTAAGATCAGTCGCGCATTACCAACTAGGCACACACTTCATTGGCGTTCGCTACATCCAACCAAACGCCCCCCCCCCTCCTTTCTTTCTTCTCGTCATAACAATAGTGCTAAAGAAATTTTATTGGCAAGGTTATAATGTAGGTACTTTTCTACATAGCTCTTAAGCATGAGGCTGATGAAAAGTGACTGAAGCAGTCAGTAGAAAATCTTTTATAAGCCAAGTTTCTATTATTGGCACTTGTTAGTAGGGCTTATACTCAGTCGTCAATAGATTGATGTTTCCTTCTAGAATTTAAATCATCATCGTTTATGGCTATTGTCGATGAGTTATTTGTCTTGTTACTGACCTGAGGCAGGACCCAAATACTCTTATTGATTTATCACAGAATAGTGAGTGACCAATGTCATTATTGCTTAATTTTGAATAAAGATGATCGACTGTTTTTTAAAGATTATATTTCATGATATTAAAAGGTTAACTGATCACTTTATAGATTATACATATAAATGCATAGTTTACATAATTAAGATAAACATTAATTTCTTTTTAGTGTTTTGTAGGTAAATGAATTTCTATTTATTCCTCTAATTACTCTTATTCAAAGAAGGCATTTCGAATAAGGATCCGTTTATTATAACTGGTGGTCTTCGCCTAAGTAAACAGAATAGTCGCTAAATTTCAGTTGTGAATAAACTTCTGTGTTAAAGTTTTCATAATGCTTTTTTCATTATCACTATTATTATTATTATTATTATTATTATTATCATTATTATTATTATTATTATTATTAGATCTAAGTTCAATGTCGTTTTTGTTTAAATTATTGTATGGCATACTTTTGAACTATCAATGATGAAACTACATGTATAAAATATTAAATGATTTCATTGTAAAATAAACATCATAATAAACAATTGTAATGATGAGTATTTTCAAAACATAACAGTTTATGCACACATACACACAACTAACAGTTATATGAATATGTTAAATAGTTGTGAATAAAATTGTACAGTCTTTAGAAGTGAACTTTGTTTCCATGTGATTATTAAATGAAAAGATACAATATTTTTGTCAATAGTTATTCAATTAGATATTTGTTTTATGAAAGATTGAAAATTTCAACATAGTCAACAAAATCAATCAATTATAATTAATTTGGATTGGGATTGATTGATCGACTAAAATCCTTTTTTGAATAGGTTAATAAATAATATGTGGTAGTCTAGAACGCATATTCATCAATCTTTTTTAGATCATACTGATGAGTGCTAATACTCATGAAACTTAGATTTAGAGCTTTTTGAGGATTAGTATTAACATTTATTTGAATGATGTAGTTGCCGGAACTAGATCTTGTTTCCTTTTAATGTTAAATATCAACAACTAGTTCATTTCGTGAATAATATATTAGTGGAATGAATATTTAATCCACACATGACTAACTGGAAGTCATTGATGTATTTGTGACCACATATGCATACATTACCGATATGTTTAAGGCGTTGATGTTTACATAAGCAGGTACTCTATTTAGATCTCAGTACAAGTTTGAATATTGAGATACAAGTACATCCAATTAATCAGTCATAAATAAGATGAAACATGTATAGTAGGTTTTTTCCACTCTGAAACCAAAAGCCATATATTCTGAAACTTCCTACGAAAATAGCTTTACGAAGTGATAGAATTTAATATGGACTTTTGTATCTATAGAGACTGAATAAAATCCAGTCCTGAATATCAGATTCTTACTATTAGTAAATTAATAATAATAATAATAATAATATTATTATTATTATTATTATTATTACGAATAATAATTATTAAGTAAATTCATTAATTTAACTACTGATTAAAATTGATTTATAGATCATGTCTAAAATTATTAATTATTCTATTGATTAATCAACTGTTTTCAATTTATAAATAAAACATTCAATTTGTACATGAAGTAATTTCTCTGTAAACTTCAAAATGTTATTGATTCATGTAAAATAAGATGTTCTAGGAAAAAAATCCTACACATAAATAATATCAATTGCCGCCATTTTGTTTTATTCATGAAAATGGATTAGATTATAATATATCATTCTGTTTAAAATATAATGATAAATTAATGTTAAACAATAACTTATAGTAAAATATTCATGTGTACACATTTCATGATAATTGTCAGTTCAATTGTTTATTTTAGTTTTTTTTCTAATTTCAACTTGGATGCCTTGAATAACTATGGTCGTAATACTGAAATTAACCACGAATAATATTTAATCTCTTAATTCAAGCCAATATCTTATTCATCTAAATCAGAAAAATATGATTCTATTACTTCTAAAAATAAGTTATGAAAGTATTTGTTGATTTTAACTAAAATGAATGGTCGCTTAATAATTCTTTAATATGACATAAGAGTTTATCCATATTCGTCATTCATTCATTCATTCATTGATATTGTAGAACCTGAGATAACTATGGATTGGTACAAGTTGCCATACTACATCAGCATAATGGGATGAAATTATCAAGGCAAAAAATGTAATAGTAGTAGTATGAGAGGGGGGGGATTAAAAAGAGAAATCAAAAATGATATAGAGTGAATATACCCAAGCTACTATGATCAATTCTCAGTCATGTCATTCGACGCCTGTAACCTTTAGTTATAATTATCTTATACACTACAACTGGGTAACTTATACCTACCATATAACTCGGAGCAAAGTCTTCATGGATTATTCTTACGTTTTGGTTCTATTGCCCCTACTTTTCTTTCAGCCTACTTCTACAGTAAGAAACAAAGGATGCCGAAGTAGAAGGCGGTTGAGCATATTTATTACATAACCCGTTAATTTATATGATGTACAACTGTCCAGCATAAAAGCCAAAAATACATTTTCCAGACAGCTGTAGAAAAATGATGGCTACCAACAACTTACTTGGATATCTGGGATTCATCTCATGATATAAGATTTTCGAGAGCTAAGGATAATTCTTTATTATCCATTCCGCCAAATAACATCGAAAACAGTTTCGTTAAAAAGCTTCGTTATTTATGACGTAGATTCGTAGAGAATAATCTACAATTATTAAAAGAATTTATGTGTACCCGTATTAGGATAAATTAAGCACATACAGTATCAAGAGATCATAGCCTTGTTTAAAAGGGTGGCGGTATAGTGTGGATTGGATTGTACACAAAAGTTATAGACTGATGGATGTCAGTAAGCACAGAATAAAAGGTTTATTTATTATCAAACGCTTCTGCCCATCCAGTAGAATACTTACAAGTTGGTTGAAATCAATCAACAACAAGGAATGAAAACAAAATTAGTGATACTTGGGAATTTATCTGAATTCTTTATAGAAACTACGTTTCGGTTGATATCCAGTTTTACAATCAATGACATTGTTACTTGGTTGATATCGATAATATACATTGAATTTAATTTGATTTATTGAACCAAATATTCATTTGTAAAGCGGACTGACAGAAGGTTATTTATTTAATAGATAATAGTGTTTGGAATTATCCTTATATGTTTACATATGTAAATTAAAGGTGTATGAAAACGCACTTTAGATTATTTTAAGGAGATATGACACTATACCATAAAATATCTGAAAATGGCTACTAGTATAGATATCAACCTTCATTAACAATGTTAATGAATTCTAATTACTTGATATTACACATACAAATGACCTCAGTGGAATCCTCTTAGAACTTTTTACAATGCTTAATAGAGTTCAAATTGTTTAGGTAATAAAATCAATCTCTCATTGCAATATTTACATTTAACAGTGAGTAGTATTTTCGCACCAGATGATTGTGTAAGTAAATACAGGGTTTAATAATTAATCATTGTTGAGATTTTATACATGTATTCTCCCCCCTCCACTTGAAAAGTATTGACGATTACGTGGCTTATTGATATTAGGTGTCTCTTCATGTTTATAGTGATATATATCCACGCACACCTCAAAAACAGGATTCAATTATCAATAGTTTACAATAATCTTTACTATCTCTGTTGACTTTCAAGGTGATTTGTTTACGTAAACAAGAGTAATTTTAATATATTCCAAAATCAATTAATCAAAATGTATCGATTATCTAGTATCTATACATTATCAATTGTAACGTATAACAATACTATTATTTTGCAACAAAGGTATGGAATTGTTTTATGACGTAATAAGGTTTATGTAAGTAATATGAACAAAGTCTGTTACAGTATAACAAAATAACATACTTAAACATTGCTTTTAAAGTATACTCTATTCATATATATATATATATACATATATATATATATATATATATATATAAAGCAAACTTCCGAATAAATAAAACTTAGTATTGCATTTCTCGGCTACCCTAATTTTTGCGAACATGACAACGATGCTTATGATGTTGTCTTTTCCCAATCTACTGTAAATAAGATTTTTTAAATTGCTATAGTTACTATTATATTGCATTAATAAATGATAACGTCCAAAAAACTCGTGTGCGATTTCAACAATATCCCCCCCCACAAACGCATACGCAAGGCTACATCGGTCTCACCCGATCATACTACAGAGAATCAAATCGATCATATATGCAACAACAAATAATTCAGAAGATCAATCGAAGATGTACTAACAAGGAGAGGAGCTGACATAGCTTCAGACCACCACCTGGTAGTTGCTCAAATGAAACTGAAGCTAAAGAAGCAATAAACAACTGGAGTAACAGCATTACAACGGTTCAAGACAGCCATTTCTTCGAGATACTGACAAACTTAAGGAGTTCAAAATAGCTATCAACAACAGGTTCCAAGTCTCACAAGATCTACTGAAAGAAGAAGAAACCACTATGGAGGACAACTGGAAACGAATCAAAGAAGCACTAACGTCAACGTGTCAGGAAGTTCTGGTTCGCAAGAAGCACCATTATAAAGAAATGGATCTCCACTGAGACCCTAAGCAAAATTCAACAAAGGAGAATCAAGAAGACAGAAATCAACAACAACCGAACAAGAGCAGAGAAAATCAAGGCACAAGCTGAATACACAGAAGCAAATAAGCTGGTAAAGAAGAGCATTAGACCCGACAAACGGAAATACATCGAAAGCCTTGCAACGACAGTGGAAAAAGCTGCAAGTGCAGGAAATATCAAACAGCTATAGGACACAACAAAGAAACTGGCAGATAAACATGGTAAACCAGAACGACCGGTCAAGAACAAAGAAGGCAAGACAATCACTGAGATTCAAGAACAAAGAAACAGACGGGTAGAACACTTTGAGAAACTCTCCAGTAGGCCAACTCCATTGAACCCACCAAACATCCAAGCAGCTCCTACAGATCTTCCGATAGATGTCACTCCATTAACGATGGGAGCAATCAAGTTGCCCATCAGACAAATCAAAATTGAGAAGGCAGCAGGACCTGACAATATACCAGCTTAGGTACTCAAGTCAGATATAGATGTAACAAGAAGGATGCTCCACGTTTTATTCAAAATGATATGGGAGGAAGAACAAGTGCCGGCAGACTAGAAAGAAGGACATCTTATCAAGATACCAAAAAAGGAAATTTGAGCAAATGTGACAACTACAGGGTGATCACACTACTGTTGGTACCAGGGAAAGTCTTCAACGGAGTGTTGTTGAACAGAATGAAAGATTCAGAGGAGGCTCAACTTCCAGATCAACAAGCTGGTTTCTGTAGGGATTAGTCGTGTACAGACCAAATCGCAACACTACGAATCATCGTTGAACAATCAATTGAGTGGAACTCGTCACTGTACATCAACTTCATTGACTATGAGAAGGCGCTTCACAGTGTAGATAGAAGAACTTTAATTGAGACTTCTTCGACACTGTGGCGACCAGAGAAACTCGTCAACATCATCCGGAACTTTTACGACGGAACACAGTGCAAAATTGTGCATGGAGGACAACTGACAAATGCATTCCCAGTGAGCACAGGAGTCATACAAGGTTGCCTACTCTCGCCTTTTCTCTTCCTCCTAGTGGTTGACTGGATCATGAAGATCTCCATATCTGAGGGGAAGCACGGAATTCAATCGACAAGTAGGATGCAACTCGATGATTTGGACTTTGCGGATGATGTAGCTCTCTTAGCACATACACACCAACAGATGCAAGCAAAGACAACCAGTGTAGCAGCAACTTCAGCATCAGTAGGCTTCAACATACATAAGCGAAAGAGCAAGATTCTTAAATACAACACTGGGAGCACCAACTCAATTCAACTTGATGGAGAAACTCTGGAAGAAGCGGATAATTTCACTTACCTGAGAAGTACCATCGATGAATAAGGAGGATCCGATGCAGATGAAAAGAATATATAGAACTCAAAACAACTCTCAATTAACCTCAAAATCAGACTCTTCAACTCGGACGTAAAGACAATCCTGCTGTATGGAGCTGAAATTTGGAGAATTACTGCAAACATCATCAGACGGATACAAGTCTTTATGAACAGCTTTCCACGCAACATACTGAATGTCCGTTGGCCGGAAACCGTTAGCAACAGTCTATTATAGGATAGGACAAACCAACTTCCATCCGAAGAGGAAATTAGGAAAAAACGTTGGAAATGGATAAGACATACATTGTAGAAATCATTAGACTGCATCACGAGGCAATCATTAACATGGAATCCTGTTGGGAAACGAAGAAGCGGAAGAGCATAGAACACACTGCGTCAAGAATTGGAAGCAGACATTAAAAGGATGAACAGCAACTGGAAACAATTGGAAAGGATTACTTAGGACAGTGTTCAGTGGAGAATACTGTTGAGCGGCCTATGCTCCTCTGTGAGGTGTAACGGGCGTAAGTAAGTAAATGGTGTTGACGTCTTCATCAAAGGCACAACGAGTTTCTGTCACCATTTAAAATATATGCATACATAAATGTGATTTGAACGACAAACTGGTATCGCTGAAATCTGTTTTAAATCTAAGGATCACTCATACATATTTTAATCCCGATTCCAAAATTCATCGTGTGTGCACTTGAATAAATACATTGAGACCAGCATACTTTCGTGTAACAACAACACTGATTATATGTGTGCCTAAATCCGGTGGGCCATATATTCAGCAACTTGGTTTAGTTCAGCTTTTATTCAACTGACAGTTAACTACGTATCGCACTGTTTACGAATTGACTATATATAGGTCATAATACCACTCATTAGGGCGCCCAAATATTCAATATTAAACTAATCAATATTAGATAAATCATTCTAACAACATACGTAAATTTGAAAACAATGAACTGACAATAATGCTGTCAAATGAGACAACGAAAATCAAAGGAATAAATCATGCTGCTTAGAGGACGCTAATACATCATAATCCTTAGTAAAGGCTCTATTCAAGATGGTAAGATAATTCCACATAACAGTTAAGTAGATAGAAATACATATATCTTTGAAGGTTAGGGTTCAACATGAATCCCAAACTTTAAGACATTAGGATTTAAAAATGGAGTATTTAGCCTCAATATTAAGCAATATTTTACATAATGTATGAATGGGGCAATCTATACTTTTGACACAACAACCGTTTTTCCTAATGAAATCTTATTTTCAGTAAAACATTGTTGGTTTGTTGTTAACAAAAGAAACGCTTATGTTCATCAATTTAAAAATAATTCCAGTATTAACATATCGTTGTAAAACCTTAGTCAAAAGCTATTCTCAAGGTTGTACCTAACATTCTTGATCACTTCATCTAAGGGATAAGTGTAGCATATTAAAATGTGATATTACTTAACACTTTCTAACCATCTCTAATGAATAGATAAAGCATGCAGAGCATTATGTCGAATAAGCGGCACCAAACAAAGTGATGAAAGTTAACGCTAAATAAATCAAAAAACGACTGTAAGTGCTGGATACCAAAAATGCCTATCAACTATTGAGAAGATCGTGAATAACCTCAGTCTGGAAACAACGGTAACAAGATCACATTCAAATATGACATGTGGAAAAGACAATTAATTTACTATCCAACCTCTCTCTCACAGTTGAAGTCTACCGTGTCGGGTGTTAGGAAGTGACTCACCGATGGCATAGAGGAGGTCGCGCAATGTATCACGAATTGGTTGAATTGGAAATATCAACCTTTAGGAGCCGACTCAGTGGTTCAATGGTAGAGCGTTCGCCGCGGAGCCAGAGGGTCCTGGGTACGATCCTCGGTGGAGTCGTGGATGCGCACTGCTGAGGAGTCCCATACTAAGACGAAACAGCTGTCCAGTGCTTCCAGGTGATCAATGGTTGTCTGATTCACATCAATTCGTGATATCAAAAATTGACAGTTAACTATCTCTACAAACCCCCTAATTAGAAATCTCGTTATTGAAACATAAATACAATTATAAGTAATTCTTTGTATGCATGTTTTAACACTTATCTTAATAGCATTTATTGGATATTTTCACCATTAAGAATGCACATGCACTAATGAGCACGTATATGCATGCCTACATACGTACATATAATTACGTAATCATATATATGGCTAGATTAGTCTGTTGTATGAAGGTAATCGTTGCTAATCGATTAACTAGTATGTTAATCAATAAGCTACCAACATTGATGATGAAGAATATTGACTTGACTATATCTGAATTTTAACGAAAACTAATCGAAGCTGAAATGTTTTCTAGTATTTTTATATTAAGAAATAAAGACAGATAGGCAGTCATTAAGTAACAATAAACTTTACATTGAACTAATAATAATAATAATAACTGATAACTATTGATTGTTACGGTAGTACTATGCAACTTTTTATAAAACTTGGCATTAATGCGTAAAAAGTCTAGTACATTAAGCTGAGGTTATTTGTAACGTGTTTGATTTCAATGAGTATGTTGTAGTCAACACGTTTAATCAGTTTCTCGTTCATTTAGTAGGTAAGTAATGCATATCAATGTGCAGTGTACAGTGAAGATTTTATTCCAACTCTTACTTTTACCATATTTATGTTTCGTATCCAGAATATTGGAATGTGCTAAATTGACATTATAGACATTTCAGGATATCTCTAAACACTTGCAACAAAACTTTTATTGAAAAAATGCATTGTTATGTGCAGTACTCATTTAGTGGTTACCGAATGAGTTTCAGATAACATGGGTTCCAATGAATACACTTTTAAGCTTTTTAACCAGCTTTTTCCATGACCGCGTCCACGTGATCATTACTTTGTTGGTGTTAAGATTAACATAGAAATAAATACACTGAAAGAAAAAAAATACCACACAACCTTACCAGTTATTAAATTGTTTTCGCACATTTGTTAATCAGTCAATCAATTGAATAATACAAATCTGTAATAAGGTTAATATCGTCACATATGTGATGTATAATTTTTACGAATGCTCACTTATCTTTGGTTTTGGCTTATTTTGCATAATGAATCCCTAATTTTAGAGAGTTAATGTCATAGCACATGCTTGTTACACGTTAAGTGATTGGAGGTAAACAGTTAAAAACCACGCATGAGATTAATTCCTCATATTCAAATTATATTATGTTACATGAGGAATGTTGATCACTGTAACCTTGGTATTTGTGTGTAATGGAGATTACTGGGCTTTTAACATCCAGCATATTACTAAAGTATTCGAACGTACTGAGTCAAAATTGTTTAAATTCTATTTTGAATACATTTCATTTTTAAATTTTTTAGTGATATATAACCTATCTAAAGCTCTGAGGAGTCCTTAAAGTTTTCGGGGCATCCCCTCCCATGTTATTGCCAAATCATTGAAATATACTTTTTTTGATATGTAATTTGGTTGTATTGTAATGCCACTGTGTTCATATTTTTAGAATGTAAAGGTATAGCTTATTGATAATAACAACTGAAAGGTGACACAGTCAACTGTAAAATAATTTTGATGGATTGTTTCCGATATAAATAGAATGGAAGCACTTTCTTAAAATAATCTAACAAATAAAACTGATGTAAGAAACAGACTAACATTTTCTCTAAATTGATAACGCCAATCAATTGTAGTTTCTTTTAGACAAATAATAGAGCTACAATTCTGTTTCCAATGAATTAAGTCTACCTACTAATGGTTTATTTCTGTTTGCGATAAAGCATTTCGGGGTTAATATGTTATATAAAACAAACACAAAGCTTATAGAACTTATTAATAGACAATATTTTTTTCAGGCATAGATAAATTGCAAATACTACTTAGCTGACTTTTATTTTATTCGTGTAAGCATACACACATATACAACAGCAAGTACACGATTAGAGTGATAATTAAGAATACGAATATTACATCTTCTGTTATTTAATATGTTACTAAGCGATTCAAATATATTGAGTTGAGATATGCTAAATTCTAGTTCAAGTGAATTCTGATTATGTCTAAATCAACTGACAACATGAAACATAACCAATACCATTACTACTGTAATAATGAAAGAAGTTTAGTCAGGACTGGCTGACGAAAATCAGCAAAAAGTGTAAATAATAATAATAATAGTCTGATTTACTAAATATCAACATGGTTGTGTTGATCAGCGTCCAATGGTAGAATGCCCACTTTCATCGATTTATAATGTACCTCAACGATCAGTCAATGCTACTGGTAATAATTGTCTCACTCATATATATCACAAATTGGTCATAGTGGTCGTTTTACAATTGGATGCTGGCTCATTGGTGATGATAGTAAGGCGTTCATCGTCAAACGTGAGTGCCCTAAGTTCATGTCCCTGGAGGTATCGATCACTAGGGAATCCCATACTATGAAAAATGGAATACCTACCTCCACATTACCATGTCAATCCAAGTAAAAATCATAATTGTTCTTATCTTGTTTACTGTGATCTATTTAATCGATATCACTAATTTAATCAGGTTGTCATACTCATTTTTCAAATAAAGTTTTGATGAGAACTATTCATTGTTTGGACCATATCATTGTAGACTGTTAACTGTTTGATCAATATTTAGATATGTATTATAGTTAAATTCTCACTCCTTTGTATTTTATTATTGTAAAAATAAAGAAAAATAGATAAGAAAGCAAACAAACACAACAGTAAATCTATGCTTAGAAGCGAACTGCATTGCATAAGTGTCACACTTAATTAAAATGAATCATAATGATCGCTTTTGTGCAGGAATGTTTCTATATGGTGATATACATCCGTGCGTATATGCATAGTAACGTGATTATGAGCTAAATGTAAATACATTATAGATAAAATCAAATGTCGAATACAAAAATAGTGTTTGCCTAATGAGTCGGAAAACAAATCATAAGCAAAAAAAAATGAGTTTGACAAATACATAAACAATAACCAATTGTCTATTGAAAGTTATCAGTAACTACTAACACAATGATAAATAGACAATGCATATTTCATACTGCTTTTTCTATCGTTTCAACTTATCAGCTTAAGTGTTATAAGATTTGAGTATTGAAATTGCCTGCAACATTTTCACTTTTGACTAAGTAACCTGTAACTTTTAGTTATTTTTCCACTTAATAGTAGATTATAAATTTCAAGTCAAACTTTAAGTTCCCGTGTAATTATCTGTTTTTTCTTCAGCCATCATCATAGCCAGTGGTACATTGAACATGTTCATAGAAATCAGTTGTGGATAATATGAGATACTTGAGATGAAATCTTATATGCAATAAATAAACCAGTAAATGATAGAAAGTACCTTGTGCTACATTGGAAGGACAAGAACAACGATACTGATAATGTAAGTAGATCTCCCTTGTTGAAAGATAAAATCATTGTCCTTTTTAACTTCTAATTAATTGATTTCTCTATCTTTTGTTATATATAAATTTCCAAGAGTAAGTAAAATTCGAAAGTCTTTTTATCTAGCTACTCTTTATGTTACCCGTCGAATTTGACAACATATATATTTCTACGTAAATGATAAGTTATATTGTCTGTGACTAAATCAATTTGAACAAAATTCAGCAAAATTCAACAGAATTCTTCCTTTTCCAAATCAAGATCCAGAACACTTGAAATTGAGAGAAATTGCCACAAATACCGATTTATTAAAACTCACAATAAAACTATTAGTAAATTTTGAATTGTCAAGCGAATGTGCAATACAAATATATAACTCCATCAAAATTGAAATCAGAATACATGGGTTTCACATAAGAAGTGTTTTATTCAAGCCACTAGGTTTAATGATTCATTAATTCGCCTGTTACCTTTTTTGGAGTATAGGCCACCAAAAAGCATTCTCCAGACAACTCTGTCCTGAGCTCTCATTCCCAGTTTCACGTAAGTGCAATTCATTCATTTCCGATCTGCCTCCGATTCCCGGCGCAACGTGTTCTTTGGTCTTTGCTGTATAGTCTGTTTTCCATCTTGAGAAATCATCGTTCATAATCATAGATTATCTATATATCACATTCAACCTGATCGATCTCCGTCAGTCACCGTTTCTCATAAAGCCGTTGACATTTCATCTCTTATCTTTCCATCAATAGCAATACAATAGTTTCAATGATTGTCTAACTAGACACGCTCGTGACATTGATTAATCTTTCTAGTATTTACGCGAATAGTCATCAGTCAATTATAAAATGAAATATAAGTGGAAGTCTCATAGAAAGATATTGTTTGTGGTCACCATCCTCGTCTTATTTTATCGACTAAGTAAGCTGTGTGGAATTCATTATTTTAATAAATTTCTGAAGAAATCGATTATTATTCATTCATGACTATGTTAGAGCGTGCTGAGTAGAAATTCCGTCATCACTGAGCGTGTTCGGGTATTTGAGACAACGATATACATACTCATTTCGATATCCACTACCACCGGGTTGGTGGGGGTACTAATTAATTTGATCTAAAATTTAACCAACCATAACTTTCAGGGTGATCTTGATTCCAGTCCACGAGTAGGTCCTAATGAAGAATGGCAGAAAAGAAATTTGTTTTCCTTCTTACCAAACTTCTAATTTGAAAGTAGAGAATTTCGTAAATCTAACCTGTGAACTTGTCTTGCAAAGGTCATCTACATATTATCGGTGTTTGTTAAATGTTGCATACATTAGAAGGTCATGTAGATGACCTTTACAAAAATAAGTATCTAATACATGGTAGTTTTTCACTGTATTACGTACTATATCCGGTTCAGTCAACTAATTATTAGCACCATAGAACAAAGCACATAAATAACCAGTCAAAGTTATCAAATCACACTATTTCATCGTGATGAAAATATTAAGATTGGTACCAGAATTGTTTCTAGCAATGGTTTAAAAAAAGTAGGTATGAAGAAGGAAGAATTGGCTCAAAGAATAGAAGATATGGGGCAAATTTTAAGATCATATTCTGAGGGGAGGTAAAGAAGAATACTTCAACTTTGCTGTAAATGATAATGAGACAATTCACTCAACACATGCCATAACCGGGACTACAATAGTCTGGTTTGCACTTATCAACATCCCACAGACGAGATGTGGATGGCTTCTTGGAGTGATTCCAGGCTTTGTTTGATTACCTATTACTTCCTTTTGAGCTACTATAGTTAAACTGTCTTGTTCAGATATGTAGCAGTTAGATATACGTCATATTTATCACAATCACCAAAGTTGATGATGATTCTCAACCTCATCGGTTGATTTGTTAAATCTATTCATTATTCTACGTCACATGTTTTGTATCACACCTACTGATCAGGCGTACACCGAAGATGAAGGAGATTGCTTTTTTCTACGAGATTCGTTAACATACCTTATCTACAATCACATACAGAAACCAACATGTTTGCACCCACATTTGTCATGTACTACATTTTCTATATATTGTTGATGTGAAATCGCTAAGATTGAAAAAAGATTTAAATGAGAATAAACATTTGAGATTCATTTTGAGAAATGTTGTCATGTCATAAACACTTTTTGCCACATGGAGCCAGTATAAATATTATAATCATTGGTGGCACTTAAACAGTGTTGTTGTCCAGAGACTACGAATTATTCAGGAATTAGGAATCAGTCAATAATCTGTAGCAAGATTATCATTTTGTTCACTGACAAATCTCAAGCATTTATGCATTATGTTTTAGTAGTATAGTAGATGTATTTTATAACAAGGAGTCGAATTGGGACAGATATTAAACTGACTTATGTAAAATGCTGATCGACAAAACTACCCCCACATACTGAGGTTTTCTGTTACAAACTCAGCATTGATTAGGTATATTACATTCAACGATTTCAGACGTTATTCCTCTCAACTAGTGGGTTAGCGTTGTATAGCAGTCTGTAACTTTCATTGGTGATTTAATTTCAACCTCTAAATTATCTTACTTATGTATTTCTGATCCAGAGTATTAAGCTGAACTACAGTGATACATTCATAACTACAATTATTTATAATTAGGTTTTTTTTTCTGAAAATTACTGTTCAATTTTTACCTTTCATGTGCTAACTACTGAATTGAAACACTCTTAGTGAGCAGTGAAAGCATTCAGATATTCTGATCTAGTTTAAGACATTTTATCATCTATTTCTGTATATATAACATTGAGTATAGTTAGTATACTTCCTGAATAATATTCAACCTTTTTTTCATAAATTTGATTGTCCTATTCATTAATTCATTTTTGTTAGATTGATTTTTAAGAACGTAACAAATTTCTAAAGGTAAATTTTATTCTTATTTAAAATATAATAAAAAGAAGAGAAGAAAAGTAATATTGATTTTTGAATAATTTTTTTTCAGATTAATTTTCTATCTGATACTAATCTACTATTGGTAGATACAACTAATCTTTTGATTGGTTAAGATAATTTGACCTTGTAAATTAAACAAATGATTCATCAATTGATGGATAGAATCTGAAAATAGACATAATTTTATTAACATTGTGATGGGCTGATAGACAAATGGTCGGAAGTTCATAATCTAAGTGTGAGAGAGAGAGAGAGAGAGAAAATAGAGGACAACGAATTATAAAATAGGTAGACATCTGTTAATTTTATAAATAATCAACCATTTACTCTTGTGGAGTTATTTATTCTTGCTACTCTCTGCGAAATAATAATGTGTTTACAATGATTTATAAATTATTTATGCAGTCAATATGTTATATATGTGTATTAGTATACTGAGTACTGAATTGTTTCTTTCATAATGAATCAGTTGATTACTAACATGAATGGTTAACTGATAATTAATTAAATTGGATTGATTTATTGATTTTAATTGTATTTACAATACATCTTTCAACTTGGAATTATTTAACAATCTTCTATAATGTTGCCAAAGAAAAAACGTTGGATGGCAGCTGCACATACTACTTCTGTAACAAATTTAACTTCATCTCATTTAACAGTAACTACTGTGTCAAATATTGGTTCAAAAAAGCTATGCTGTGATACACCTATGCAAACAATTGGATCACTTTCTAAGTCATCTATACCAAATCCAGTAACTTCTCAAATACCAGCTAATAATAAGACATTGCCAACTGGGAATTTATTATCGGCTGGAGATCCATATAGTTTATCTATGCTTCAACAATACCAACAGCAGCAACAACAACAATCATTTACAAATCGGCCAACATCTAATATAGCTTCTGAATATATTCATACTGATTCTAAAACACAGACAGTAGTACCCAGACAATCTAGTCATCCTGTTAAGTCTACAATACCTGGACATCGTAATGACGCAAATTCAAACTTGATAACGACATTTTCTCACTATCCTGCGGAATTATTGCAACAACAACCTGGATTACTTCTCCAAGTATTGCCACAGGAATATCTTGCAAATTATGCACAAAATTTAGCTAAACTTAGTTCTAACAAAAATGCTGGTGATCCAGTACATCTTCAACCTGATGACTGTTCTGGAGGATCTAAAATAAATAAGGTAGACTCTACATCTTTATTAGCGAATACTGGATATTCCCAAAGTTTATTTCATCAGCCTGATACTCAGGGACGTCAAATTCATGTATCTACTCATGGCACTTCGCCGAATCTACCACTCAGGATAAAAAGCCCAGATAATTCGAAGATTCAGCGGACACCTCAGTCACTCAGGTCTAGTCCTATGCCTAATTCACCTGTGTTTCAATATCCAGCACTTACTAACTCTCAGAGGTTTTCACCCCCTCCCCATCCACCTCCTAGATGTTTAAGTGGTTCTAGCGAGCAAACAAGACATGCAAAACCTGTAACACAAAATCACCAGTTGCCAGCTGGATTTGATTTGCCAACAATATCTGCAGTAGCCAGAGCAGCCAGTATGCTATCCCCTTCGCAACTTGAAGCTGCAGCTGCATTACTTTCCCATTGGGATAATGCCAATCAGCTGGCCTTGCTAACTAACAATCCTTCATATAAAAATCTATGCAATATTGCCGATTCTTTTGGAAGTAAACAACCAATCAATTCAGCCGGTCGTTCTTTCTCTCCAACAGTTTCTTCTGAATCAGTTCATGTTACCACAACAACAACAACTACTACTACTACCAGTAGTTACGTTGAAAGTCATACTCAAATTACGAGTAGAAGTGGGTAAGTATTTTGGGAAACGAGTGATTATAAAGGCATTTTAACATCAAATATTTAATAATCGAATTTTGAGTCTTCTCTCTTATCATTGTTAAATGATTTTAATCATTTAGTTAAATATTTAAATTTATTTTTGAGTAGTCCACAATTCATGTAGTGAATTCATGACAGACACTAAACTATACTTTGTGCAGTGTAATGAAGTGAAACCTTGGTAATATGCACGAGTTACTGGTCAGTAGGCTTTAACAATTAAGCTTAGAATCGATTACAATGAAGTCTATTCGATTACTTGATATCTTCTTGTTCTCTACTTAGTCGATTCCATCACCGCATTCAGTGTCGTACCTTATACATTTCTGCAGAATTTTGAATGACTAATCCTACAGTATATATTATGTTTAATGCGTAAATTTTACGAATATTTTGTAGTTAACGATAAACAATTTCTGCATCAATGGAAATTTACACATTTGTCTAATTTAGAGGAAAAACAGTTGTGTATTCTCTGAGCTGGTTTATTTTGTTTCATTTAAAAGTTTATGTTTATAATGTTGTCTAGTAGGATATTGAAGACGTTAACTGTAAGAGTTCGGCACCACAAAGGCACTTTTTTGACGTACCGATCGTCCTTCTATATGGAATCTGAAATGAATCTAATGTTTGGTTAAATAATTTTATCACTGAAATATGCAGTTCATACAGATTAACAACTGTATTCATTTCTCATTCCTATATATCAGATGCAAGTAGTCATTGGAAGACCTTAGTAGAAGGTTAGAGGTGTCTGAATCAAAATGTGGCATTAATTTATGAAATCATTAATCATTGAGCTTAATCATGTTGTTTGGCGCAGACTGTCTAGTTGGGGTTCACGCTATTGTTGTGATCAGTGGTTGAGATCGTTTGTGTAGCACGACTCAGAATTAGTTGTGACGATATAAACACATCCACCCTTTGTTTTCTTTTTGATCCTGAGCTTTGTAATTATTTTATGCATGTTAACCTGTGCCTATTCTTCGTTTACTTTAACGGTCACAACTACTTTTACACCTGCTTTTATATTTATCTTGATAGTTTAATCTTGCTTAACTGGTGGTATAACCCATTTGAATTGATGTACATGTATGCTATATTCAACGTTACTTACAACTGACTGATTGATCTTGGTCATAGATCATCTAAAAGGACTTATCGTTTTAATTAAATTTATCATTCTTAAATATTATGTTCCTGGAGTATTCATTTGAAATCTGATCACGTTGTTTCCACTGTGGAAGATTATGATTACACAGCACGATAGATTCATGTACCATGCCTAAGTAACGAATTTCAGTGTCAGTTCAACTCCTTTTCCCTCTTGAATCGATTATAGTGATGACTCAGCGGTTAAAACGTTCTGCTTCCAGCCATTAAGTTATAGGTTCTAACCCCATCTCATCGACTTCGCTTTGGGTAAACGCAAATTATCACTAGTTTTATATTTGAAATGTGGTTGGGATTCGTTATTTTATATTTTATCATGATCAGTCATTTCACTTGAATATTCAACACAGTAGGATTAGTGATTTCTAACGAATCACTTATTGAGGGCAATACTGAAGTTAGGCTCAAGGTGATTGGTGAGAAGAACGAATCCTACCTCTTTACTAATTCACTAGATGCAATCTCGTGATAGTGATGAAGTGGAGCGAATTTTCGAACTTGAGGATTTGTTGACGGAAAGTTGGATGCCTTAAAAACTACGCCACGTCTTACTTGGGTAGTGGATCAGTCAGTAACCGTCAGAAAATCCCCCCCTCATTAAGTGAAGTAACTGGGTAATATGTCCAGCATAACAGTCAGTCGTCTTCTATTTTTCGACACAATAGAAGCTGAAGTAGAAATAAATTTAAAAGGACAGTTTAGAGAATAATAGCACTAAAACGCTGCATATATGTATAAACTTTATTGTATGTTAATCTTGAGTTTATGCAGGAGTTTATATATGCCTTTCCAAGGATAACAATAAATTACTGTTGAGCCAACATATTCACCCTGCGCCAGATCCTCGAACACAGACATATGTACCAACGCCCAACTATAGTTGTATTTCTTGACTTAAAAGCAGCGTTCGACTCTGTTGACCGTGAAGTCTTGTGGCAATGTTTGTCATTAAAAGGCGTACCTCAAAAGTACATTAACCTTATAAAGGCTCTCTACTCAGTCACCACTTGTCGAGTCAGAGCATATGGCGAATTGTCACGAGAAACTTCATCCTCAAGTGGAGTCCGTCAGGGTTGCCCCTTATCCCCATTTTTATTTAATTTCATCATAGATGTACTGTTAGAAATCTCTCTCACTTCTTTTAAGTCCTCTGGAATTAATCTCCATCCAGGAGGCTCTCTTGTCGACTTAGAATATGCAGATGATATAGTCATATTTGGTGAAGACGCACACAGCATTCAAGGTCTCTTGAACACGTTGAGTAACAATGCAGGCACATTTGGGATGCGCTTCTCCCCTCCCAAATGCAAAATGTTACTCCAGGACTGGCCTGCTTCTTCCCCTAAATTAGTTATAGGGAGTGAAGTAATTGAATGCGTTGATCGCTTCACTTATCTCGGAAGTCTCATCACCCCTGGTGGGTCGGTGTCTGACGAAATCCCAGCGCGGATCCAGAAAGCTCGATTGGCATTTGCCAATCTACGGCACTTATGGCGCAGACGAGATATCCGTGTCTCAACGAAAGGCCGGGTGTGCTGCGCAGCAATCCGCGCCATTTTAACATATGGCTGCGAAACATGGGCCATGAAAACCCAAGATATGCGTCGACTCCAGATATTTGACCATAGGAATCTTCGGAACATCGCTCGTATACCATGGAATAACCAGATTAGTAATAGTGAGGTTAGACAAAAGGTTCTTGGGAAACACGGTAAATCAGTCGAAGAGGTCATTAACCTCCATCGACTGAGATGGCTAGGACATGTATTGCGCATGCCCGACCACCGTCTACCCCGTCGCGCGATGTTAGCTAGGGCTGAAGTAGGATGGAAGAAGGTTAGGGGCGGCCAAACTAAAACATGGCATCAGTCCATGAAGACCTTGACTACTGGTCTAAGCCATGTAGGTAGATGTAGACTACCTGGTTGGGGTCCGCGTGATGATCGCAACAAATGGCTGGAGACACTCGGCGATATGGCTCATAATCGGTCACAGTGGCGCAAGTGTATTCACTCTTTAACCTCATCTAGATCTTGAATTCTATTGTTATTTTCTGGACATCTTTACTTTACTCTTCCCTCTTGTATTCTGTCTATACGTCACCCCAATATTCTCGTAGTGCTATTGTGGTATGGCAACTTGAACCTATGGCGTTTGTGCCCGGTTCTACGTTGCTGCTGCTGCTGATGATGATGTTGAGCCAAGGTAACACATTGTTCAGAATCTATCACAATTATAAAAATGCGTTGTTGTTATCATTGTTGTTCGTCATTAGTTCTTCTTTCCTTCTGTATTCATGTCAATCCTGTTGATATTGAATTAGCATGTTAACATTTATATTGTTGTTGCAGTGATTCGTGGCAATTTATGATTGTGACCCTTCATCCTCTGTCTGAATAATCAATCATTCAACTATATTCGTTTAATTGACTTTTGTCAAAGCAATCCACTCAGAATGCAAATATAGCAACAGTGACTGTTCACTTTCAGACTATAACGACATCAACAGAAGGATACGAAAACTTTCAAACTATAACTTTAATTTGCCTAGATTTTATTGCGTTTTTATGTCTTATCACACTAATCTATTAGTGTTAAATTTCTCTCTTCTATTCATAAATAAAGTTTTGCTTCAGTAAATCTACCATTACAATATAGCACAGCACTACAGTCCGTCTTTCATGCTACAAACATATAAAGTATTTCTAAGCCAGACAATGAAGCCAATAATCCAATGAGACAAATCTGTAACTGAATTGAGATGGTTATCTTTGCGGAGATTGCTATTTTTATTTGATTGAGTACGTCACAGATTGATGTTGGCAGGGTACCACTGAAAACCAGAGAGCTGTTCAGTACTCCCTGGTTGTGTAATTATTTGTCTGTAATTACTAAAGTAATGATTATATAAATATAACCAGGTGTGCTACTATTTTTATGATTATGATTGCAGTTTATATGCAATTGTTTTATTCTTAACAGT
>CM068306.1:9340141-9455265 GCA_034768735.1 Schistosoma mekongi
GCATCATCATCATCAGCATCATCATCATCAGCATCATCATCATCAGCATCATCATCATCATCAGCATCATCATCATCAGCATCATCATCATCAGCATCATCATCATCATCATCATCATCATCAGCATCATCATCATCATCAGCATCATCATCATCATCAGCATCATCATCATCAGCATCATCATCATCAGCATCATCATCATCATCATCATCATCATCATCATCATCAGCATCATCATCATCAGCATCATCATCATCATCATCATCATCAGCATCATCATCATCATCAGCATCATCATCATCATCATCATCAGCATCATCATCATCATCATCATCATCATCATCAGCATCATCATCATCATCATCATATATATCAGGCGTGGTTGTCAGCCTGGCAAGTAAATGTTCACATGTGTACTAGAGTGCTTCCATATGTTTCCTTTTACTAATACTTTATTGTTTTTTCCTATCATACATCCTATTTTTAGGTTAGAGTATATCTAATTTAATAGTCTTCTACGAAAAAATTTTTTTATGAAGATATCTATTTGTCATTACGGTTTTATCACTGAAAACTGGGAGAAAAATCTCAAATAACTGAAAATCAATCATGTTATCTATGTATATAATTAGATTTACAAAATAAAGATATTAGTAAAGATTCATAATTTCACACTGCTGGTATTCATCATCAACATAACGGTGGATACAAATAGATCATATCAGCATCAATCATCGTTGGAGAGGCTCTGTAGAGGACTACCACTCATTATGCAGCACTTGTCTTGACTCTAATTAAGTCTTAGTAAGAGTACACATTTTCATGCGTTTACCTGGATACAGGAAGGTTGCGAATGAATAATGCCATAGTTGCCCGTTTGTGAACGAAAAATTCAAGGATGGGTTCAGAGAAGGTTTAGACAAGACTTAGTCGATCATGCATCATCATCATCATCATCATCATCATCATCATCATCATCATCATCATCATCATCAGCAGCAGCAGCAACGTAGAACCGGGCACAAACGCCATAGGTTCAAGTTGCCATACCACAATAGCACTACGAGATTATTGAGGTAACGTATAGACAGAATACAAGAGAGAAGAGTAAGTAAAGATGTCCAGAAAATAACAATAGAATTCAAGATCTAGATGAGGTTAAAGAGTGAATACACTTGCGCCACTGTGACCGATTATGAGCCATATCGCCGAGTGTCTCCAGCCATTTGTTGCGATCATCACGCGGACCCCAACCAGGTAGTCTACATCTACCTACATGGCTTAGACCAGTAGTCAAGGTCTTCATGGACTGATGCCATGTTTTAGTTTGGCCGCCCCTAACCTTCTTCCATCCTACTTCAGCCCTAGCTAACATCGCGCGACGGGGTAGACGGTGGTCGGGCATGCGCAATACATGTCCTAGCCATCTCAGTCGATGGAGGTTAATGACCTCTTCGACTGATTTACCGTGTTTCCCAAGAACCTGTTGTCTAACCTCACTATTACTAATCTGGTTATTCCATGGTATACGAGCGATGTTCCGAAGATTCCTATGGTCAAATATCTGGAGTCGACGCATATCTTGGGTTTTCATGGCCCGCGTTTCGCATGCTCAACAGATACATTCCGGAAAGCATTCAACGATTTCTTGGTAGCTTTAAATGCAGCACCTACATTTACATCCTACCGAAATCTAAAGGCTAGGAAAAACAAATGGATTTATGAAACCTCTAGTAAACTGATGAAGACTGGAAAACTCATTAGGAATGGGCTCGGAGAATGATGAAAAGAGGCAACAACTGAAATATAGACTAACAAAGAAATTAAACCAAGACCATGAGGAGTGGTGACCGACAGAGACAAAGACGATGTTAACGAGTGAGGAGATAGGTAATAATAGACAATTGTTTTGACTTATCAAGCAAATCGTTATCAGACAATCAACTGTTAGTGAGATTATTCGGAAAAACATGGGTCTATCATACACTCTCAATCCATAAGATCAAACTGATGGGCCAAACACTTTCATGAACAGTTTAAATGACCTCCAGCTACCCTTCCGTCTCCGACTATTCCAAAACTACCTGAGTGCAAAATTGGCATATGCCCTCTCTCTACCCACAACTCTTAGTTAGGTTGAAAAAGCTGTAAATAATTTGAAACGTGAGATAGGTGATAGGTTGACTCCACATATTTTTATGGATCATGGCTCTATTGTAATAAGTTCGGTTGACTGATATTTTAGCCGAAGTGTGGGAACTGTCGTATCCCCATCCGACTGGTCTCAATCATCGGCTCCGTTGATTGAGAGGTTCTATGGCAGTGTTTGTCTTTAAAATGTGTAAACCAGTAACAAATGAACTTCATGAATGCTCTCTACTCGAACAACACTGGCCGAGTGAGAGCTTACGGTGAACTGTTACGACAATTGTCATCCTCAAGTGACGTTCGTCACGGTTGTCCCTTATTCTCCTTTTTATCTATTCTTGTCATCGATGACCTTCTAAAAGTTAAACTCCATCTAACATTTCAGGAATTGACATACGCTTCTTGGAGTCACACGTTTGTATGTGTTGATATATACATGAGGACTAGTTATAGTATCCGATCGTTCAAATCAATCGTATTTGGTTTATCCACTGCGTCTGTGACGGTCACTATACAGCACAACCTCTACTGTTGGTCGTTTTCCGATCGTTCAGTGCGTGCTGCATGTTAGAGTATAATTTTAATTAAATATTTAATTTCAAGCTCTAGCTTCCAATATATTTGTTTTTTAGTTGGTATTTTAGCCTGCAATACAGTGAACATGTCCATGGAAGTCAATTGTGAATAGATAACTTTAGTTTAGATTAGTTAGAGCTAAATCTGAACTAGATACTTAGTAAGGTTGCTAAACATAGAGACACATACTAAATGCACAAATCAATAATTTGTCGACCATTCCACTTTATTGTTTCCTCATTTTTTGTACTGTCGACGCCTTCAAAGTAAATAAAATAAGGTGTTTGCCTTAATATATATGGAATTAGGCTCACATCGTCACTATATACCACGTGATTTGTTCTATTTTGACATATATATATATATATATATATATATATATATATATAAGTGTGTAGTAGAGAGCTAATAAGTATAAAGCATTTGTGCCAATGTCTATGAAGTAATTCAAAATTATGTATTCATCATCATTGTTACATTAAACAAAGGACTAAAGGTACAAACTAATCACTTTGTAAAGTATAGCGCTATTATCTTGGTATATATATATATATATATATATATATATATATATATATATATATATATATATATATATGAATTTTCCTTAAAAATGTAAGGTATTTTGTAGTTTATTTAAGAAAGGATTTGTTTATAGTGAATATTGTTTTTTCACGATCATTTTTCTATCGATCAGATTAAATTTATAAGTGAAGCTATTATCCTAAATTTTTCTTGTTGCTAGCATGTATTTATTTATTTTTATGGTTAAGTGATAATTGTCACTCGTTGGCAAGGTTTCCTTAGGAACCTAAGGAAAGTGTTGCCCACTGTGGAACTCGGACCTACGTCACCCAGTTTTGCAGTATTTGTTATCACTAAGCTATTTGAATTGATTCCGTTTGAATTCCACATAGAACATCAGTCTCCTCAATATTACGAATACGCCTTGGTGATGAGTGACAGATGTCACGAAACCTAGGGTTTTCTGATGACTACGTTGAAACACTTAACATCAAAACAAGTTACACATGACGTTAAGTTAGTGATCAAATTTCAACTCGGTTTGTAGAATTAGATCACTATTCAATGATTAATAAGCCTACTCATTGACTTATCAACAAGGAAATCCATAGTGTCTTCGATTATGTCTATAACTAGTGTCACGTAGGAAATTTCTACGCTCTACTTTGAACTACGTTAACAGTGAGGATTGGTGATGCTACCTGGTTGTCAAAACCGTAGTAAGTGATGTGGTATTTGGACCCACAGCTTGGAGTCTGTAGTTCTAAATCCTCAGCGATTAATCCACTACTCCAGGATATAACCCGTTTATACATCTGATTTATAAGTTAGTTTTTGGTTATGCAGATTGTAAGTAATACACTGCTGACAGTCACTAACGATATTAAAATCGGTTCACTTGTGTATTGTTCGTTAACTTCAAATTAATTTCATAATCACATAAATTTACGTTTACGTGATTTTGTTTATTAATTGGATTAGTTCATCAAAGTAACCTTGTTTTTAACTTTCAAGTTATGATTAAAATGTGATAATCTTATATACGCATAAAATTGCTTAATATGTAACTTCCATAAGTAATATCATTATGTTAGTGATTAGGTTATCAACCTCGTTACATGTATCTTGGAGCAATTAGAGTGCAGGTGATAGATAAGATGGCAATTTTAATTTCTCCAGTTTGTCTTACCTTATCTATCTGCACATCTTTTCATTTATTGGGACATTATTTACGTATACCGAACCACCGTCTACGTCGACGAGCAATTTTCGGTGGCATAGGAGTAAGTTGTACAAAAGGCAAGAATAGGTGAATCAAAGATATGTCACCATTCCATGAGTTAACTGATTACTGGGCTGAATCACGTTCGTAGGTATGACTTCTTATTTAGTGCCCGTTCAGTAAATAAAGTCAGTGATTAGAGACTGGCTTGCACGGCTCAGAATCGATAAGAGTGATGCAAGTGTAATTACATTTTAGCTACCTCTGGATCCTGGGCTTCAAAGTTATTTTATGTTGTATATTCCACAAATTTACTCTTCTCTGGTGATCTTCTTAATACCTGCATCTTTTTTACCCCCACTGTTACTACCACTACTACTTTGGTAATCATTTTGATAATCTCAGCTTGATGTGCTCATGCAGTGTTGGAACTTGAAGAGGTTCAGATGTGTCCTAGGATTTATGTTACCTATGCCTGACTAGCTATCCTTTGATTATCTTAAGTAATTTAATTGTGTTTTTTGTTTGATTAAAATTCTTATAAAGACCTAAACATTATTTGATTTGTTTCACGCTTGTCGTAAACGCTTATCTACAAATTTCAAGGGATGGATTTTCCACTTTTACGTTTGAAATAATCTGTCACTGTGTTATTTGAGAGAGAGTTTGTCAGTCAACTATTAAGGTCTAGATTAACTTCCCTCGGTACTAGGTTCACACATTATTCAGTTGCTATTGGTGGTAACCACTGTTGTATTTTCTAGTTCTTAGTAACTGGTTATCTTTGAGAATAGGATATAATTGTAACTCATTAAACTGACTTCGGACATGTATAGTTGCAACATAGTCATAGCCTAAACCCTTTCTTCTTCTTTTATTGATGTCAAAATACAATGCTTTAGGTTCAGAAGTGAATCCTTCCTGGTGTTACGTTGTGAAAATCATGTAAGAAGTACAGAATTATGTACTAAGCGTTTAGTTATACTTCAGTTATGTGAAGGCTAGCGATACTAACCTAGTTGTTCGGATGAAAGTAGACGGAGTGGATTTGGAACTTGAGACCTAGCAGTTGAAAGGCACATTCTTCTACTAATAAGCCACTTAATCTTTTCGAATATGAAAGGGATATCTCAGAATATCAGTGAAGCATCTAACCGTCGCTCTCAAATCGCGTATACGGTACTTGCTTTGAAAAGAATTGAAAACTGAATATATAGCACTTATTGGCATAACTAAGGAAATCGGTTGGCAAATTATAGTTGCTTAATAGTTATCAAGTTCTACAATCCTTTTATATTTTACCCATTACATTTAGAAAGTAAAAGTAAGTTCAAATGTTCGATATATTCAAATCGTCTAGGTAGAAATTTTCCAAAGGTATCATATAATTGTATTATAACATGTGTTTACTTTTGCTTGTTTTTACTTTCCTATCTCTCAAGGATTACAACTGATTGTAAATCAAGAAAACTTAGTGACTTGTCATTTACCAATCCTAGAACTATTCCATCTGTCTCAACAGGAACACTGTCTGATCTAAGATGTCCTAGTATAAAAACTAGTCCTTTACCTAGGTCAATGGATCAATTGACAAATCGTTTAACTTCACGTTCTTCAACTCCTGTAAATGAACCACTGAACAAATGCGATCATATGTGTTGCCCACCTTGGCTAACAACAGATAAAAGAAACTATTCCATAGATCCATCCCATTCTAATAGAGTACAATCAAGTCCACTTGATTCTACCGTTGAATTAGCTGATTCCCGTTTGGCTATATTACACGACGCAAAGTTAGCATCTTTGAGTGTAGATTGGCCTTCGTGTACGATGAGTCAAAATATACCTATGAGTAAAGCAAGTCGAATTCGATCGTCGAGTTCTTTCTCACCACCAGTGTGTTTGGCGACTTGTCTTCCCAGCACGCCTGAATCCTTCTCATTTTCTATGAACCAATTGAATGCAAAAATAGCAACATCTAGTTCATCTCCGTCATCTGCTTCACTTACTGTTACCTCGGAATCTCTTGTTAAAAGTCCAATATCTAGTGAATGTAATTCCACTATTCCTGCGGATTTTAACTCAAAGGGCTTTACTACACATACTCAACTGTCTACTTCATATTTTCAGACAACTAAATCTCCATCTCCAAATAATGGATTGGCTAAAATTTCCAACTCCAGCCAATCACAGTTATCAATGCTACCTGCGGAAAACTCTGCAAAAAATACTCATACTCCATGTGGCCAATTTGTGATAATGAATACAAATCCAACCACTTATTATGACGCCATTGAATTGCCTAACAAAGTAGGTGATCGATCTAGTAATAACGATAATTCAACCAAGCGGTTTACACAACCTGAGCATGTTAAACGACATCATTTAGTCGGTATACCAAGTGCATTGCCAACCTTATTGACACACTCTAAACAGGAGGGCACTAGAACGAAGTTCATTTCGGATCATCGATCTCAAAACATTTCAATGCCATTGAAAAAAAGACTTATTCAACGTTATGAAGCTGATAGTGTAGATATGAAGCCATCAGATCTATCAATATGTAATCCAGCTAAGCCCGAATTGTATGTGGATAGTTCAAAACAACAGAATAGGTCAACTTATGTTTCAGAAGATACAAAAAGCATGCAATATTTACCTGAAAACCGGATTGCTATGGAAGTTAGTGCTGTACGTGATTTTAATCTGCTATTTTATTACTTTTTGGTTGTGATATACTTATGGTGTTGTAAAATATGCTATATGATGCTATCATATGAATGCACTATCTCATTTAGTTCACTTATCTTCTTATATACTACCTAGGTACTCAGAGAGACATTAATACAAGAAATTCCGAACTGAGGAGTTACTTACAACTTCTGATGTATGCAATGTGTTGATACCAATAAATCTTGAGTGTAGAGGTGGCACAGTGTACACGAGTAGTATTACTAGACCACACACTTTAGAGTATGTACATGGTCAATAAGTCTTTTTGTCTAGGTGCAAATATAGTTGTTAGAAGTTATTTCATGCTGATTGATCACTTATTTATAGTTAGTACCATGTTAGGTGGTTATAGGTAATGAATTAGAAATCCTAAATTACCTAGGTATTCCACTAGTTGACATTCATTAACAAGCCGTATCTGTAATCTTGAGGTAACTAATACCCTGTGAAATGTGAACCTAAATTATCCATCTCTGTAACATGAAACATTACCACTGACATATTCTGGCTGTAACTGGTCCTGCATAGTGATACTGAACACTACTCAATGACCGGTCACTGTAAACCAATGTCATACTTTTCTAATTCTTGGTACTGGATGACTTTCATCGATCGTGCGGCAATGTGACCATCAGTTTAAACGAATTAACATCACATGTATAACGTTGACATACAGAGAAGGATACAGGTGCTGCTTAGATAGCTGAATAGAAAAGTTTTTAAATGTCACACCAAGTGGTGCGAGGACAAGTCCCTCAGCGAGAGCACAGGTAATCTTGCCGCCATTGTAGCTAGCACAAGATTTGTACTGAAAGCTTTCAACTGATTGTCTCCAATCACTTGATATACGTTTTACAGCGTATGACGTGCATACAGTTGGTAAAGTACGACAGCAGACCTCACGGATATCATCCAGCATATTTTATGATCGTTCTCTCCCGAATTTCATCTTTGTTTTATGAATCTTGCCTTTTATGAATCCATGCCTTTCCGTTGACATATGACGCCATACTTATTTGTTTTCACGTTCTTGGATTTTTCCTTAAAATTCAGATAGAAAAATCAGATTATCAAGATAAAAAGTGTAAACAAAATAAACGCACTAAATGTGGTGGGGAGATGGTGAACTCACGAACTAACGGTAACAAACCTTCGAAAATCCGTACAAAGTCATCATCAGATGCTTTAAAAAAACGTGGTTCAAAAGGTTCACGGCGATCGAAACATTCACTGAATGAACCTGAATTATGTGTTAAACTACCTACTATGGAATCAGAATTCGATGATGCCACTAATGATGATGAGGAAGATGATGAAAATGAGGGTGATAAGGATATTAACGATGAGGCGATGATCAGCAAACAAACAGTTATCAGACGATCAAGAAAGCATAGTTCCAATACAAATAGTGCATTGGCTCTGCCACATTCCTCTTCATTAGGTAGTGATTTAGGAAGGGGGAATGTAAAAAGAAGAATGGCTGCTGTCAATGGTAATCTTATGATGATAGTTACTGCACACGCTCAAAGAAGCACTAGTTCGGGAAGTAACAATAGTCGTAGTCGTAGTAGTAGTAGTAGTTCTAGTTTACGTAGTGTTGAAACCGAAGTTAGTGATGGTGAGGATGATAATGAAGCATGCTTAAATTCCTCATCTAGTTCCTCGATGACTACTGATAGACAGTTATCTTATTCACAGTTACAATCATATAAATCAACATTAAAATATATGAATATTAATTCTACTTTGAACAACAGACATTCATTAACTTCAGACGAATTGACATCTACTACACGTTCATTAGTGGATAGTGTACCAACTACTGTGTATAGTAGTGGTTTAAGAAAACCGAAAAGATCAGCTGCTTTAACGGGATCTATATTGGCCTCAAATGGATCTTCAACAATAACAGCGAAGAAGCCTCGTCTGTCGTCATCCTCATCGTCGTCAACAGCAACGACAACCAATGCACCTCCGAAGCATCGCCGTACTGTTACTGGCAAAGTGAGAACTACTATTCATAAAGAGAGCAACCATGATAATGATTCAACACACACACACTTTAAAAATGAACTTTTAGCTAATCAAAATGATTATACCCCTATGGCTAGTGGAAATGAATGTAAAATTTCTATGTCAGATGAGTTGTCAGCTGCCTTAGCGGAAGAAAATTTACAATTCGAGGAACTTGTTAAACAAATTCCGGGACCTCCTGATTGTAAGTTACCCGAAGTAATAATAAATATGCTTGTCTGCCTATTCATCTGCCTATCTATCTATGTCTCTTTCTTTCTACCTAACTATTTCCTCTTAAATTGGTGAATCTAGAAATTTAAACCATTACATTCCAAATCAGTCATCCGGAGGTTAGTTACTCTGATCTATACTTTTGGGTCCTGTGTTCATTCCTTGACGAGGTTGAGGACACGCTTTATTGAGATGTTGTGTACACAAATGATATAATTATCCAGTACTTCCTTGTTCTCAGTGGATATCTAGTCGAAATCGATTTGTCATGCGAAGCCTAAATATATTACATAGTTTGGTTGTCTTTTACTTCTGTAATTCAGTGTTTTTAGACTTGTTATCGAAGACATCTTAGAGTAAGCTGGTTTAAATTTATTTGCTCGTCTTTGGGTCACACACTTTTTACATGTTGGCGCTTCTTAAACTGAAGTGGAGGTTTTAAAGCAGAGACAATATTTCCGTAAATAAGTATTGCTGTTATTAAACCACTATTCTGCTTAGCAAATTACCTCGTTTTGTTATTTTGTACTTATTCAGTAGAACAATACTTTGCAATCCGTCACATTACCAAGCTCAGATTTAATCGTACTATTATAGTCTTATACTTGACTGTTGATTTGAAAAGAAATTGATGTCAAATATAGGAGCGTTGACAAACATCAGAGTGATAGACAATGCACATATATACTACATAATGTGGAATGGAATCTTGTAAACTGCTTTTACATCTTACTAAACGACGAAAGGCAATTTAGCTATTTTCAGTATAATTGAAAAACCCCACATTTTTTTACCTGAGTTCATTTGTGAGGAGTAAATACCACAATGAAGTAGTGTATTATCTGTAAGTTATTGTGTTACTGTTAACAGGTTATAGTTTCCCTCTAAAAACAATTCTGATAGTCTGTTTTCAAGTTAGTCATTTATTCATCTTATGTTTAACTATGCCGACTTACGTCATTAGTGATGTGGACGAGATGTCCGAATTTCAGGGAAGAGGTGAGCATGGTATATGGATGTAAAGCACGGCGTATTGAAGTGGAAGACATACTTTTTTCGTAAATTTCTGATTAACAGTATTTTGGAAGCCTTTCTCGCATATCGTGGAACGATCAAGTCAGAAATGCTGAAGTTAAACATAATGTACTAGAGAAATATACCAAACTGGTGTATAAGACCTCTAGCCTACATCGGTTTAAGTGGCCAGGATGTATTTCCAGCCACCGCCTACTTCAGTTTGCAATGATATCTGACGAAGAAATAGGTTGTAAGGTAGGCATACTCAGCCAATTGTAACGTGATATCAGTTGGTTGCTCACTTGACCTATGTAAGGAGTTGAAGATTTTCTGGCTGGGGATTTTGGGTGACATGGCTTAGGATCAATCACCCTGGCAAGGGTAATCCAACTTTTTATTTGCCTCTATATTTCGATTTCTAGTGCTCTTTTATGCATACATTTTCATTCCGTATTCCTGAACTACATTGTCGATGTTCAGTTTCTCCTATTTTTTCGTTACTGATGCGATTATTTTGACGCTACCATTTATATTTTTCGTTTTATTTCGTTCTGCTAGTTTGGTATGGTAACTCCTAACAGCACAATTTTTTTTAGCTTCTAGATTGCTTTTGGCTAACTTATTAACTGACCCTAATTGTAGAGACCGTATGTTTCAAAGAAATGTCTGTCTCATTTGATTTCTTTTAAATCTATCGAGAATATTTTGTCATTATTTATATTGGAAACTTATTCACACATCTGTATTTATCTTATTCTAGTAAATCGTACGGCAAATAAATCATTACATTCCACACATTCATTGAATTTTTACAAACGAAGTCAACGGGTTTTTGTTCAACTTATTAATTGTAATGATCCTGGATTAAAACAAGTCCCTAAATGTCGTGCCTGTCGTCAGACAAAAGTTCCCTATAATAATAATAATACTTCACCGTTACATTATACAAACGGACAAATGGACTCGGATGATGATTCAGAGAATGCGAAACTTATTATTAGTGACTGTCCTAGTCCAAATAATCAAAGTTTTTCCACTAATGGATTAGATAAAGGTATGCATTTCAAAAAACCTCCAGGTCGAGGAACTAATTCATACAAAAATAAACGACGGGAAAGCACTAATGATAGATCGAAGAACAAACGCCATACAGCTATACATTCACCAATGTCGGTATTTTGTCGTTTTTGGGGATTTAGAAAGTGAGTGCTGCTTTATATTAGTTTTCCACGTATCTTTTTTCTAATAAACGGAAAATGCCCATTCAAACTTAAAGGATGATAATTTAGCGACTAATTCTCAAGGTCATCTTGTGGAAAGTCTATTATATTATTATCTTAATCGATGTGGGGGAGGGAGGCTAGGTTAGAAAATTAATGGTAAGCATAACAAAAACTGTTAAAGGTTTTGTGCTACCACATATGGTTCCCGAATTGCTTTGAACCGTAAGTGCAAACTTTACATTCCATATAGTGATGTACAATGTTTGAAAACATTCTTGTGTCAGAATTTTACCTTCAGTGATCGCTCATCTTTAACACTATCAAATGTATACTTCAAAACCAAATAATTGTATTCTTTTCACTGGAGGATTATAATACATTTTAACTGACACAATTTATGATCTTATTAATGCCTTGATATGTTTAAAAACAAAAGATCCTCGATAGCCCCATATTTGTGGCTTAGTGGTTTAAGGCTTTCAACACGAGACATCCGACTACTGACCAAAGGACGCATTCACTGCGCAGTAGTTCGATCCGTCTTACTTTATGGATGTGAAACATGGCCATTATGGGTTGAGGATATTCGTAGACTCCTGGTATTCGATCATAGATGTCTTCGAAACATTACTCGTGTTTGCTAGCACCACCGAGTAAGCAATACGTGGGTTAGGAATAGAGTACTAGGTAGATACGGTAAGTCTATTGATGAAGTAGTGAATCTCTATCAAGTAAAGTGGTTAGGATATGTGTTACGTATGCCTGACCACCGCCTACCTCGACGAGCAATTCTGTCTGGTGTAGGAGTAGGTTGGAAGAAAGCTAGGGGCGGCCAAACCAAAACATGGCACCAGTCCATGAAGTCATTGACAGTTGGGCTGAGCCATGTTAATAGGTGCAGACTACCTGGTTGGGGTCCGCGTGACGCTCGTAATAAATGGCTAGAGACCTTGGGTGATATGGCTCAAAATCGTTGGCAATGGCGCAGGTGCATCCACTCCTTGTCTTCCTCCAAATTCTAAGTTTCTGAACTTATCATAATTTTCTCTTTACTGAATCATATTTTCTAAAATGTTGTTTTCGGTCTCTATTCCCTTCTGTTACTACCTCCCCTACTCTGGGATTTGATTCGACAATTTAATCTCTATCTGCTAATTGAGGCATGGCAACTTGAACTGACGTACGCATGTACCAAGTTCTACGTTGTAACTGTCTGTCTGTCTGCTTTCAACATTCGAACATAATGCTGCAGGTTCTATTCTCCCTCCAGCTTTTTTCCATCTATTATGTAGTATCATTATTCCTCATATTTAATGTGTTACTCAAAGTTGAGTGTATGAATCTGCACTTTATTTGCGAGTTATATCCCATGTTTATCTAGTAGTCGCTTTTTTCCAAAAATGGAGGAATAAATACATGCAACACCTATTCATAGCTAATCATCACTATTAACAGATACCACCCAAAAGCTTTGATTTAGCAACTTATTCAAGTTATTCAAGCTTCTATTTATTCCTCACTCCTAGTTTTGAAAATCTGTCATAATATATAGAGTGATATTCAGCATATTGTATGTGATCGTAATGTAGAGATATTCGTCACTGGCTGAAGTTAGTTGGATTTCATTCGTATATGACCAACAGATTTAGCAGATTAGTTTATTTAGACTTATTTGGTCTGTATAAATATATCAGTACTATAGGTGGTCAGTCACAGGATGTGTAAGTCAGTGGTAACGTCTCTGTTTGTATTGCTATCTTATGTAGTTCGGAATTGCGGAGGGAGTGTTTTTTATGTAGATTGTAGATACTCTGTGCTTGTGAACATCGATTAGCACGAAACTTAGGTCTAGGACCTCCTGTCAGAGTGACGTCTAGTGTTGTTAGATGTATTAAGGTTTTCACTCCACGGTTTTCTACACTGTGAATTGATATTTCCTTTTGAGATATCTTGAAAGAAAGCTAGATATATAGTAGTCTTAGCAACTTGGAAGTGTGAGCAGACAACTCAAAGGACAACTACTTCTGACAGCATAAGAATATGTTGTGAGGAGTCTTTAATGTGCTGGCTCTGTACTTTTAAGCCTTTATACTGTCGATGGGAATCCGCAAGATGAAGTGAAGTATGCTAATATTTTGGCCGACCTTGGTCTAACCCTTTCCTTTCTTTGTTGGGTATGGCAACTTGAACTGATGTACGCATGTACCAAGTTCTACGTTGTACCTGACTGACTGACTGACTGACTTTCTTTGTTGGAAGGCTACATAGCTTCAGGTGATGACTGTTTGAGAAAACCAACCTACTTTTGTCTCATCCCAGAACCTTGCTGTTCTTATTGCTCTTCAACGAACCTTCCTAGAATGGTTGTTTTTATAGAAACAAATGTTCCAGGCCTCTTGTACAGTTTATTATATAACTAACTAATTTTGAAATAAATTCAAAAACAGCGAAGTTTGCAGCACATGAATTTGAGAAATAAGTTCATTTCGAGTAAATTTAAATTTTTTCTAGCGGTAATGTTAATCAGGACTTGTTCACTGGATGCACCTACGTCCCCTCGTTGATATTTACACTGAAACCTGGATATTAATTCCATTTGCTTCAAATACTAACATTTTGGTCACTAAGCTACTTAATATGTCCCTAAGTTTAACAATTACCAATACTCAATCTTTACTAACCGATGATAAATGAACTTCATAAATGATTAAGTGATACAATTACAGGATATTTTAGTGTCTTATCAATCTACCACTATGGTATCTAGCCCTGACTGGAAGAGAAAGGACTTTTAAAGGTGTGGTAAGCAGTTCAGAATCTTCATCTGTCTTCATTCTACACAATTGTTTAAATATTCTCATACATGCCTAGACTACATGCAATGCATGCATAACATAACACGGTTGTTAATTATAAGAAGTCGGAGCAATATGATCTTAAATGATTTTAGTTTACTAGTTAAGTAAAAACTTAAGATGAAGGGAACAGGGAAATAATAGTAACGAAATATTAAATAAATAGACACTCAAAATATTTATAATAATCTTCCAGAAATAAATTTGAATAGCTTTACTTCTTATTTCTAAAAGGCTCTTTTTAAAGTGTTGTCGATACTAAAGTCTGAATTGGGAAAGTTACCAATCAATTAAGCTTGAATTTAGTTTGATGTCACATAATACCACATTTAATAGTCTATTTAATTCCTATGGCAATTTGATGAATACTCAGCAACATTTTTAGTTTCATTTGAACAACGTTTCTTTTATTGTTGCTATGTTAACTCATTCATTATCGTTAATACAGATTATTGATTATTGTTATAATAGGTACATATATTTACGATTGTACAGTCGAAAAGAGAACTCTTCGCTGGACCAAATTCTTATTTTTCATAATAAAAGTCTCAACATAGTATTAGAAATATTTTGATACAGACTAGTTGAGGGGAGGGGCGGATGGTCGGTAGGAGACATTGAACCTAATTTTTATTATGCTTGGCATTCATCAGCAAGGTGTACCTATAGTTTTGAAGGAAATAATGTCTTCTATGAGGCTTAAACCTGGATCACTCAGTTTCATAATCTCTAAAACGTTTCTGTTGAGCTGTACTGACCTTCTTTAGGTTTCTGAGTTCATTAATTTTAGCCTTACTAATTAAGACAGGTTATTATGGAACTTAGGTCATGTGGAGTTTCCTGCCTACCAACAACTTAATACCACATCAGTTCAGTTCAAAGCCGAGTATGTAAACTTTGTTAGATGTGCTGAAATTGATCAAGATGCAGACAATTTTATCTAATAGTCCAGTTTCTGAGAACGTATTATTTGCGTTTAATGATCTTGTAACCTAGGTATTTATTAATATCGTACTACTAGAAAAAAGGTAAAATTGAACATTGTTCTTAAGATAAAAACAATTCGGATGTTTTTTCAATTTTAATAATGTCGCTAAACATAATGATGTATAAAAAATGCAGATAAAAATGTATTACTATTATAATTCCATTCTGATAGTCTATATGATTCTAAATATAAACTTAAGGTGCTTCTGTCACCATTTTACTTTCTGATTTTTTTGTAATTCCTCTGACTCTATGATTTTTTCGTTGTTTCCTGTTGATACTGTTATACATTAAAAATTTGATGTGTGAACGACATTCAGTCAGGACAACGTAAAACCTTGCACATGTGCGCGCGGGTCCAAGTTAGCATACCACATAGGCGCAACGAGACCAACTTTGAAAGAATAACATAACACTAGAATACAACAGGGAAGAGTAGATCAAAGGTGTGTTAAAACGAATGGTGGAAATTACGATCTAGTTGAGGATAAAGAGTGATACACTTGCGCCACTGTGACCAATCCTGAGCCAGTTCACTCAATGTCTACAGCCGCTAATCACGTTTATCATACAGACCCTAACCAGGTAATCTGCATCTATCAACACGGCTTAGACGGACAGTCAAAGACTTCATAGACTGATACGGTGTTTCGGTTTGGCCTCTCCTACCCTTCTTCCGTCCTAATCTGCAACTAGTCAACAACGTGCGTGAAGGTACGCGGTAGTTGGGCATAAGTAAATTATTGTACTACCCACATTAGTCTACGTAAATTCACAACCTCACCCACTGATTTGCAATCTTTCCATAGTACTCTATATCTGGCATCAATATTGCTTAGTCCGCCATCCCATGATAATTCGAGATAATTCGCAGATTTTTATAATCAAAGACCTGAAGCTTACACACATCTTTTATTTTCATGGTCCATGTTTCGCATCCGTAGGTTAATAATGATCAGACTGGTGTGCAGTACGCTCGGCCTTTTGTTGAGAAACGGATATTTCCCCTACTCAGTTTACAAATGACAGAGGAGGGCAAAAGTCAAGCGAACTTTCTGAATCCGACTTGAGATTTCATCGGACATCGACCCACCAGAGCTGGCTGATAAGGCTTGCAAACAAGTGAAGTGATCGAAGTACACAACTGCTTCACTCCCTGTGACCAATCTAGGTGATGATGTCGACCAATCCGGAAGTAACATTTTACATTTAGAGGGAGTGGGTCGCATTCTAAATATGCTTACACTAGTCATTGAAACGAGTTTGTAAGTTGGTCTCCTGGTAAGAGGTCAATTCCTGGAATGTTAGAGTTTAACTTTTAGAAGGTGATTGATGACGAGATTAAATAAAAAGGGGAATAAGGGACAACCGTGACGAACGTCACTTGAGGATGACAATTATCGTAACAGTTCACCGTAAGCTCTCACTCGGCCAGTGTTGTTCGAGTAGAGAGCATTCATGAAGTTCATTTGTTACTGGTTTACACATTTTAAAGACAAACACTGCCATAGAACCTCTCAATCAACGGAGCCGATGATTGAGACCAGTCGGATGGGGATACGACAGTTCCCACACTTCGGCTAAAATATCAGTCAACCGAACTTATTACAATAGAGCCATGATCCATAAAAATATGTGGAGTCAACCTATCACCTATCTCACGTTTCAAATTATTTACAGCTTTTTCAACCTAACTAAGAGTTGTGGGTAGAGAGAGGGCATATGCCAATTTTGCACTCAGGTAGTTTTGGAATAGTCGGAGACGGAAGGGTAGCTGGAGGTCATTTAAACTGTTCATGAAAGTGTTTGGCCCATCAGTTTGATCTTATGGATTGAGAGTGTATGATAGACCCATGTTTTTCCGAATAATCTCACTAACAGTTGATTGTCTGATAACGATTTGCTTGATAAGTCAAAACAATTGTCTATTATTACCTATCTCCTCACTCGTTAACATCGTCTTTGTCTCTGTCGGTCACCACTCCTCATGGTCTTGGTTTAATTTCTTTGTTAGTCTATATTTCAGTTGTTGCCTCTTTTCATCATTCTCTGAGTCTGTCCCAGTGAGACATAGTATGTATCAGTGGCAAATAAGTCTAAGGCTTTAGCTTGCCTAATCTGTTGACCTATTTAACACAATGTTCTGACACTGGAAGCTCCAAGATAATGTGTTGAGCGCGGATTCATGAAACATGGGATAACTTGTCGTGTACTCAAATCGCTTGCACTTATGTCACGTGATTGAGTGGTAGGTGAAAGATAAGGCTTGACATTTAGTACACAAGTAAATTTTAGAAATTTAGTGATTGGTTGATGTGTACATGAATTTCGTTGAGGTGTAGAGATTTTTCTATCTGTCCAAAATTTATTAATGAGATCTGATTAGTCAAAAATATTACTTTTGAACGCTTAATATGATACAATACATTTGTTTGGGTCTGTATTCAACTTAGATTTATTTCTTAGAATAATTACGTGTATCAATTTAACTGACACATGGTGTTTTTGAAGTTAACATATATAATAGTCATTTTTTTATTAACCAACCTGGAGTCACAGACTATCAGTCCTTATGAATTCTCTCTGCCTTATACTATGCCACTTAATAAAGTTAACAATTAATTTCGATTTTTAAGTGCATAACTTAATTATAGATTTTTTAAAATTGATTAAACACGTTACAGATTTATGTTGGCACTGGGCGGACATCCAATGGTAGATTTCCCACTCCTATCAATTTATTTATCACAAACTGATGGAAGTGTGAATTCTATCATTGGATACACGGGCCCAGTGGTGCAGGGGGTTAGGTGTTTGTCAACTGGAAGCCTCTGGTTGGGAGATCTGGGTTGTGCACTGCTGCGGAGTTCCATGCTAGAACGAAACAGCTGCCTACATCAATCTGTGACGTGTTCAACCAATTAAAAATACCAATCTCTACAAAAATAAACATTTCAATTTAATTATAGTTTGTTGAAAAGAGTGTTCTGTATAACCTTGAATACCTGACCTATAGGATTACAATTCAAATAATGAATAGGTTTCACTCTGATAGTGTACAGTAAAGCGATTTGTACTGTATCATTTCACTTATGGGCCCTTATTTGTCTGACATCATTTTTTAATAACAGTATGGACAAATTACTTGGTTATATAAACTACTAGCATATCTTCATAATTATCAGCTTCCATGACTGTCAAATGTAACGATGATACACTGTTTATTATACAATATGCACTATTTGAAAACTTATAATATATGTTACAATATTTTACAAGAAGAAAAGACGGCTTTAGTTCTTCTTAAGCCACGACCATGTTTCATCTTAAACACCATAAACTATTCATTGCTCTCTTCATCAGTAAATCAACCACCAACATCTATCAATACTCTAAAACGTGTTGGTTGAGTGCTAGAAAGTATGTAAATAGTGTAAATACTTAAGAAGTTTTTATTTAACCTTATATTAGTTCATATGATATGGTGTAATCTACGGTCCAAGAAAGTTTTCTTAACGGAAAAGTATAAAATCTATGCTTTTGTGATATTTTAGTACTATACGGCATCTTGTTTACTCATAAATTATTCTATTATCAACATTATTTCGTCTATGTATCGCTAAAAGTCAATAACTCAATGGCTTTTCGACCAACGTTGACATGTTTTTGTAATAAATTCTCAGTAGTCGTAACTACATGTGAACCGAACTGCATAATATCGTCTTCACGATTATTACTGTTTGTCGTTGAAAAAAAGGCAATATTTTTCAGGTATGAATAGTTCGTCTACCTTCCTAAAACCAGTGAACCGAATCCAGATTCTGTTAATTTCTCATTAGATAAATTAAGACAAAGGGGTGGGGTATCCTAGAAAAATTGGTGGGAGGGGGTGATAAAATTTTTTAAAACACAAAATTTGTTATGTACTAAAAGATTTCCAAAAACGACGGTCTGAAGTGAAAGATGAACAAACATTAGGTGGGGAAAGGATTTGAGCGTGAATGGTGTAACCATGTATTCTGTTAAAAGTGTGAGTGCAGTTATCGCTTCCTTTTTGCCCTTGACTTCACTTTCGGACTTTAAGTTTGCTGATTTTGGTTTTATGACACTTTAAACGACCAACCTGTCATGATAGGACCACAAGAAACGATCGTTCCAACCAGTTTCGCCCAATCGCTTCATTACTATTGGCAAGCCCAAACACCCCGTCTACGTAGCTTCAACTAACGGGTTAATAAAATGTAATGAATAAAACCCTGATCGATAGATGAATGCAACGTACCCGTATGATCAAGTAATAGCTGGTTACCAGATTGGATTATTAATCTCTCCGCAAACTACTTGATATCAAAGGCAAAACTACTATTCGGTGGAATACATATCTAATAAAACAACATGTTTCTAAACATGACTAGATGCCATAAATGATTACAGGATATCAGCGTTGTAGGTTGTCTATTTTCCATCGAATTACAATCAGATTGTTAAACTCAATTTCTTCTCACTATATTAGACATTTAAACACAAGAAATATAATGGATACTTATGTCTTCCTCTTTTATTTAACTTGTAAAATCAAAAAACAGATTATGTTTCAACAGTCGAGGTGTATTAAAAATAGCTGATTTTTGTCGATCCACTGAATCTGATGCTTTGGAACGTTCATTGTGGGAAATGTATCATCCGGGTAGGTAACAAATAAATCTGTTAAATGATTTTTTATTGTTTTTAGTTATTGTATGCACCTTTTATTAAGGTAACAAAAATCAAGGTATTCTAATTGTTTCATCTTGTTATGAGGTTGAAAGTCTTAACTTAACTTTACTTACTTACGCGCTTCACCCCTCACAGAGGAGAATAGGCTGCTCACCAGGATTCTCCATTGAATTCTGTCCTAAGCAATCCTTTCCAATTGTTTCCAGTTGCTGTTCATCCTTTTAATATCTGCTTCCAATACTCGACGAAGTGTGTTCTTTGGTCTTCCTCTTTTCCGTTTCCCAACAGGATTCCATGTTAATGCTTGTCTCGTGATACAGTCTGATGATTTCCGTAATGTATATCCTATCCATTTCCAACGTCTTTTTCTAATTTCCTCTTCAGCTGGAAGTTGGTTTGTTCTCTTCCATAGTAGACTGTTGCTGATGGTTTCCGGCCAACAGACATTCAGTATGTTGCGTAGACTGTTGTTTATAAATACTTGTACCCTTCTGATGATGTTTGCAGTAGTTCTCGACGTTTCAGCTACATACAGCAGGACTGTCTTCACGTTCGAATTGAAGAGTCTGACTTTGAGGTTAATTGAGAGTTGTTTTGAGTTCTATATATTCTTTTCATCTGCATCGGATCCTCCTTATTCATCGATGGTACTTCTCAGGTAAGTGAAATTATCCGCTTCTTCCAGAGTTTCTCCATCAAGTTGAATTGGGTTGGTGCTCCCAGTGTTTTATTTAAGAATCTTGCTCTTTCGCTTATGTATGTTGAAGCCTACTGATGCTGAAGTTGCTGCTACACTGGTTGTCTTTGCTTGCATCTGTTGGTGTGTATGTGCTAAGAGAGCTACATCATCCGCAAAGTCCAAATCATCGAGTTGCATCCTACTTGTCGATTGAATTCCGTGCTTCCCCTCAGATGTAGAGATCTTCATGATCCAGTCAACCACTGAGAGGAAGAGGAAAGGCGAGAGTAGGCAACCTTGTATGACTCCTGTGCTCACTGGGAATGCATTTGTCAGTTGTCCTCCATGCACAATTTTTCACTGTGTTCCGTCGTAAGAGTTCCGGATGATGTTGACGAGTTTCTCTGGTCGCCACAGTGTCGAAGAAGTCTCAATTAAAGTTCTTCTATCTACACTGTGAAGCGCCTTCCCATAGTCAATGAAGTTGATGTACAGTGACGAGTTCCACTCAATTGATTGTTCAACGATGATCCGTAGTGTCGTGATTTGGTCTATGCACGATTGATCCTTACAGAAACCAGCTTGTTGATCTGGAAGTTGAGCCTCCACTGAATCTTTCATTCTGTTCAACAACACTCTGTTGAAGACTTTCCCTGGTACCAACAGTAGTGTGATCACCCTGTAGTTGTCACATTTGCTCAAATTTCCTTTTTTGGTATCTTGATAAGATGTCCTTCTTTCTAGTCTGCCGGAATTGTTCTTCCTCCCATATCATTTTGAATAAATGGCTGTCTTGAACCGTTGTAATGCTGTTACTCCAGTTGTTTATTGCTTCTTTAGCTTCAGTTTCATTTGAGCAACTACCAGGTGGTGGTCTGAAGCTATGTCAGCTCCTCTCGTGGTTTTTACGTTTTCGATTGATCTTCTGAATTATTTATTGTTGCATATATGATCGATTTGATTCTCTGTAGTATGATCGGGTGAGACCGATGTAGCCTTGTGTATGCGTTTGTGGGGGGATATTGTATAACCTATAACTAATTTGTTGAAAGCACATATATTTGTAAATCTTTCGGCATTGTCATTTCGTTCTTCTAGTCCCTGTCGTCCCATGATTTCTTCATATCTAGTGTTATCCATTCCGACTTTGGCGTTGAGGTCCCTCTCCCATCAGGATTGTCAGATCGTTTCCTCGACAGTTTGCTATAATTGATTGCAGTCTATCATAAAACTGACCTTTGTCCTCGTCGTTGCCGTCGTTGATTGGTGCATAAGATTGGATAATATTCATTGTAATCCCTTTCTTCATTGTTTTGAAAGATGCTTTGATGATCCTGGGTCCATGTGGTTCCCATCCCACAAGTGCATTACGTGCCTCCTTGGACAGCATCAGAGCAACTCCTTGGGTGTGAGGAGCATTTTCCTCTTGGTGGCCGGAGTATAGCAGCATCTCTCCCTAAGCCAATGTTTTCTGTCCAGCTTGAGTCCACAATGGGTTTCGCTTATTTCGAGAACTGTTAAGTTGTATTTCTTCATTTCTGCAGCTATTTGATTTGTCTTCCCGCTCTCCCACATTGTTCGAACATTCCATGTACCTATAAAAATATTTGATCTGGTTGTTAGAAGGGGGGCATCGGCCTGATGACTTCCGAAGAATTTCGGCTTTCATCATGAGGTGTCATAAACTATCCTTTCACTCCCAGGGCAGAGTTTAAATGGTTTATCTTGCTTAATCTGGTTAGCGTTTTTTTAGCAATCTTGTGTTTTACGGGATGGTATTGCTAGCCCCATGTCCAACCCTCCTTCTTTACCCGGGCTTGGGACTAGCAGTAACCCTGTTAGATCTACAGGCGGGGTTAATGTCGAAAACAATCTGTAAGAAATCTTACATGACTTAAATTTTGTGCTCGTTCACAGCTTCCAGCTGGGTATATCTGGAATCTTAAAGGTATTGGTGGTCTTTATCTGCTCCAATACTAGGTAACTGGACAAACATCCTACTAGTCACTACGTAGTGGTCAGTAGATGCAAATGTCTCAGTCAGTCGGCCGACGAATTTCTTAACGTTAGTGTCCAGAATATTGAAGTTGAGTGGCCAGTAGCCACATCATATCCTCCTAAGATTGCTGACATACCCTGCTGATAAGGGGTTTTTGCTGGATACTCCCTCCTCCTAATCTCCAGCAATTAAAACATAATGCATGTATTGTCGAGTCGCTTAGAGATGAGTGGGGGGGGAGAAGACACTATTGAAATTTAACCGATTAGATCAACATTAAGAGAATAGGCAGACATGACATTGGTCACTCCCCAATCATGTTACTGTCTAAACATAATTTTTAAATTTGTGAAATGTTGTGATTCATCTTCGCTGTGTTTGTTTTATAGAACAGTGCTTTTGTTTTAAAGATACACTGGACTATCAGTGTTTAGGTTGCATCTTTGAACTCTTTTCAGTAGCCTATTCGGTCTAGTTCTCTTATTAACATGATCATAAAAATCTGGAAGCTATTCGGCAAAGATGATTTTTTTCCCGATGATTTAATTTAATAGAGCTGTACGATTTTATTTACAGTTAATTTTACAGTTAACAGGATATTATGAAACCGAAAGGCATTTTGTCATTTATCTAAGTAATCAAACATTGTCATACGTTTTTGACTAAGCATTGTGAATTACATAATAGTATTGAAGATGGTCAAAATCAATAATTCATTGAAGAAAGATTGTTAACACTAATAACTCGTAATATTAGATGGGGTCGCCAATACTATTATGAAATAAGGTATTGGAGATATCTCTTTTATACATCGAGATCGAGTTAGAATTGATTAACTGCCTTAATTTTAGCTGTGCACACATTTCGTATTCAAGCTTTTTTTAAGCGGCCTTCTCAACTTCGTGGTTAACCCTGCTGATGATTCTTATAACTATACGCGATCAAAAGTGGACCATATGTCCATACAATGAACTGTTCAGTGGCTTGTTACTATACAATTTTTTTTTCTATTTTCTCGTAAAAACAAGTTCCAGTCAAAATAGAATATGCAAACACCCAACCTGATTATTTAAGTATCCTTGATAAATTTTTATTGTTGTTTAGGTGTAGTTTTAATGTGGTTCACTTCATCCTCTCCGATGTAATGTTATTACGTATCAGTGATTAAAATGCCTGAAGCTGGATAAATAAGGAGATAAATAAATAGATGGATGGATTGAACACTAGAAAGTGTTTCATGGATACACGCCGTTTAAAGTTTTCATATATCATAAAAGCATAGAATGAGTGCTAACAAGAGATATGAAACCTCCATCTTATATACTTCTGACGACCACACTTCAATAAATAGGTACATTTGATAAATTCACACACGAATACTTTTGACTAAATATTTGTCATCTTTCTATGTCATTTCCTTTCACAACTATATAAGTAAAACTTGCATATCTCTCATATTAACAACTGATTTTATTATCGTGAGTTGGATAAATTAATTTTACGACTCAGCGAATGTAAGATATGATAAAGAACTAATGGGTGGGGGGGAGTGGTTGATAATAACCTGGTTTTTTCCACTCCCTTCAAAATTTATTAATAGTTCCTTATGCTGGTTTTCATTTACATAGTTTCCCCAATACTGAGCCCGTACGCTGCTAAATATCTCCTAGAATGTGCTGGTGGACTATTCTGTCGTCTACTTCATCAAGAATTAATCAGTTTAAATGGGAATCATTCTTATCAAGCTCAATGTGAAAAGATTAATTCATCAACCGTTAGAAATGGTATTGACTATACAATGGAAGGAAATAAAAATGATGGCAATAATTCCGTTGCTTGGAAAAGACCTGTAAAAGGTGTGCGTGAAATGTGCGATGTTTGCGAAACAACAATGTTCAATACACATTGGGTTTGTGGTAAATGTGGCTATTCTGTTTGTACAGATTGCTTTAATGAATCGAAATTATCCAACGTTCAAGGTAGCTCGGAGCCGCGTGATAATCATATGAAATTCAATGAAAATGGTACAGTAGAAAAAGGCAAATCTAAGTATTCACGAGGTATGTACACCACTATTTCCTCTAATGACTCAAACTCTCAGTACCTTACTTGGAATAGTGATTATTTATTTGACGTGCAAGTAAATTATTAATTATAATGATCTATTTCATTTAGAGTTATGGACTATAGGTTTCAAATTAATGATTCAAAAGTAATTTGCTTTTTGTACCAATAGAACTTATTTAGTTCGATTCTTAGGGACATCCTTTGCGTGGCATACTGAAGAGTTCCATATAAGGGAGAAATATTTAGGGACCAGCTCATCTCCTACGTTGTCATTTCTATGTTTTGTCAATTAATTAATCTATTTGGAAAGATTGTAGAGATCAGTTTAAGATGGCTGTGATTTTTTCGTCACTGGTTATTGACGTCAGCTAGTGAACCGGTGAAAACCAATGAATTCATACTGAGTATAGTATGTGAGTCTCTTTAGTGACGTGTACCCATGAACATCGGCCAGACATCCAGATTGCCAGGACACAAGTGAGTTTCATCTCGATGCACAATATTCCTTTCTGCAGCCTTGCTAAATGTAATTCAGGTTCTTCATAAACTTTATTTATCTTGCATAGCATCTATTGATGCAGATGTATAAGACAAGAATCCTTGGATTTAGGTTTCGTACTAGTTAGCACTCATCAGTAAGGTATGCCTGCAATCTTTAGGGAACTGACGGTCCCTATGATATTCAAACTGGCGTTAGTTTGGGGCGTTACCATTAAGCTATTCACACGGGGACATTTAACCTGATTTTTCCGACTAGCATAAAGCCTAGCTTTTACGGAGTTTTGTACCACCTGCTTTGGATCACATATTATCATAGCATAATTCATTCATCATCGAGCACTTAGTCCATTGACATCGTTGCAACTTAACCGACCGAATTTGATCAACACTTCTCAGGACTAGATAGACTTGATATTGGTTATTATTCAGTTTTTACATTTGAGTTGTAGCGAGATAATTTTGAACATGGAGAATTGCCATGTATTTTATTACAATTTACGGTTGCTTATAAAACGCTCATCCGCTTTATGTTTTGCGATTGCTTTCAAGGTCGTAGTGGTCCACACGGTTGGGCATCTTGTACTACAACACGTCAACATCATGATCCAAGTAAACTATTGTTAACTTCACTACTACCTTCTGGTGTTATTGGCCGGCTGATACATCGATTGCATCGTATAGCGAATTATTATCAAATTCACTTAGGCTGTGATTGTTCTTCTTCCACCAATAGTAGAACACATTCAACTGACGATTTGTTATTAAAGCCGATTATGAAATCGTTAGATAATCACGAACGTCTAGATAGAAATTCTCTTGATTTATTGGCAGAGATTGCTTTGAAAGTAGACACAGCCAACAGTGAAACTCCTATTAGTGGTAGTACTGGGAGCAGCAGCATAGACAATAGTGCCATTCTGAACAATATTAAAACCGAACCGAATACTCCATACAACGATCCTCCTTGCGCTACATTAGTCGATAACGGATTTGTTCTATTAGATGGTGGTAGTAACGATAATAATAATAAACATATGATGAATTTTCCGTCACATAGTTGGATTTACTCAAGAAGCTCTATTGATCAGAAATCGAAATGTCAAATAATGAATGATTCAACAGCTGTCAGTACTACTAATACTAGTGGCAATCATGGATCAGATCTACACAGAGAATTATCAAATGTTAAATATTACCAAACTTCTGTAGGCGTAAATCACCATAATCCTGTGTTCTTATGTTTAGATTATCCTGATTCAGTTGGGAATATGTTAGCATTTCAAGTGAGTGTTTCCGTTTATTTAGAACGTATTGGAAATGACGGTTACTTGACCGTATTAGTCAATATTTACCATTCTGTTATGTTACATTGATTGACTCTAACAAAAAAAATATACAATATTCAGAAAAAATCTCTATTTAAGCTGCATTTTAATAGCTAAGGATCGATATAGTGTTTATAAAAGGATGTACCCTAACCATGTCTACTCTCTTGACGTAGTGATAGTGATTTTTTGAATTAATGACCCAGTATAGCTATATTGGATCTATTACTTGTTCCTTTGGATCCTACTATATTAGGTTAATCGAAGGATATTAAGACTAAGAGCACTAAACTTAGGTTTCAGAATCCTTATGACTACTGTACAGGAGTATTACTATAAAAAATTGATATCTACAGTGACACTGTCTTTACAGTGGCAATGAGGGGTAGGTCGGTTCTGAATCTTTCATATCTCACACACAACTTAAAATCCATTACTTATAATTTCGAATCTAATTCATAATTGAAATGGGTCGTTTGTCAGGCTTGTTTTGTTTAGTTATTATTCACCTAATGTACATACTATCTTTAATATGTTCAAATTCTCTAAATATTTTGAAAATACATCCCTTTAAACACTTGACATTTTACCTGACATTTGTACAAACCATGTACATAAATAGACATAATAACACACTACATACACACATTCAATCTTGGCAAATAACCAAATCAGCTGATAGTAGTTATTGTTATCTCTCATCATGATTGTTATAAATAAAATTTGTTGTTATGTATGCATATATGGCATATTGGTTAATTTTTGCAACATCTAATCATCGATTAATCGGTAAACTGATTCGGTACTATCGATATATGTAAATTTCGCTGTCATGTGTTGTTATTTACTGATTATTTCGATGATTTCACTACTTTATTTGTACTACAATTTGAGATGAGCAATGAAAGATTTCAGGTAAAAGTATAAACCGGAGCGAAAGAAATATATTATATCATTTAAAAATAAAGATATTCAATGAATTGATGCAGTCATTAATCTAAGGTGACTTATTGAAATGTTAATTCATTATAGCTATCATTTATGTCATCTTCTATGCTACTGTTCATGATCATGATGATTTTGCGGTCGTTGTATTAGATATTTCGATTGTGTAACTTTGATCGACTTACTAGCTGAATGAATCGAGCTTCTCTGTTGACATTGGATTTTGGTTATTTGTTGTCAATTGTTGGGTTGTCGTTGTGTATACATTAATCTTGATTTATGTCTCGTTTGGACGGATCTAATCGTTTGTCTTATTGTTTGACAGTCTGTATTCATTTTAGTATACCTGCTGTGTCATCTATGCTTAGGATTAGAGAAATGTTCGATATTTTGAAGTGTAATGAACATCTTTTACACTGTGTTGCCTTCAAACTTTCTGAACTTCATGTGGGGTCCAAGTTTCTTATTAAGCTAAACGACAGAAATTTCCCGCATGCGGACATTTTCAAACCCTCCAATTATTACTCAGTTCTGTATATGAGAAGAATTGGATTTCTAGTGGCAACCCAAATAATTTAGAGGGGAATTATTGGAAGTGCTGGTCACATTGAGCTAGTAATCAGGACTACGGAACCACTAACAGATATATGCATTGGTCCAAGTTGCCATACATTAGCTAAACGAACAATCAATAGTAAAAGTGATTAAACATTGGGAATATAGCTCAAGAAGACGAGACGGAAATGTACAAGTGTAAGGCTAATGGAACCCACAACTCAGAGGGAAACAAGGAGTGAATGTTCTTGAACCGATGTGATCGATTCTGAGTCATGTTGTTGAAAGTGTCCAACCACCAATCACGAATTACAACCAGGCGGTCTGCACTTATTTGCGTGATCCAAGCAAATAGTTAATGACATCAGGTTTTGATTTAGTCGCCTCTACATTTCTTTTAAACTATTGCTATCCTAGCCATTATTGGACGTCAAGGTCGGTGGTGATTTGTTATGCATGATTCATATCACCCACTCACCTCAGTCGATGGCGATGCAGTACTTCATATGTACACAAGAGAACTTTTTCTCATCTCTTAAAGAAGTAATTAACATGTCGATTTGTTTAATTTATTATACTGGAATTTACAATTTTGTTGTTTTTCTCTTTTTGAAGAAAAACGTCACTGAAATACAAGGACTCAATAGAAAACCTTTTCCTTATTATTGAAGTCATATTTCCCTCTTTTAGCAATTCCATTTTTCTTTCCTCTTTTCATTCATGTTCATATCTCCTATTAGATCAACTAACCGATATGTATTGTTGTATATATTCTTCCTATCTCTTTATTTAATCAAATTAGAAATAAGTCTCGAATTTAATCAATTATGTCCATTGTTGATGCATATCGCAACACTTTGGCATATATATATATATATATATATATATATATATATATATATATATATATATATATATATAGGCGTGAATTATTATGACCTTGAGAATAACGCGGATATGTCTCATTTTCCAAGGTGAAGTTATTCTCAACTTTTCCAATGTTCATTGTGTTGGATTCAATGTTTTCGGTCATTTTTACGTCTAGTTAGTAGATGAATATTGGATATCAGACCCTTACATTCAGTATAATTCTGTTTTTGTTCAGTACGTTAGTCTGTGTTAAACTAAACAGCCGTCGATTGAGGATAATCGCAAACACTCATAATGAAATATTTGTTAAAGATTACACTGTAGTATGCAGCGGTGGACGGAGGGATGACGGAGAACGTTCGATATACCATACTTAATGGACACCGAAAAATTGTGGGTTACCTCAACCACTGTTCTTTACGTTTCTTGACTATGTTAGTCTGATGTGATTGATGATGACAATAATTAAAATATGATCGTCTGTAGTGTATGTTTGTGTACTTTATAAAATATAATACAGTCTATTAGATTGTCATTAATAGCATAGATTATAGTACAGGCCCATATGGAGCTTAAGATACCGTACACTCTATTTCAGGAAAACAACAGAAAAGATTCAAAGTAATAAAGTGAAAACTATTCGAAATGTAATATTAGTTATACTATAGAATAAGTATGGCCAATCACCACTATTTCCTTGAAGTGCAATGTCGACTCTCTTTGGAGTAGGCTGGAAAAAAGCTCGAGTCTACCAACTCAAGTCATAGCATCGGTCTATCAAGTAGCTGACTTCTCGTTTGGACTATGTAAGTAAATCCTGACTACTTGGTTGTGACTACTGGTTGGAAACATTGTGTACGATTGCTCACAATAGGTCGAGTACATTTAATTAGTTCCCTTTTCTCAAACCATATTCTCAATGTTTATCTGTTATTATTGTCACTGCTAATGTGGTACAGCAACTTATATTTTTTTAGGCTATTCGTTGATTATGACTGACCAACTGGTGCCAACAATTCCCTTTTACGTTAGGGGGTTATCTTCTGATGTTTTTTCCCGTTCGATATGCATACATTTGTATATTATGTTCTGCTTACCTGTTTTTAGTAGTTTTCTATCCATTTTACCTCTTTTTGTTTAACAGTCTGAATGGAAACGTAACCATCCACTTGTTATATCTGGATGTCAACGTAAATTTAGTCAGGAATTATGGACACCACAAAGTTTCTCGAATGATTTCGGCAATATGAAAGCTACATTGATTGATTGTGCCACAGGTGCTAAAATTACACGTTATGCATTAAAATCATTTTGGGATGGTTTTGAAAAACGTGAACGTGAGTGTTTACATTTGTATAACTATCTAAGACAAAGGAAACAATTCACTATCCATTATTATTACGTATTTTATTAATAAGGATATATTCTAATTTATTTAGGTTTATCGAGCTTAGATCTAATCATAGCATGGTCACAGTTGGGCGGTTTCTAAATGATTCTGAAAAAAGGTTTCCTGTTTTCATTTCAAGATGTGAATAGCTATGGAATGCAGGATGTTAAATCATGTTTGTCATTTTTCGGACATATCAGCCGAACGTTACATCTTAGTGTTGTGTATATTTACGCTAAGATTCTAATGTAGTACCTTACTCATTCAATAACAACTTATCCCCTAAGGTACTGGATTTAGAGTCATAAAATCATCCAAGGAATATCAAGGTATTTGAATTGTCCATTAATTTGGACCGAAGGCCTAAGTGAATGTAATGATTTACAGCTTAGATGGCTCTATATACACTATATCTTAGTGTAAAAGCCACATAATAAAGATAATGCCATTACTCACTGTTTGCTTCCTATATTTGTGTAATTATATATATGATTAAAATCTTTACTTTTTATTTTTTATGATTGAGCTGAGGTGGTCATGTGGAGATAGGTATTAAGTTTAGTTATCTGCGTTCGTCATAGATTGATGTTAGTTGGGTACCACTGGAAACCATGGAGCAAGAGACAACTGTCTCATCCTATTATAGGACTCTTCAATAATGCGCATTCACGATTCTACTACAGAATCAAACCTATGACCTTCGAATTTCGCGGCAAACACTTAACCCTCGGCACCATTAAGTCAACCGTCGTTCAATAGTAGAATACTCACTTTCATCAATTTATGATATACCAGAACGATCGTTTATTGTCATTGGTGATAATTGTCTCACTTGCGACAAGTCTGGACTTCACTGGTCATGGTTTTTCATCAAAACTCCAGGAACATTCTGAAGTTAGTCACTAGTGAATTGATTACTATCCCTTACTAGGACGAAACAGTTATCCTGTACTTCTTGGTGTTAGGTGATATCCAACCAACATCTATTTGTGACGAATACAAACAATTAAACTTATTATTTATTAGTTAATAAAATCAATAGGCATAGGTTATATGCATTGTATTTTTCGGCATTCCATACATACTCACTAAATTATATTCGTTTGCTTGTCAGTCAACCTTTGTCTTCACGACAGTGAATGATAAAAATAGCTATAAAATACTAATTAACTAATAAAATAATTCTGTTCCAAAACGATGAAATTAGATTTGTATAAAAAAAACGTTCCATATAATAATAATAATAATAATAATAATAATAATAATAATAATAATAATAATAATAGTTACTATTATTATTTTGTTTCTTTTTTCGGTATAAATTCTTTATTCAATCAATGTAGGCTAGTCTATATGTGTATATATATAATCTATTATGTGGCAGATATACATATGGTTGAATAAGCGGACAATAAATTGATAGTTAAACCAACAAACACTAAGAAATCAACGAAAGAATGGGGGGGGGGGAAAAACAAAACTCTTTTTTCAATACTGGCGAAGTTATTGAGGATTATTTATTGGAGAGAGATATAATTATTGCTAAAACTGTTTTTGTAACTGAGAAGATGGAGATATCATTACTTTAACATGGTAATCACCTAGGTGGTTTACATTGAGTGTGTTTTGTGAAGATAGGTTTTATTTTGTCGTTTGCATCTGTCACTAATCGATCTCTCCTGGGTACCATTAAACTTTATGGTACTCTAGAGAGCTGTTTTGTCCTAGGATCGGACTCAGCAGCGCGTATCCATGACTTCACCAATATCAAACTTCTATGTCACATGGTGAACTCTTACTCATCAGTCTAGTAGCCTAGTAGAGCTAATGGTTGAGCGTTCATCGCGAGTCATGAACGCCGTGAATTCGATTTTTGTTAAGCTTGAGAGTACTAACTGCTTAGGAGTCCTGTTTTTTGTACGAGTACTTTGAGTACTATTTTATTAGGCTTTTAAACTTTGTTATGCTTGCTGTACAAATACTGAGTGATTTTACGTAACCCTGAAGTTATTAGAAAATAGATATTATTACCTCCAGATGATAAATATATTCAGAAGTTTGTTACCCACTTAGCCAAAATAAATACATAGATAAGCTGGGTTATTAATTTACCCATGTTAGATAGTATCTGTCGATTACAAAGAACTATTGTAAACCCGGGAACATTGGATAACCAACTATTCTGTGTTATAATTATTGATTTATTTATCGAGTATAAACTACTTTGCTTTAGACTTTACTCCGAACTCGAGATTCGGGTTTAACAACAAGTGCTGTAGAACCTTATTGAGTTATAGAATTCACTAATTCATTTTATTTATTTGTTTATTTATGATATATCACGGTTTTCATCCACTATCATTTCTAGGAAGAACTTGCTTGCTTTCCCGTTGTTCTTCATATGGTTATAGCTTATTGCAAGACTTTTTAGGGAATCTATCTCGAGGCTATCCTATTAGTGAGTAGACGGGGAAATTTATTTTATAAGATAGAGGTCTGGTGGTTTTTTTGGTAACATGTCATTGTTTTTATCCAAAAGGAATTTATTCCCTTTCAAAAAAACGCAAGTAGATACATGTAAATATGAACGATGCATACATGCATGAACACCCTGAGGTACTAGAATTTTGATTTGTTCTTCCAATTTAGACAGTTTTTCTCCCATCTGACTTCATTTAACAATCAATATGCCAAATATTTCAATTTGCCTTTATTTTATCAGGATGTATTCTTTATTTCACACAATTCTGTTCTTTTTCTCCTAAGTAAATAACATTTTAGTATTTTTGTATCATACATTAACTAAAATGTTTTAGGTAAGATAAATGAATCTTCGTGTGTTTACTGAAGTTGAGTAAAAGTCCCTCTATTCTTTGATAAGTAAGAGTTAATAAGGTCGGTCCATGGTAGGCGATGTATTTCCGTATTCTGGATTAAATATGTAAAAGTGGAAATGTTGAGACTGATGAAATTACTAGACATTATTTAATGTTCAATTGGTTCGAACTATATTGGCTAGGATGAATTTAGTTGAGTTGCGTTCTCTGAGCTGGTTAGTTTTAATGTACAGATACAAAACAAACATTAACAGCAGCCAATTATGAAATTCAGTTCTGTTAAAAGCACAAAACCGTTAGTCACCTGTAGAGAATTTCTAATATCCTATTTTCATCTGAAGTATATACCAGTGTTGTTACCTAGTAAGACAAGTTAAAGCTTCAAGATAAAACAAAACTCCACTAAAACGACTTCCCAAATTCTTTCTTTTCAAAGTAATTGGGAAATTGATGTCATGGGCTGAAGTGACTAATAATTTACTACACATCTGATAGATATACTATGACGACAGAGCATGTATATAGGACTTAATATGAAACTGGTTGATTAAATTAATCTAATACCATTTATGGGTAACTATTTTATTCATTATAAACTAGGACTTGTCACGGCTTGTTATTAGTTTAGATTTCTGGAACGAAGACAAAATAACTGTTCAGTGTTCATTGGTTGTTCAATGATTCTGTGTCATTCTGTTGTGGAAACCAACTGTGACTTTAAACTACTGTATTTTGTATACGCTACACTCTTGTCTTGACATTTTATGGGAGTTTATTAATAGTAAGATTATCGATGTGCTTGTGTATACGGCACAAGAAAATGTACTACATTTATTGCTTCTTGAACGTTTACAATCTGGAAGCCATTCTGTGGTATGCTATTCGATGTCGAATTTCAAGTATTTGACGTCAATTAAATTTTATTGCCTTCTTATGTTCATTTTCTTTAATATTTTCAGAAAACTGTGAGGGTAAGAAAGTGTAAGGACTGGGAATAGATTAAGGGATAAAGAAAGTGATAAATAGAGTACAACTCCTTTACTCTGAATGAAAGACAAATTTATTGATCTCGTCAACATAATGTACTACATATATTGTGAACGTATTTACCCGGGGACTAGAATATACACTGTTTTTCTTTCCGTTTTGTCCAGTTTTTGGTTATGAAAAAGATTTATTCCTCAGTTTGTCTTTTATAATCATTTAAAAGAGATATATAACAGTTGTAGTTTCTTGTTTTTTTTGTGATAGATGATTAGTAGGTAAAGACTAACTAAAATGATAACATAAACACGTTTCTTTCGTGTTTATTTGAAAGTAAAAGTGTAAATAAATGTGAGGCATTTTTCTGGTTTCCACAATGTTTCCATGTTCTATAAATGCGCTGTATTCAGCTCACTCTTGTAGACAAGTGTTACGTCAGGGTGGGTTAGGTGGGGGGGGGTATGATTTGTTTTATTTCAAGTGTTTCCAATTATCCTTAACTGTGAACATGTTAGGATAGGATAACCTGGGTTTTTGAATGGAAATTAAACTCTTAATGAAACTTTAAACACTAAACTGTACCGTTAACCCACTAAATACACTGAGAAATGACTGATGATGTTGGGTACAGAAAACTTGTACATTGAAAGCATTGTGGATGATGAATACTTTTCGATAATGTTTGTTGTATTTAGTTGTGATCTTGGTGAAATAGTAAACTTTTATTTAAATGTACCTCAATGTAATAAAGATCTGTCCTGTGCTTACATTGAACTAAACTAAAATGTCATACTGTTTATTACAATTTCAACCATTAATTAATAAAGTGAGAGAAGTAGCTTGAATAGACAAAACATTATCATCATAAAATCGGTGTAATTTGAGTATCACATACTAATTGTACGTCTGTTAACGAGTTCGGTTAATAAGTATGTGCTTGAGTTTGCTTACATGAAACATTTATTGAAACATTAATCTTAATGTGGTTTTCAAATGAGTTGAAAGTTCTTCGGCATTGATAATTTACATCCACGTGTAATGTATAGAGTGACTCTTTATTCAGTGTTTGAACTTTCTTTTGCTGTGTTTCCCTCACTATGTTTATCCATTAAATATACTCGGGTATCCGTTTTCCTTTTATATTACATATAGCTTCCGTTTCATACTGAAATATATTCGAAGTACCTGTGACTATTATTGTGAAACGAAGAAACGTCATCAGGTTTCTCTTATATTTATCTATTTGTTCATTTACATTGTATTCATTGTTGTTAGGTCGAATCACAAGTAAAGATGGTCATCCACTTTGTTTAAAATTAAAAGATTGGCCAACTACCGACGATTTTGCGGAATTGCAGCCAAAACGTTACACTGACCTTATGTCAAATCTTCCTATGCCAAATTATACGCAACGTGATGGTCAACTAAATTTAGCTGCAAGATTATCATCGTTTTTTGTGTGTCCTGATTTAGGTCCAAAGTTATATGTTGCTTATGGAACAGTTGGTTCGTCTTCTGTAAGTTTATTATTCCATTTATATATATATATATATATATATATATATATATATATATATATATATATATTACTTACCTACTTACTTGCTCCCGTTACTCCTCACTGAGGAGCATAGGCCGCTCACCAGGATTCTCCATTTAACTCTATCTTGAGCAATCCTTTCCAATTGTTTCCAGTTGCTGTTCATCCTTTTAATATCTGCTTCCAATACTCGACGAAGTGTGTTCTTTGGTCTTCCTCTTTTCCGTTTCCCAACAGGATTCCATGTTAATGCTTATCTCGTGATACAGTCTGATGATTTCCGTAATGTATATCCTATCCATTCCCAACGTCTTTTTCTAATTTCCTCTTCAGCTGGAAGTTGGTTTGTTCTCTTCCATAGTAGACTGTTGCTGATGGTTTCCGGCCAACAGACATTCAGTATGTTGCGTAGACTGTTGTTTATAAATACTTGTACCCTTCTGATGATGTTTGCAGTAGTTCTCGACGTTTCAGCTACATACAGCAGGACTGTCTTCACGTTCGAATTGAAGAGTCTGACTTTGAGGTTAATTGAGAGTTGTTTTGAGTTCTATATATTCTTTACACCTGCATCGGATCCTCCTTATTCATCGATGGTGCTTCTCAGGTAAGTGAAATTATCCGCTTCTTCCAGAGTTTCTCCATCAAGTTGAATTGAGTTGGTGCTCCCAGTGTTTTATTTAAGAATCTTGCTCTTTCGCTTATGTATGTTGAAGCCTACTGATGCTGAAGTTGCTGCTACACTGGTTGTCTTTGCTTGCATCTGTTGGTGTGTATGTGCTAAGAGAGCTACATCATCCGCAAAGTCCAAATCATCGAGTTGCATCCTACTTATCGATTGAATTCCGTGCTTCTCCTCAGATGTGGAGATCTTCATGATCCAGTCAACCACTAGGAGAAAGAGAAAAGGCGAGAGTAGGCAACCTTGTATGACTCTTGTGCTCACTGGGAATGCATTTGTCAGTTGTCCTCCATGCACAATTTTGCACTGTGTTCCGTCGTAAGAGTTCCGGATGATGTTGACGAGTTTCTCTGGTCGCCACAGTGTCGAAGAAGTCTCAATTAAAGTTCTTCTATCTACACTGTGAAGCGCCTTCTCATAGTCAATGAAGTTGATGTACAGTGACGAGTTCCACTCAATTGATTGTTCAACGATGATTCGTAGTGTTGCGATTTGGTCTGTACACGACTAATCCCTACAGAAACCAGCTTGTTGATCTGGAAGTTGAGCCTCCTCTGAATCTTTCATTCTGTTCAACAACACTCCGTTGAAGACTTTCCCTGGTACCAACAGTAGTATGATCACCCTGTAGTTGTCACATTTGCTCAAATGTCCTTTTTTGGTATCTTGATAAGATGTCCTTCTTTCTAGTCTGCCGGCACTTGTTCTTCCTCCCATATCATTTTGAATAAAACGTGGAGCATCCTTCTTGTTACATCTATATCTGACTTGAGTACCTAAGCTGGTATATTGTCAGGTCCTGCTGCCTTCTCAATTTTGATTTGTCTGATGGGCAACTTGATTGCTCCCATCGTTAATGGAGTGACATCTATCAGAAGATCTGTAGGAGCTGCTTGGATGTTTGGTGGGTTCAATGGAGTTGGCCTACTGGAGAGTTTCTCAAAGTGTTCTACCCGTCTGTTTCTTTGTTCTTGAATCTCAGTGATTGTCTTGCCTTCTTTGTTCTTGACTGGTCGTTCTGGTTTACCATGTTTATCTGCCAGTTTCTTTGTTGTGTCACATAGCTGTTTGATATTTCCTGCACTTGCAGCTTTTTCCACTGTCGTTGCAAGGCTTTCGATGTATTTCCGTTTGTCGGGTCTAATGCTCTTCTTTACCAGCTTATTTGCTTCTGTGTATTCAGCTTGTGCCTTGATTTTCTCTGCTCTTGTTCGGTTGTTGTTGATTTCTGTCTTCTTGATTCTCCTTTGTTGAATTTTGCTTAGGGTCTCAGTGGAGATCCATTCCTTATAATGGTGCGTTTTGCGTCAAAGAACCTCATGACACGTTGACGTTAGTGCTTCTTTGATTTCTTTCCAGTTATCCTCCATAGTGGTTTCTTCTTCTTTCGGTAGGTCTTGTAAGGCTTGGAACCTGTTGTAGAGAGCTATTTTGAATTCCTTGAGTTTGTCAGTGTCTCGGAGAAAGGCTGTATTGGACCGTTGTACTGCTGTTACTCCAGTTGTTTATTGCTTCTTTAGCTTCAGTTTCATTTGAGCAACTACCAGGTGGTGGTCTGAAGCTATGTCAGCTCCTCTCGTGGTTTTTACATCTTCGATTGATCTTCTGAATTATTTATTGTTGCATATATGATCGATTTGATTCTCTGTAGTATGATCGGGTGAGACCGATGTAGCCTTGTGTATGCGTTTGTGGGGGGATATTGTATAACCTATAACTAATTTGTTGAAAGCACATATATTTGTAAATCTTTCGGCATTGTCATTTCGTTCTTCTAGTCCCTGTCGTCCCATGATTTCTTCATATCTAGTGTTATCCATTCCGACTTTGGCGTTGAGGTCCCTCTCCCATCAGGATTGTCAGATCGTTTCCTCGACAGTTTGCTATAATTGATTTCAGTCTATCATAAAACTGACCTTTGTCCTCTTCGTCATAATCTATCCTTTCACTCCCAGGGCAGAGTTTAAATGGTTTAGTTTGTTTAATCTGGTTATCGTTTTTTTAGCAATCTTGTGTTTTACGGTATGGTATTGCTAGCCCCATGTCCAACCCTCCTTGTTTACTCGAGCTTGGGACTAGCAGTAACCCTAGGAGACCTACAGTCGGAGTATATATATATATATATATATTGAGAATTGCATAATGCCATGTTGTATACTTTATCTGCACTCAGTAATCTAGCTCAATTTTATTCTAATACTGACCACCGCCTACCTCGACGAGCAATTCTGTCTGGCGTGTGCGTAGGATGGAAGAAGGCTAGTGGCGGCCAAACCATAAAATGGCACTAGTCCACAAAGTCATTGACAGTTGAGCTGAGCCATGTTAATAGGTACAGACTACCTGGTTAGGGTCCGCGTAATGATCATAACAAATGGTTAGAGACCTTGGGTGATATGGCTCAAAATCGTTGGTAATGGCGCAGGTGCATCCACTCCTTGTCTTCCTCCAAATTCTAAGTGTCTGAACTTATCATAATTTTCTCTTTACTGAATCATATTTTCTAAAATGTTGTCTCCGATCTCTATTCTTCTCTATTAATTCTAATCCTGTTACTACCTTCCCTTCTCTGGGATTTGATCCGACAATTTAATCTCTATCTACTAATTTGTGTATGGCAACTTGAACTGATGTACTTATTTACCAAGTTCTTTGTTCTAACTGTCTGTCTGTTTATCTTATTTTAATATTCGACTGTAAACAGCAATTTTTGTGTGTATGTAGTTGTTAGTGATAGAACTTGATTATTTAATGCTTTATTCACTAAGCTGTTGCTTCATACTGGGCTCTGTATTCTAGTCAATCGGTTGTTCATTTGAATCGTCTTTTATTCACTGACTTCCGTATCCATAACTAGCTAACATTACTAACCATCAACATACTCTTATAAACACTTCTTGTTGAAATTGTTTATGCTAAACCATTAGGGTCACTTTAGGCGGGGCTTTAATTGAAGCATTCTTTTAATCTGTGCTAAATCCCGACTGTACGCTTAAAATACTGATTAGTCAATCTAATTACTAAGGGTATTTATTCTAATGTATTTATAATACATATATGTACTTAGACTTCTTTATGTACTCATATTTCTAGGCTTATATATATGTGAGTTGATAGCCTTTATGTATGTGATTAATTTCAACTTGCCGGTTTAAAAGATATTTCAATAATATACACATTTTTATGTTTTATTAGTTTTGTTTACATTTTAGCAAAGAGAAAAATTATTGATTATTGAAATATTGATTTAGAAAAGAGGACAAATCGTTTTTTTTCTTTCTTTTTTCTTAAAAAATTATTATGTTTTCATTTCTTCTCTTTATACTAGTCAATGAGCTATATCACATATAATTGAATTATTAAAAATAAAAAGAAAAAGAAAAACCATTTTTTGATATAATCAATGTCTAGTGACATTAAAATTACACAAATATTGATTTAGAAAAGAGGACAAATCGTTTTTTTTCTTTCTTTTTTCTTAAAAAAAATTAATTATGTTTCATTTCTTCTCTTTATACTTCAATGACTATATGCACATTATAATTGATTATTAGAAAATAAAAGAAAAAGAAAAACAAGTTTTTAAAAAGTGAATAAATAAAATATCATTTTATATCTTTCTATGCTTGTGAATTCTATAATGAAAAGTACTATATTTTTGCATATAGTGAGTGTATGTGTTCTATGTTTGAACATTTTGACCACATACCTGCACACATACACATACACATACACACACACATAGATCTATCCATTTTTTGATATAATCAATGTCTAGTGACATTAAAATTACACAAATATTGATTTAGAAAAGAGGACAAATCGTTTTTTTTCTTTCTTTTTTCTTAAAAAAAATTAATTATGTTTCATTTCTTCTCTTTATACTTAAATATCATTTTAGATCTTGACTATGCTTGTGAATTCTATAATGAAAGTACTATATTTTTGCATATAGTGAGTGTATGGTTCTATGTTTGAACATTTTGACCACATACCTGCACACATACACATACACATACACACACACATAGATCTATCCATTTTTTGATATAATCAATGTCTAGTGACATTAAAATTACACAAATATTGATTATAGGTAATTATGTAAATTATTGACTGGTAACTTAAAGATTTTAAAGTTTAGCGCTTACCATATGGTTTAAATGTTCTAAGTATAATCCAATGACAACGATATGAATGCTCACTGTTGAAGAGTAACGTATTAGGATGAAACAAGTAATTAGTGCCCTGTGGTTTTCAATGGTTGTCTAGTTGAAAACTATTGTATAAGTTTATTACATCTGATTGTATTGTTCAGCGTATGACAAGTATAATCTTGGTTTTATTTTGTATTAGGTAAGATAAACTATTTCTAGGGCTGACATTTTCATACTCCATCGTTGTTTTCTGTCAGAGAAGAATTACTCCAGATGCTTGTCATCTAAGGGGGAGATTTTACTGTCTCTAGACACCAAGATAATCAGAAGTACTACATTGCCTTTTGAGTCTAAGTTTACCACTTAGTCCTACCACTAACTAACGTGTTTAACATTGTAGGTCTCAAACAAACAAGTATTCCAGTGAATATAGCTCGTTTGGGCCTTCACGATATAAAATTCAGATCACTACATCAGAGTAGCATATACACTTGGGGTTGACTGATAGATTAAAATCCTACTTTACCTACATTGTTTTAAGCAAACTAATAATGTTAATAACTCTTAAAGCCGATTGCATCAAATTGTACTTGATATATCTGTTAAATTATTTTGACCAGTATTCACCTTTCTTGCAGTCAGTTTGATTTTCTACTGAACAATTTACGTTTTGTAACTTGTGGTGATTTATAATGATTTAGGTAAACTTGTATCATGATTTCTCTGTTTCATTCCTTCCAACCTTAGTATGTCGTTCATCTCATTTTAATTATTTTTGCAGATTAGTACAACAAATTTACATGTGGATATTGCAGATGCTGTTAATGTTATGCTGTACGTCGGACAGCCTTTAGATTCATTGAATGAAATGTTAACCAATGCTGAATCAGTTGTGAATGTATTGACAGCTGCTCATGTGGATAATATTTACTTAGATAGAGCTGTAAACTGGTTGAATAAAATTAAATCACGTCATACTGATGCACATAATAATAACAGCAACAATACTACTAATACCCATGAAATTGACTCTGAAGGTAAACAATAATGAAAGGTTTCTGTTCGTCAAATCATTTTCATTGATGTGTGATATGTATTTGACTACGTTTATTTTTAAACTGTTAGTCGTTTAGCCTGACATTCAATATCATTCTAACATTTTGTACTTGATATTAAATAAAGTCACAAACCTAGATTTCGTGATAATTATCATTTGCTTATGAAATTTGAAATCTTTCATCGACTTATATCATTTGAGAAATCAGAACTCTTTGTCATCCAATGAAAAGTTACAGTGACATTACCATTTGGCTTTTTCCAAAATTAACTGAGATATATGCACTAATTTACTACTTGATAGGTAGTATTGACTCAGTAGTAAGGACTAGTGAGAATTTTACACCGGTTGCATTTTTGTGATTAATCAGTGTGCATTTATATCTAGATAGCTGTTGGACGTTCGCCGAATTATCAAATATCCAAGGAAACTATTGTTGGTTTTTTCATCCATTTTATGTTAAACTAATAGATCTATCTAAATGTTAGGCAGCTTGAAGTGGTCGGCAGGAAATCCCGAGCTTAACTAATTTACACTCATCAAAAAAGTAGAATCGAAATCTTAAAGAAAGTAGCATTTAATGTGGGATTTGATTGGCGTCGTTTCTCTCCACTGCTTAGATGATACCTACAGACTACCTCTTACCACCTAACACCGGACACATAGTGCATACGAATCCAAGTCACTTCGATTAGTGTATACGTTCTGACTTGATCGATAGGACTCGGTTATCACTACTCTGGATTATTCAAAAATAAAGTTAATCACTATTTAGTGATCTCATTGTCTATTCATAAATTTATGCTTAAAGAAGCATTCCTCAATTTATTTCCTGTAGATATTCCAGGGGCATTATGGCATATATTTCTTCCTGAAGATTCAACTGGATTACGTGAATTTTTATCGAGGATAAGTGAAGATGAAACTGGTACACCAGTGGAAACCGGTAGTGATCCAATACACGACCAATTATTTTATATGGATCAGTCCTTATTAGATCGTTTATACGATCGTATGGGAATTCGACCATACACTATAGTACAATTTCATGGAGATGCTGTATTTATTCCAGCCGGTGCTGCTCACCAGGTCAGCTATATTTCATTAAAGAAAACAAGTCAATCCATTCTATTCTTTTCAACATTTTCTTCCGTTTTTCTTAATTAATGAATATCAGTTATTTTAGTTAGGTTTGACCTGTGGGGGGGGGGATCATGCATGTGCTCTTCTAAGTCCTGTATTTACATAAAATTACGGTTCAGTGCTATTTGTTACTCATTGGTCCTTTGGCTAAAATTAATCTATGATAGATGCAACCTGCAGACTATAAACTATTCTCCAAGAAGTTTTTAAGGATTTCACAACGGCTCTCAACAGAATGTACAACTAATGTAGTCTAATTCACAATATTTGCCAAGTCCGTAAATAATCCCAGATAACAAAAGTAGCATTACGTGCATTTAACAAAGATATTGGGGTTAAATTCCTCTTTCTTTGTGCTAAATTGAGTTTGATACATCATGTACTTGCACACCGATTTTCTAACCGCCTCTTAGTCTTCAGAAATCCACTTGTGAAACGTGAACAGAAAAAATATAATGCGGTTAGTATCGAAAAGACATTTATTTTAATGTTTGCTAATGCACGGAAACGGTGAGTATATGTTAGTTAATATGTATCCTTGAGATTCTAGGTGATTCACGAAACTTGGTAAAATTGACAACAAAATCAGAAAATTTCCAATCAGAACTCTAACGAGCACCGATTGGTCAGAGTATTCCCAGTACCTCTTCATATTCTAAAGAAGTTTTTAAGGATTTCACAACGGCTCTCAACAGAATTATTTTTAAAAATATTTCCTGGTATGTGAACAATACATTTTCACTTTTGACTTATTTGACCTCAAGGTTTATTCATCGTTGACCTTGAAACGCAAAAAATTGAATTTATTGAACATGATACTGATGGGTATAAGTTGCATTTTTTATAAACAGTACAACTAATTTGTAGTCGATATTTTCGTTACAGATTATTATCAGTTTGCATATCATTGAATATCAAGGATCAACATTAAACAACTATAGCGTTCTAAGATGAGGTGCCTAAAATATGGTCATCCGTGATTCCTCTTGCGATCGAGCCCGGGATGTTTAGGTATTAGAATAGTGCTCAACTCTCACATGACGAAGTTGTAATCCTATACTTCACATTTCTAACCTCAATCAATTTCTAGAAAGCGTATAATGTTATGATTACTAGTGATCTGTTTCGAGACAAATTCGGACACAGGTGGAAATCTTAACTGATAGAGTTCAGCATATCGAATGTGAAATGCGCATAATTAGTTACCTGAAGATGGTCATTGCGATATGCTTCGAACTATTCCGAAGTAGAAACCTGCCCGAAAATTTTAGCTTCCATCTGTAGCGATATGACAGGTGCGCACTGTTGACTAGTCCCATCTGGAAACGACGTCTCTGTCCATTGTTCCTCTCATTGAACTCAACTCATGATGTATATTCTCCTTACAATTAAAATAATCTCAACAGAATGTACAACTAATGTAGTCTAATTCACAATATTTGCCAAGTCCGTAAATAATCCCAGATAACAAAAGTAGCATTACGTGCATTTAACAAAGATATTGGGGTTAAATTCCTCTTTCTTTGTGCTAAATTGAGTTTGATACATCATGTACTTGCACACCGATTTTCTAACCGCCTCTTAGTCTTCAGAAATCCACTTGTGAAACGTGAACAGAAAAAATATAATGCGGTTAGTATCGAAAAGACATTTATTTTAATGTTTGCTAATGCACGGAAACGGTGAGTATATGTTAGTTAATATGTATCCTTGAGATTCTAGGTGATTCACGAAACTTGGTAAAATTGACAACAAAATCAGAAAATTTCCAATCAGAACTCTAACGAGCACCGATTGGTCAGAGTATTCCCAGTACCTCTTCATATTCTAAAGAAGTTTTTAAGGATTTCACAACGGCTCTCAACAGAATTGTTTTACTTTTGGCCCACCCACGCTTATATTAGAGCTTTGCTGTTATATTAACTACTTAATTATTAATAGAAACCTCTCTCGTTGATATTAAAAGCTCATGTTATTTGTTTTTCGACAATGTTAGTTTAGATCAGGTTGTTATGAGCTTCTTTTTATCATAGTTGTCATTTGTTTGGTATTTTTTTATGATACTAGTGATCTTAGTGTTCAGAGCTCTTCACAAACTCTTCAGATTTTGTATTCGATCCTTAATTTATTCTTAAACTCATTCTGCCATAGCAGTATATAACAACTATCTAACGCCACCTCGTTTTCAATGGTTTTCTGAGTAAGGTTTATTTTTAAATTAAATACATACTCTCGTATACTTATTTTTGTATTGTGTCTAATCTTTCTTTAATTGTTTAATTTAAATAGGTGCGTAATTTAAATAGTTGTATCAAAGTGGCTGTAGATTTTGTATCACCGGAGCATTTACCTCAATGTTTTCAATTAATGGAAGAATTTCGTCAGCTGTCACCAACGCACCAAAATCATGAAGATAAGTTACAAATTAAAAATATGTTATTCCATGGAATTAAAGATGCTTTGTCTGTACTATTGACAAGTAGTAATAGTAGTGACATTAGTAACACCAGCCGAAATCTAGTCAACTGTAAATTGGAGTTAAATTCGGAGCAGAGATTTCAGACTATAAATGGATTAGATATACAAGATAGATCATTGTCAATATCATCTGCAAGTACACTCGTTAATAATAATAATAATAATAATAATAATAATAATAGTCGAATAATGACGAATAACTCCGAGATAGAATTCGATCCAAGATCAGAGTCCATTCATCATCATAGTCACCCTACTTTACAAAATTATCATACAAATTTCTTCAGGTCGAATAACAATACAAGAGGTGGTGGTAGGACAAGAGGGAGGCCAGGACGACCTAAAGCAGTGGATTTAATTGAGCATGTAAATATGCAACCATTTACATCAATATCTGGCTCACCACCTTCTATCTCATCAACTCCACTGTTTACTTCCAGTTCATTTATGAGTGGACCTATCATTGATGTGACTGCTGGTGCCTCTGGAGGCGGCAGTGATTGTGTTAATGATAACGATCTATTGAATCCTACAGAACGTTCAAATTCACTAAAAATTAATTTAAGGGATTCACTTTCTGCGTTATCATCATGCTCTCCAGATATAATTAAAGATAGTAAATCGAATATTATTATTACTACTATTGCAGCTGGTTGTGATAGAATTCTCACGACTACTTCTCAGTCAGTTGCTTCTTCATTGTTATCTACTTCTGCTTCTAGTCTACCTGTGAATTTAGATATACCACTAACATCTTCCACCTCCTGTTCTACTACCAATTCGTTTTTATTCTCATCATCATCTTCAATTTTGTCATCAGGAATGTCTTCAGTATCTCCCTCCCCCTCCACTGCCGTATCCTCTGCTTTGTCATCATTAACACTATCATCCTCGGTACAAAGACAGCAACATATTTCTACCAATCGTCTCCTGAATTTAACCAACACTGACTATATGTTGTAATTAACCTACATGTTGTCGCTTGTGATTAAAACTGGTTCTCCTTTCACACACGCACACATTAAAGTATTTAAATCCTGATCGACTAAAACGGAGAAACACACTTTGACCTTTGTGTTGATAATGTAACACACTACATGTTGTACAAGTCAACGAAGAGAAACAACTTTTCCGTATCCTCCTCTTCAAATTCACGGCCAGGCCACCATTTTTATTCCTACTATATTTAGTCAGGCGCCAATATACGTATATGACTTGTACTTTCCTGTATAGTACTCATTTTTATTTCTATCTTCAATATTATTATTATTATCATTTGAAGCTGATGGTGAATATGTTGTGATGTCCCTCCCACACCGTGTTTCTCTTCGTGTTTGTGTGCTTTTGTCTCTGTTTCTTTTTTTAAAATATTCGATTTTTCACGTTTTTGTGCTGATTCCTTTCATTTTTATTATTCTTTGTTTTTTCTCCCACCTCCCCCTCTCTTCTGTTCGTGCTGTCATTACAGTACAAAAGATTAACTACTACCAACACTACTTACAACATTACTAGTGTTACTTCCATCGTTGGTTGTAATATTAATTACTAAACTTCAACATGAATATGACATTTTCTGTCCTTGTAGTAAAAATTTTACACATTTTTGTACACCCCGGTCATATTTTTATTTGTATCCATACTCTCCCGTTGTACACGTGTAAGAAAGTAAAACTGTCTCTTCTTTTATTGCTTTGTTTACACACACTCACACAACACATGCATATGTACTTGTTAGAGCATGAATAAGTTATTGTTTTGTTTGTTTACATCTATCCTTTCTCTTTATTTTCCTTGTTTTTGTTTTTCTTTTGTCCATCGATTTACAGTCAATTTCTTTATAGATTCCAGGAGTATAATACTAATTATTGTAATGATAATGATAATTATTACTAATTGTATTGTCTATTGTTACAATGATTATTATGTAATCAAGATAGAATTGTGAATTATTCTCTATAGGTAATTCTCCATATTTACTTACCACTTATGTCATATTTTACATAAATGTATTCTATTCATGCACACGCATTTCCTGTTGTTTCAATTGTTTTTACTGTTGATTTATTTGCCGCTTAAGCTAATAATTCTAATAATACTGTTCATTTTCTTCATGTCTGTCTCCAATCCTCGACGGAATATGTTCTTGGGTCTTCCTCTCTTTCTTTGGCCTTTTGGATTCCACGTTAGTGCTTGTTTTGTGACACAGTTTGATGGTTTCCTCAATGTGTGTCCAATCCACCTCCAGCGTCGTTTTCTAATCTCTTCCTCAACTGGAAGTTGATTAGTTCTCTGCCACAACAGGTTGTTGTTGATGGTATCTGGCCAACAGATCCGAAGAATCCTACGCAGACAGTTGTTTATAAATACTTGTATAGTCTGAAGGATACTTTTCGTAGTTCTCCAAGTTTCAGCTCCATACAACATAACTGACTGTCTTCACATTTGTGTTGAAAATTTTGACTTTAATGTTGACTGACAGTTGGTTTGAGTTCCAGATGTTTTTCAGTTGTAGAAATGCTGCCCTTGCCTTACCAACCCCCGCCTTCACATCCGAGTCAGACCCTCCTTGTTTGTCGATTATGCTGCCCAAATATGTAAAGGTTTCAACGTCTTCCAGAATTTCTCCGTCAAGTGTAATTGGGTTAGTGTTTGCTGTTTTGTATCGGAGGATCTTGCTTTTCCTTTGTGAATATTGAGGTCTACTGATGGCTGCCAAAGCTGGTTCTACACTGTCTATCTTCACTTGCATTTGTTGCTGTGTGTGGGATACAAATGCTAGGTCATCTGCAAAAGTCCAAATTATCAAGTCGCATCCAAGTTGTCCACTGTATTCTGAGATTGCTTTGAGATGTTTCAGTTTTCATAATCCAGTCAACCACCAGAAAATAAAAGAAAGGATGAGAGTAAACAACCTTGCCTGGCATTAGTATCCACTTCGATTGAATTTGTAGGCTGACCTCCATACACGATTTTACAATGTAGTTCGTCGTAATAATTCCGTATGATGATGACTATGCTTTCAGGTAGGCAATAATGCTGAAGAGGGCTCCATACTCTCCAGTCGATGTTGTCGAATGCTTTTTCGTAGTGTTTGTAGGGAGATCTGTGGCTGCTGCTTCGATAACTGGTGGGTTCAATGGGGCTGGTCTATTCAAGAGTTCTTTGAGGTATTCTACCCACCTACACATATTCATACGACTATGATATCTGAATGGTGATGGTCAACGAAGTCAAGAGTCAGACTATATCCCACTGATGACAAGGTTGGCAGCGTTATATTACAAACTGAAAATGTAAACCTCTTTAGATTACTTACTTATCGACTGAATGTGAATCAGTAGGCCTCAACATACACAAAGGGAAAAGCAAGATCCTCCGATACAAAACAGCAAACACTAACCCAATTACACTTGACGGAGAAATTCTGGAAGACGTTGAAACCTTTACATATTTGGGCAGCATAATCGACAAACAAGGAGGGTCTGACTCGGATGTGAAGGCGGGGGTTGGTAAGGCAAGGGCAGCATTTCTACAACTGAAAAACATCTGGAACTCAAACCAACTGTCAGTCAACATTAAAGTCAAAATTTTCAACACAAATGTGAAGACAGTCAGTTATGTTGTATGGAGCTGAAACTTGGAGAACTACGAAAAGTATCCTTCAGACTATACAAGTATTTATAAACAACTGTCTGCGTAGGATTCTTCGGATCTGTTGGCCAGATACCATCAACAACAACCTGTTGTGGCAGAGAACTAATCAACTTCCAGTTGAGGAAGAGATTAGAAAACGACGCTGGAGGTGGATTGGACACACATTGAGGAAACCATCAAACTGTGTCACAAAACAAGCACTAACGTGGAATCCAAAAGGCCAAAGAAAGAGAGGAAGACCCAAGAATTTTAGCTCTTCTCAATAGTGTCTATCTACAACTCCTACTCGTCTTTTATTGGGTTGTTCATGTTGTAATTTAGGGTTTGAAGTATGCAGCTTTCTTGTTAACATTTTTGTCCAATATTCGTGTGTTTATTTTGCTCATTACGATGTCCAGTACAGAAACCTTATTTACCCCTTCGGGTTCCGAACATAATGAGGAACGATGACTGCAAAAGGTAAGTGGAACGATTGTGATCAGTGGTGGATAACGAAAGCTGAAGAGGTGAAAGAGGCAGAAGCAGGTTATAGGTAATGCTAGACTGATCAAAGAAACTATGGTGAAAAAGTCAGATGCTGGTCAAACAATCTCGGGAAAAGATGGTAGCTTTATCTACTCTTAGCTCTAAGTTATAAAACGCTGGTCTGAATACTACAAAGAACTATTCATTTGGCTTTCAGATACTTTACAACCACCAACTATTTCCATGCAGGCCGAGTGGAAAATATATGCAGCCGCCCCCGTCGCCGACTCCTGCCAAATTGGATGAAGTTATAGTTAATGTGAAGATAGGATGAGCGGCGAGTCCAGATGGATTAACTCCAGGGATCTTTAAGGAAGATGGTCTAGCTTTAACAATTAGGTTGGCTGATATTTTAGCTAAAGTCTGGAAGGTGGATTCAATCCAATCTGATTACTGTTGTTGATCGTTCCAAAGTCATTTTGCAACAACCACAAAAATGCGAAACTAATATACTGTCTAAAATACTGGCTTCAATAATTATTTGATGTTTAACTGCGACTCTTGATTAGCAGATGACAGATAATCAGGATGATATCAAACCTCATTGTGGTTGTTTAGACCATACATTCACCATACAGCATGCCTTACAACACAGACATACTTTTAGGCATCCAATTACAGTGGCTTTTGTCTACCCAAAAATAGAATTAAGCTCTGTAGACCAATAGGTTCTATGGCGGTATCTGAAATTTGAGGGCATCAAGGGTGTTAGCTATTTCAAATTTTGTTAAAATTTACCAGACTTACTGTTAAAGCTTTCGTCACGCAAAATTATGGATGCTGATCTAGTAGTAAGCTTGCATATTGACTTAGAATGAGCATATTATATAGCCGTGTATGGTAAAGACGTTCATAGAATACAGTTTTTTGATTGCATTGGGCAACAAAACAAAGACGTTCAAGGTGCGTTCCCCCCTCTATTTGTGAAAATTATTGCTTCATGACTGGATTGAGTCATAACCTGAATTAATATTAGTAGGCAACGTAGTTGAGAGCATCGGTTACTTCACTTATTTAGGAAGCATGATCAGCTCTAATGGGTTGGTGTCTAACTAAGCTTAGGCGTGGATTCAAGAAGTTCGTTTAATTTCTGACAATTTATGTAACTCATGGCGTAGAGGCGATATCTACCAATTTAAGGGTACGTTTATTACGCAGCAGTCTGTTCCGTTTTACGGTATGTATACAGAACGTGACCACTAAGAGTGGGCTACATTTGCAATATATTGGCGTCTGATCATTAGGTATCTTTAAAACACCGCTCGTGCTTGTCGAGACCACTGTATAAGTAGTGCAATGCTAATACTTAGGGTATTCGCTAATGTTTGCAAATCAGTTAATTCTGTCTTCAACCTTTATCGACTAAAGTGGTTGAGATGTGTATTACTTAAGCTCAACCACCGTCTACTTTGGTGCTAACTAATATTGACGACAGAAAGAGGAAAGATAGGTGAGGGGGAGGGGAAGCGAAATCCGAACCAAAACATGCCACAAGTTCATGAGATCACTGACTACTGGCACGAGCCATATTATTAGATGCTTACTAATTGGTTGAGGTCTGCGCTAATTGCATAACCAATGATTGGAGATGTCAGTAAAAAAATTGATGAGGTAATGATTACTTTACAGAATTCTTAATAATTCTATACACTGTATTTGTACACCACAGGCTATTTCCATTATCGTATGTTTGCAGAAAACAAATTATCAGCATCTGTTAATATTGAAAATCAAGCCAACATTTGATAAGCAAGATTTCAATACGAAATTAAAACGGTTCAGTTTGTGGTATATAAGTAAACCGACCAAAGGATACTTCGAAGGTACAAAAATAAGAAATCAGCTTAAAGTAAAAACTAATTGTGCAAACGATTTAGATTTATAAGGCTACATGGTCCCAACACACTAACTAAGCATCATTAGATCTGAGAGTATGAGATGACTAACATCTGTAGGTACATGAGAGTTCTTTTAAATTTAGACGACCAAAAATAGAATGAAGTAGCCATCCAGTGATTTGCAGTTTCCAACAATTTTCTAACTAAATTAGTATATTATGTAAAACTACAAGAATAACGTTAGGACAAAAGTATAAATCAACCAAACTGTTTGCGATAAAAGAATGAGAACAGTGCAAAAGGGTCAACGAAATTCTGCAACTTCTTATTTTAGACAAGATATATAAAATAGTAACAACATATGCTAGCCAAACTTATAGAAATGTTACGACTGATTTAGTGAAAATAAAACCGGTATAATCTAAAGTCATAGTACTACAGATTGAATGCTTTGTAAAACAAGTTAGGACGTGATGCATCGTACTATTGTTAAGACATACAGAGGCGTAGCAACAAATGATCATTTGTGTAAACCGTAATTCTCTTTCTTATTCACTCATTGGTTTGCTAAAAGACATGCAAATCATAGTAGTACAATATATATATATATATATATATATATATATATATATATATATATATATATATATTTGCACATCAAATGTGATCCGATAATACGCTAAAATCTCTGATGAAACTTAAGATCAAATCTTAAGAAACGCATAAAAATTCGATAAACAGTATATGGACATAACGCACTGAGTAAAATAATGCTTCGAGAATATAGAAACGACCTCAGAAAAATCCCGGAAGATATTAAGAAGTGTACAAAATGAAACAACAACGGACCTACAACTCAAACACAAAAGTTGTGATATTATATCAATTAGTGGCGTCCGATAAGCGATTCAGGGGCAAAATAAAAATTGATTGGATGCTTGTAGGGACAATAGTACAAAATGAAAACTGTTATAAAATAATCGATGTTGGTAAAATAATCACAAAATGACCGAGAAGATGGACAACTTGATTACGAAGAAATTTCACGAACGCTTAGCAACCAACTAAAATTAATATGGTTACAAAATGAAAACAAACGCAACAAGTAATTCACTACGATTCGCTGATTACGCAGAGCGTCGAACGCACGCAAATATAGACAATTCAAATAAAATATAGAAGGCATAGTTCGACAACCAAAATCAATATTTATTCATGTGACACTAAATACAAATTCAATAGTGAGTAAGAACACGAAGAAGATGAATTTGTCATTGATCACATCGACACCAATCACTTAGTTATGCGTGTATTGGTCTTTTCTTATCTGGAAATCGAAAAGAAAATGGCCCAAATAAGAGAATGGAAAACGAGATAACTGAAGAGTCAATTGGTTTAGTTTGCTGACAATTGATGCGAAGAAGTGGATAAATACGAGTAAATGCACACAAACACACACGTGTTGATTCAACGAATGACTAGTTGGCAAATTGTTACCACTAAGTGAGAGTTTGAGGGTGATATGATGAGTGATTGCATGGAAGTCAGTCTCCAAGTGGACAACATCACATGGAGAATATAAGTGGAGAACAAACAACATTAAACACATCATCATCACGTAAAGTAAACAACATGAGTGAGGAAATGAATTGATGATAGACAGTGAACACAGAACACACCAATCAGTCATCAGGTGTATGATATGGGAGTGGTGAGTGATGAGCAACTGTTAGATGACTTACCAGTTGGTGGTCGTTGGATCTTTCTGTGACTAGTTGGAGAATGAGGACCTACAAATGAGTGACACGGTGGATATTGATTAAATTGAGAATCAGTAAATCGTAGTAAACACTAATGGAATACTGAGCGAGTGAGTGCTATTGAGTTGTAAAATGATGAAATGAATCAGTAAATAAGAATGTGTGTATGTGTGTTTCTGAAGGAAGGATTAGTGTATTGTAATGTGTTATATCACTGAAATAAACGACTGGAAGTAATTGAAGTGGCTAGTGTCTGTAGTGACTTACAGCGTCCCCGTGGTGGTGATCTGGGTGGAGGTCGTGGTCTTTGTGCTCTCTTCGGTGTTGTTGGTTGTGCATCTGGACTCACAGTGGTAGCTGCATCTATGGAATAAGATCGAATAACAAGTTTATTACTCAGCGTTAAGACGGGTATATAGGTATGAAGTAACACACAGTTGACAAATATTTATATGGGACATTATATAAGGACATTGTCTGAATCATCGTATGGTGAAAATTTTAGCTTCTAATAGTGATATATCACACGATGTACATGTACATTTATGTACAACGTTTAGTTAAACAGATTATTCAATTGAAAAACAAATCTGTTTTCAAACGGTACATATTCACTATGGAGTTCTATGGCTGAATCTGGAGATAACAAAGATGGTTCATAAAACAGTCTTTCAACCATCATGGGGATAAATAACATACAACAAGTTATAGTTGATTTGTGAATGAACTTACCAGGTGTTGGAGCTTCTGGTGCTGCTGGTGTTGGATGGTCAGCCGGTGGGGCTGCGGTATCTACATCCAAAAAGAATAAAGACGGAATACATTGGAGGTTTAAATCCAGTCGAATGGCATCAATTTTGTTCAACTCACGTCACCATTGTATGTGTACGTGTTTGTGTGTGTACGTGTATTAGTCACTGACAAGATAAAAGTTGATTTGTGTGGGATGGTATTAAGGAAAAGAGTGCAGAGATGCTGACGTTTATCAGTAGTGAGTGAAGGAACATCAGTAAGCTCGTCACCTCTGAGGTACACTGATGTGTGTGGCCTCTACACACACGCTTGGAATTGCGTATGTAGACCGATATTGACTATATTGGTTGGTGTCTGACTGCCTGATTGAGTGAGTTCATGAGTGAATGAACGGATGAATGAGTGACTCGGAATTGCCTTTATGTGGCAATTTGAAGCTTACCTCCGTCACAGTAGACCACATTCAGGTAGTTAACAGCGATGGCGAAAATGAGTACAGTCACCTGTGTGAGAGAAGGAAAGAGAGTTTAGTTGGTTGATAGATAAGATAAGTGAAAGGCTCACTAATGTTGCTTTCATCTGTGCGTTCACTGATTTCTAATATCCTAATGAATAACGAATTGCTTTTTATATGCTTATGTAGTTGTTAAATTTCCGATTGACCAGTTGAATATTGTCTTCAATAAATCGTTACTGACAGTATGACGTTTTCTCGTTGATTGGAGTAGAAAGTGTCTTGTCATTTTAACTGGGTAAACAATTCGATGAAATCAATTCGTCAACAGTGACAGAATGAGTTGTGTGATTGTTTGTTTTGTTGTAGATTTGATGTGTGTGACGATGATGTGAAGTGAAGGGATTTACAATTAGATGTATGCACATCGTAAAGCGACTTTAAGTGGCACCGGTAATTCTGCCTTACTATAGTAACATATCAACTACTTACTACCCAACATTTTATTTGTAAGTGGTCAACTGTTGCATAAACCAACCATCCAACGTCATTGTGTTTTGGTTATTTGAACTGCATCCAAACGTCCATTATTGATACCTTTTCGTTAGTAAAACATCATCGCTTGTACATAATTTATCTAAACTTTAAACCACATTATATGGTTTTCAGAAGATACAGGAAACCTAATACTATGAAGATAGTACGTGTTATGACTTTTCCTGTGTTTGATAATACTATCAATGCCTGTTACTCCAAGTGGAGCATAGACCGCCCACCAGCATTCTCCAGCCAACTCTGTCCTGGGCTTTCCGTTCTAGCTCTTCCCAAGTGCTGTTCATTCTCTTCATATCTGTTTCCAATTCCCGACGCAATGTGTTCTTGGGTCTTCCTTTCTTTCTTTGGCCTTTTGGATTCCAAGTCAGTGCTTGTCTTGTGACACAGTTTGATGGTTTCCTCAGTGTGTGTCCAATCCATCTCTAGCGTCTTTTCCTAATTTCTTCCTCAACTGGAAGTTGATTAGTTCTCTGCCACAACAGGTTGTTGTTGATGGTATCTGGCCAACAGATCCGAAGAATCCTACGCAGACAGTTGTTTATAAATACTTGTATAGTCTGAAGGATACTTTTCGTAGTTCTCCAAGTTTCAGCTCCATACAACATAACTGACTGTCTTCACATTTGTGTTGAAAATTTTGACTTTTATATTGACTGACAGTTGGTTTGAGTTCCAGATATTTTTCAGTTGTAGAAATGCTGCCCTTGCCTTACCAACCCCCGCCTTCACATCCGAGTCAGACCCTCCTTGTTTGTCGATTATGCTGCCCAAATATGTAAAGGTTTCAACGTCTTCCAGAATTTCTCCGTCAAGTGTAATTGGGTTAGTGTTTGCTGTTTTGTATCGGAGGATCTTGCTTTTCCCTTTGTGTATGTTGAGGCCTACTGCTTCTGAGGCTGCTGCTATATTGTTGGTCTGCTTCTGCATTTGATGATGTGTGTGAGAAAGAAGAGCTAGGTCATCTGCAAAGTCCATGTCATCTAGTTGCCTCGATGTTGTCCATTGTATTCCGAGAGTGCCTTCAGATATTGCAGTCTTCATGATCCAGTCGATGACCAGTAGGAAGAGGAAGGGCGAGAGTAAGCAGCCTTGTCTGACACCGGTCTTCACTTCGAATGAATCTATGAGCTGACCTCCATGCACAATCTTACAATGTAGTCCATCGTAAGAATTCCGTATGATGTTGACTATCTTCTCGGGTACGCCGTAATGTCGTAGAAGGCTCCATAATATCCTCCTATCCACGCTGTAGAATGCTTTTTCATAGTCGAGGAAGTTGATGTAAAGTGGTGAATTCCATTCAATTGATTGTTCAACAATGAACCGTAGAGTAGCGATTTGATCGGTACACGATCGATCTTTACGGAATCCGGCCTGTTGATCTCGGAGTTGGGCGTCGACTGGATCCTTTAATCTGTTCAATAACACTCTGTTGAAGACCTTTCCTGGTACTGAAAGTAGAGTAATGCCTCTGTAGTTCTCACAATTGCTGAGATCGCCTTTCTTTGGTATCTTCATGAGGTACCCTTCTTTTCATTCTGCTGGAACTTGTTCATCCTCCCAAATCTTCCTGAAGAGAATGTGGAGTATCTTTGAAGTTGCTTCTATATCTGTCTTCAGTGCCTCTGCTGGTATGTTGTCTGGTCCTTCTGACTTGCCACTCTTGATCTGTCTGATGGCCATTTTGATTTCTTCGACTGTTGGTGGGTCTGTGCTTATAGGGAGATCCGTGGCTGCTGCTTCGATGACTGGTGGGTTCAGTGGGGCTGGTCTATTCAAGAGTTCTTGGAAGTGCTCTACCCACCTGTTCCGTTGTTCATGAACTTCAGTGATTGGTTTGCCAGCCTTGTTCTTGATTGGCCGTTCTGGTTTTATTGAATTTCCCAGCTAGTTTCTTCGTTGCATCGTATAACAGCCTCATATTTCCTTCTCTTGCAGCTTTTTCCGCTGTCATTGCTAGGTCCTCAACAAAATTTTCGTTTATCCAACCTGATGCTCCGCTTCACTTGCTTGTTGACTTCGGTGTATTCGGCCTGTGCCTTGGCTTTCTCTGCTCTTGTCCGACTGTTATTGATCGCTGTCTTTCTGTTCCTCCTTTCTTGGATCTTGTCCAGAGTACTAACAGAAATCCAATCTTTTTGGTGTTGTTTCTTGAGACCCAAAACCTCCTGACATGTTGAGGTTATTGTTCCCTTAATCTCTTTCCAGTTGTCTTCCATATTAGTTCCACCTTCTTCTAGTAGATCATGAAATGCCTGGAACTTGTTGCAGAGAATTAATTTGAATTCGTTGCGCTTGTTAGTATCCCGGAGAAGGGCTGTATTAAACTTGTGTAATACTGCTGCTTCAGTTGTCCAGTGCTTCCTCAGCTTCAGTTTCATTTTAGTCACCACCAAATGGTGATCTGAAGCTATGTCGGCTCCTCTCCTTGCTCTTACGTCTTCCATGGTCCTTCTAAACTTCTTATTGATGCAGATGTGGTCGATTTGGTTCTCCGTAATGTGGTCCGGTAAAACCCATGTAGTTTTGTGTATACGTTTGTGGGAGAAAATGGTGCCACCTACAATCTTTTAGTTGAAGGCACATAAGTTTACAAACCTCTCACCGTTATCATTCCTTTCTCCCAGTCCATTTTTTCCCATGATGTCTTCATACCCGGTGTTGTCCACTCCAACCTTGGCGTCAAAGTCCCCCCATCAGATTGGTCAGGTCCTTGGCTGAAAATTTCTCGATGATTGACTGCAGCCTCTCATAGAACTGGTCTTTGTCGTCTTCGTGGCTGTCATTGGTTGGTGCGTAGCACTGGATGATATTCGTTGTAATCCCTCCCTTCTTCGTCTTGAAGGATACTTTGATGATCCTAGGTCCATGAGCTTCCCATCTTATAAGAGACTTCCATGCATCTTGGGATAACACCAATGCTACTCCTTGTGTGTGGGGCATTTTCTTCTTCGTGGCCGGAGTATAAAAGTACATTTCCCGAGGATAACCGTTGCTGTCCAGCTTGCACCCAATGCGTTTCGCTTATTCCAAGCATCTTCAGGTTGTACCTTCTCATTTCTTCAGCTATTTGCATGGTTCTCCCTGTCTCCCACATCGTGCGGACATTCCATGTACCTATATTAAATGTTGCTCTGGTTGTCAGAAGAGACATCGATCTCGTGGATTCCGAAGAAACTCGGCTTTCACCATGAGGCGTCATAACATACCTTCCAATTCCCAGGGCAGAGTAAAAATGGTTATAAGTATTTTTACTGGTTAGCGTTTTTTTAGCACGTTTGCTGTCTTACGGGATGGGGTTGCTAGCCCTATGCCCAACCCTCATCCTTTATCCGGGCTTGGGACCGGCAGCAACCCTAGGGGCTACAGGCGGAGTTGTTTGATAATACTAATAATGATTTAAGTTGAAGTCAATGAAAATGACTTTGCTGATGTTAAAGATTGTCATGTTTAAAAGCTGTATGCATAAATATGTCAATTTGGTTAGGCGTTGCCAAAGGAGATATAAGGAATAGAGCTCCTACTATCCTTGAAGAATACATTACAAAACCTATAATCGTAAAATTGGACAGTGTCTTGAGCGAATTAATTTAAACTACCCAACAAGTTCATAAATGGCTTAACTTTTGATAGTGTCACTCGAAAACGTCCAGACAAAAAGAAATAATTTCAATCCAGTTGAATCTCTGTTTATTTAGAATGTTTGGATGGTAGATGAAATATTAGATGTTGATCGGAGTGATTTCGCGTAAAATATGTTGATGTATGATTCATCATACTCTTTACAAATTCTTTGTGTTTTAAACGTGGCAGATTTGAATTTTTGTAAGACATACTTACTGTGTAATTTCTGTCAAGTTATACTTACAAAGACAATCCACTTCTAGTTTAAACATGATGAGAAAATTAAGATTTAAGCCTACTGTCGGTGACAATTCATATTATTTGGATTGGTAATATATTAATATACTGCGAATATTTAGCTATTGGTACTCTTATCTTTTTCGAATAGTGTTTGTGTTCAATTCATTTTCGCGTTTTTTGTTGGGTTGCGGCTGTTGTAATTTAAGATTTGAAGTGCGCACATTCTTGTCAACATTTTTGTCCAATGTTCGTGTGATTATTTTGTAAATAAGGTATCTAGCACGAAACTTTATTTACGTATTCTTTTCCTTTTGATAGTCTAATGCTGTTGATTTTACTAGAAGTGGATTGTGTTTGTAAGTATAACTTGACAGAAATTACACAGTAAGTATGTCTTACAAAAATTCAAATCTGCCACGTTTAAAACACATAAAGAATTTGTAAAGAGTATGATGAATCATACATCAACATATTTTACGCGAAATCACTCCGATCAACATCCAATATTTCATCTACCATCCAAACATTCTAAATAAACAGAGATTCAACTGGATTGAAATTATTTCTTTTTGTCTGGACGTTTTCGAGTGACACTATCAAAAGTTAAGCCATTTATGAACTTGTTGGGTAGTTTAAATTAATTCGCTCAAGACACTGTCCAATTTTACGATTATAGGTTTTGTAATGTATTCTTCAAGGATAGTAGGAGCTCTATTCCTTATATCTCCTTTGGCAACGCCTAACCAAATTGACATATTTATGCATACAGCTTTTAAACATGACAATCTTTAACATCAGCAAAGTCATTTTCATTGACTTCAACTTAAATCATTATTAGTATTATCAAACACAGGAAAAGTCATAACACGTACTATCTTCATAGTATTAGGTTTCCTGTATCTTCTGAAAACCATATAATGTGGTTTAAAGTTTAGATAAATTATGTACAAGCGATGATGTTTTACTAACGAAAAGGTATCAATAATGGACGTTTGGATGCAGTTCAAATAACCAAAACACAATGACGTTGGATGGTTGGTTTATGCAACAGTTGACCACTTACAAATAAAATGTTGGGTAGTAAGTAGTTGATATGTTACTATAGTAAGGCAGAATTACCGGTGCCACTTAAAGTCGCTTTACGATGTGCATACATCTAATTGTAAATCCCTTCACTTCACATCATCGTCACACACATCAAATCTACAACAAAACAAACAATCACACAACTCATTCTGTCACTGTTGACGAATTGATTTCATCGAATTGTTTACCCAGTTAAAATGACAAGACACTTTCTACTCCAATCAACGAGAAAACGTCATACTGTCAGTAACGATTTATTGAAGACAATATTCAACTGGTCAATCGGAAATTTAACAACTACATAAGCATATAAAAAGCAATTCGTTATTCATTAGGATATTAGAAATCAGTGAACGCACAGATGAAAGCAACATTAGTGAGCCTTTCACTTATCTTATCTATCAACCAACTAAACTCTCTTTCCTTCTCTCACACAGGTGACTGTACTCATTTTCGCCATCGCTGTTAACTACCTGAATGTGGTCTACTGTGACGGAGGTAAGCTTCAAATTGCCACATAAAGGCAATTCCGAGTCACTCATTCATCCGTTCATTCACTCATGAACTCACTCAATCAGGCAGTCAGACACCAACCAATATAGTCAATATCGGTCTACATACGCAATTCCAAGCGTGTGTGTAGAGGCCACACACATCAGTGTACCTCAGAGGTGACGAGCTTACTGATATTCCTTCACTCACTACTGATAAACGTCAGCATCTCTGCACTCTTTTCCTTAATACCATCCCACACAAATCAACTTTTATCTTGTCAGTGACTAATACACGTACACACACAAACACGTACACATACAATGGTGACGTGAGTTGAACAAAATTGATGCCATTCGACTGGATTTAAACCTCCAATGTATTCCGTCTTTATTCTTTTTGGATGTAGATACCGCAGCCCCACCGGCTGACCATCCAACACCAGCAGCACCAGAAGCTCCAACACCTGGTAAGTTCATTCACAAATCAACTATAACTTGTTGTATGTTATTTATCCCCATGATGGTTGAAAGACTGTTTTATGAACCATCTTTGTTATCTCCAGATTCAGCCATAGAACTCCATAGTGAATATGTACCGTTTGAAAACAGATTTGTTTTTCAATTGAATAATCTGTTTAACTAAACGTTGTACATAAATGTACATGTACATCGTGTGATATATCACTATTAGAAGCTAAAATTTTCACCATACGATGATTCAGACAATGTCCTTATATAATGTCCCATATAAATATTTGTCAACTGTGTGTTACTTCATACCTATATACCCGTCTTAACGCTGAGTAATAAACTTGTTATTCGATCTTATTCCATAGATGCAGCTACCACTGTGAGTCCAGATGCACAACCAACAACACCGAAGAGAGCACAAAGACCACGACCTCCACCCAGATCACCACCACGGGGACGCTGTAAGTCACTACAGACACTAGCCACTTCAATTACTTCCAGTCGTTTATTTCAGTGATATAACACATTACAATACACTAATCCTTCCTTCAGAAACACACATACACACATTCTTATTTACTGATTCATTTCATCATTTTACAACTCAATAGCACTCACTCGCTCAGTATTCCATTAGTGTTTACTACGATTTACTGATTCTCAATTTAATCAATATCCACCGTGTCACTCATTTGTAGGTCCTCATTCTCCAACTAGTCACAGAAAGATCCAACGACCACCAACTGGTAAGTCATCTAACAGTTGCTCATCACTCACCACTCCCATATCATACACCTGATGACTGATTGGTGTGTTCTGTGTTCACTGTCTATCATCAATTCATTTCCTCACTCATGTTGTTTACTTTACGTGATGATGATGTGTTTAATGTTGTTTGTTCTCCACTTATATTCTCCATGTGATGTTGTCCACTTGGAGACTGACTTCCATGCAATCACTCATCATATCACCCTCAAACTCTCACTTAGTGGTAACAATTTGCCAACTAGTCATTCGTTGAATCAACACGTGTGTGTTTGTGTGCATTTACTCGTATTTATCCACTTCTTCGCATCAATTGTCAGCAAACTAAACCAATTGACTCTTCAGTTATCTCGTTTTCCATTCTCTTATTTGGGCCATTTTCTTTTCGATTTCCAGATAAGAAAAGACCAATACACGCATAACTAAGTGATTGGTGTCGATGTGATCAATGACAAATTCATCTTCTTCGTGTTCTTACTCACTATTGAATTTGTATTTAGTGTCACATGAATAAATATTGATTTTGGTTGTCGAACTATGCCTTCTATATTTTATTTGAATTGTCTATATTTGCGTGCGTTCGACGCTCTGCGTAATCAGCGAATCGTAGTGAATTACTTGTTGCGTTTGTTTTCATTTTGTAACCATATTAATTTTAGTTGGTTGCTAAGCGTTCGTGAAATTTCTTCGTAATCAAGTTGTCCATCTTTCTCGGTCATTTTGTGATTATTTTACCAACATCGATTATTTTATAACAGTTTTCATTTTGTACTATTGTCCCTACAAGCATCCAATCAATTTTTATTTTGCCCCTGAATCGCTTATCGGACGCCACTAATTGATATAATATCACAACTTTTGTGTTTGAGTTGTAGGTCCGTTGTTGTTTCATTTTGTACACTTCTTAATATCTTCCGGGATTTTTCTGAGGTCGTTTCTATATTCTCGAAGCATTATTTTACTCAGTGCGTTATGTCCATATACTGTTTATCGAATTTTTATGCGTTTCTTAAGATTTGATCTTAAGTTTCATCAGAGATTTTAGCGTATTATCGGATCACATTTGATGTGCAAATATATATATATATATATATATATATATATATATATATATTGTACTACTATGATTTGCATGTCTTTTAGCAAACCAATGAGTGAATAAGAAAGAGAATTACGGTTTACACAAATGATCATTTGTTGCTACGCCTCTGTATGTCTTAACAATAGTACGATGCATCACGTCCTAACTTGTTTTACAAAGCATTCAATCTGTAGTACTATGACTTTAGATTATACCGGTTTTATTTTCACTAAATCAGTCGTAACATTTCTATAAGTTTGGCTAGCATATGTTGTTACTATTTTATATATCTTGTCTAAAATAAGAAGTTGCAGAATTTCGTTGACCCTTTTGCACTGTTCTCATTCTTTTATCGCAAACAGTTTGGTTGATTTATACTTTTGTCCTAACGTTATTCTTGTAGTTTTACATAATATACTAATTTAGTTAGAAAATTGTTGGAAACTGCAAATCACTGGATGGCTACTTCATTCTATTTTTGGTCGTCTAAATTTAAAAGAACTCTCATGTACCTACAGATGTTAGTCATCTCATACTCTCAGATCTAATGATGCTTAGTTAGTGTGTTGGGACCATGTAGCCTTATAAATCTAAATCGTTTGCACAATTAGTTTTTACTTTAAGCTGATTTCTTATTTTTGTACCTTCGAAGTATCCTTTGGTCGGTTTACTTATATACCACAAACTGAACCGTTTTAATTTCGTATTGAAATCTTGCTTATCAAATGTTGGCTTGATTTTCAATATTAACAGATGCTGATAATTTGTTTTCTGCAAACATACGATAATGGAAATAGCCTGTGGTGTACAAATACAGTGTATAGAATTATTAAGAATTCTGTAAAGTAATCATTACCTCATCAATTTTTTTACTGACATCTCCAATCATTGGTTATGCAATTAGCGCAGACCTCAACCAATTAGTAAGCATCTAATAATATGGCTCGTGCCAGTAGTCAGTGATCTCATGAACTTGTGGCATGTTTTGGTTCGGATTTCGCTTCCCCTCCCCCTCACCTATCTTTCCTCTTTCTGTCGTCAATATTAGTTAGCACCAAAGTAGACGGTGGTTGAGCTTAAGTAATACACATCTCAACCACTTTAGTCGATAAAGGTTGAAGACAGAATTAACTGATTTGCAAACATTAGCGAATACCCTAAGTATTAGCATTGCACTACTTATACAGTGGTCTCGACAAGCACGAGCGGTGTTTTAAAAATACCTAATGATCAGACGCCAATATATTGCAAATGTAGCCCACTCTTAGTGGTCACGTTCTGTATACATACCGTAAAACGGAACAGACTGCTGCGTAATAAACGTACCCTTAAATTGGTAGATATCGCCTCTACGCCATGAGTTACATAAATTGTCAGAAATTAAACGAACTTCTTGAATCCACGCCTAAGCTTAGTTAGACACCAACCCATTTGAGCTGATCATGGTTTCGAAAGATTACTGATTATTTCCCTCTAAGTCGTCTTTTCACTACTAAACTTTAATTTTATTTCATATCTTTCTGGCAGTAATTTTTTTTCATTGATTTCTTCTCTGTAGTTGTTTCCTAATAATTTTTACTGGTATTTTTATTACATCTTTTATTTCTCTATTCATTTTGCTATGCTGAATTGGTTTGACCATTTTGACTGATTCAATTCTTGGCCATTTTGATGTTTATCCACAGTTGATTGGTATCCAGTTCAAAAGTAATCGTATCTTCCTATTTATGTCGTTATTGACTGAAATTGATCAGTCGCTGTTGTTGTATTTACACCTTGAGAAAATTACCTAATGTGTGATTCGATTTGGTAGCCTCGATATATCGCTTGAAATATTATAGTAAGTTGGGCTTTCAAAGTAATGCACACTAAAGTAAATGACACATCAATACAAACATATATGTCTATTTATACAGACAGAAAAATATCGAAATATATACGTGTATTTTGCGTACGTTTTACCGAATGTACCGGTGTATGTACCTATATGTAATCTTTAATTAGATTTTTAAACAAGTATTGTAACCAATAAATCACCAAATAACTGTTACTTACCGTTTAAGATAAATCACTTGCTTAATGATAATTACAATGTATTACTTTCTTTCATTAATATCTTCCTATAGTAGTGTGTTTTATTGAAGAATATGCAATTGTCCGGTAATGGAGTTTATACATGTCATATAACTCATCGTATGTTCGTTAAGCTCGTTACGCTACTGATGATAATATTGTATTGTAATTATTATTTAGATGATGGATATCAAGGAATGAAAACAGGACTGATTTAAAAATTGTTAAGTTCCATTGATCGTAATTGTTTTCAAAGGCTCCAAGTACTCAGTTATTTCAACTTTATTATATGAAATAGAGTTATCAAGACTAAGGTGTGCCCGTATGTGTATTAAATTTAAATCGATAGATTAGCTTATCCGAAACCTTCATCATCCACAATTTAACCATTTCGGGTGTAATTAACCACTGATAGAAATGGATGAAGTCGTAAAAAATATATTACTAACTGACAAATCTAGGAATGCCAGCCGTTGGAAGCCGGTTCCATGGTCGAAGAAGAACACTTCTGAAGAGCTCCACACTAGGATGAAACAGGTGTCCAGGGTCGGCTTCTGGTTCTCGCTAGTTTTCCAACTTAGATCAATCCATGATATCGAATTCAAATTCAATGGCCTTCACAGCACTCAATTACACTAGAGAATTCAAATAGTCATGGGAATTACAGAACACAATCCATGTTTATATATATATATATATATATATATATATATATATATATATTCATAACTGTGGTTTTTAATGCCTACCAACTAAGTTTATATGTCAAGGTGAATATCAGACGTAAGTTCAGGCATCGGATGTGTCTGGAATAGCAAAATGACAATATTAGCTTCGTCTGACACTAAATTTTTATACAGTAAAGAATTCACAGTGTCACTTATACATTATTGCAACATGCATTCAAAATGTAGCTTTTTTAAAAATATATTATACAAAATTTTCAAACAGTTAGTTTCGTCCATCCATCTTGCTTCATGAAAACTTTTAGATAGACTACCGCCTACAACTACGCTTTCTATTCATCATGTAATTCTACTGTATTCGTCCAACATTTTCATTTCAAAAGAGAGACAAAGATGATAATCTGACCACAATTGTAGCGTTTTGATTTGAATTTTCTAGTATTTAACATTTTAGAATTTTTAAGTGAGGCGGTCTTGTGAAGACAAGTATTAAGTTTAGCTGTCTGTGTTTGTCACAGGTTAATATTGGTTGGGTACCACTGAAACCATGGGGCAACGGGCAGCCGTTTTATCCTGTTATAGGACTCCTCGACTAAACATACCCTCGATCTCATCAGGGGAATTGTTAGACTTTCATTATATATATATTATGTGAGCATACATAGTTATTATTCATAGTTATTTAGTTCCGAAACATTTTCATCAAAAAGTTGTTTGTAGTATTTGTACAGTTAGAAACCAAAACTTCATCCTGAATTCTACAGTTAGCCATAATCAAAAAACATAGAATAGACTCAAATAATTTATTGATATCTCAGACTGTGGAACTGAGTGATGCTGCCTGGAGTTTCACAGTGATCATCACTCCGTCCAAGACATAACCTACTGTTGAATACCAACTGTCATGAAATCTAGATCAGATAATGATTTATCTTGACTACCTCCAATAAACAAACACATAATTAAGCCTATAAATAAAGGGATGAATATTTGCATATGTATTCATAATCTATGAAAATGATCATTGAAATTTTCGTATTTATTTACCTTGAATGTTGTTCATTTTCATCTAATAAATAATGATCGTTACTATATTTATTTTTCATAGTATGACTGTATAGATTATATATATGCATATATTCTGCTATATAAACACGTAGATATACACAAGTACCCAGGTGTGACCATGTGAATATGATAGATTGTTAGTGATTTGATTTAAGAAACTCTAGAAAACTAGCATGAAGTTATGTAATGATCATTGATTGACCAGAACGAGGTTAATAATACGACATTTTAGTAAGAAACTAAGCTAATCAATTAATTACTGACAGATTACTGTGAACTGATTCAAGTTATTAACTCCAACCACCTATCTATGGGTAAATGAAAATACGTAGGCCGTTTATATGGAATGTATGGATTAGATGTGAAAGGGTCTACTTGTCAGTACACTGTGCCAGGTTGCTTAATGCTACCAGAGTTGCTGTCTGTTTGCTATTATCAATCTGATGAGTTATAATTATCTTCGAACATCGTGGGGTCACGGGTGACTGTTTGATTCACTAATAAGCTAATCGTCTAAGGTAAATTCATAAGATTTATCGATAGTAATAGAGATTTTTACTCACTTAGTCCTACGGGCATGGTTGAGACCAGTAGGTTAATAAGTTGGTATTGTCACGTTAGTAGTGGTATGCCCGAATTGTGACAGACCAACAACCTACTATGTCATGATTGGCGATCTACATGGACATGTATCAAGGACTTTAATATTTGGTTGGGTTATTGAGTACTATGGAATCAAAAAGTTGAATGAAAGCAAATACTACTCTTGTTCGAACTGAGACGGAACTCTCCTTATATTAACAGGACTGTTCTGTGGTGCAGAATTGTGGCATCATTCTGTATTTACCATTGGTACGAAACAGTGGCGTGCACACAAGAACCCAAAGATGGTAAAATCATATTTACGTGGGTTGGGGCCAGAGGAAACTGTTATAAAGGACTAGTGGAAAAATTAAGTGTCCAGCTAATGGCATTTACTACGAAAAACGTTGGTCGTTTTAGATAGCAAGTCAGTGGAAATGAAAGTCGAAATGGCAACTTATCACATAACCTTGAACATTAGTACAATAATTCAACTATACTTTAAAGGTGACTGAAATCACTGATCAAGTGACAATATAACAGTTAATTTAGTGTTATTCTTAGCGGTTTTACGTTGCTGTATGCAAGTGTGATGGGAACAATCTATGAAACATTTTCAATACATAAATGCTCAGTGTGATATTATCATGAATTAACAGTAGTTGAGAAGATCGACCACTGAAGATCAGAATTAAATAATCCACAGTCGAATTCTTGCCATTTAGTTACTTTCATGGATATCTTTGTTCTTGCATTAAACAATAGCCTGCTCAAACTTCTAGGAACCATTTCCTCGCATGTGAATTTAATGCCACAAATGTATTTATTTTAGATTTGTTTAAATTAATCTATTATATCCTCTTACTGATTGTGTACTTACATACCTTCATAGCATGTTTACAACTCACCTTGAATCTATTTATTAAGAAAATCAAGGAGTACTGCTAATATGACTAATTTATTTTTCATTTGAAGAAGATTATTGTTGAATGTATATATCGACTATTTTCGTCAAGTGGGAAAGGATGTCAGTGAAGCAAGACTGATCGTAAACACTTTCTAATCAATATGGATGACATTTAATCACTATTCGAAATATTTAATTGATTATTTTGGAACTTTAGTGAAATATAGGATCAGTCAGGTTTGGCAGTTACCTACCAGTGTGTTAGAGTGAAAAAAACTATATTGAAAATATCAATGTCATTGGGTGCCTAGTTGGTCAATGTACGTCTGCCCTATGCTCACTCGAACTCAACCCCGAGATAGAAGAACACAAGCCGATGAACCAGTCAGACAGAATCATATTGTTTCATACAAATCTTTATATGCTCATAGAATCAGACCACACCATCAAACAATTAGGAAACTAACATTTATACAAAATAGGAGTAATAGTGAGTATGAACTGCAGTAACGTATACACAATCAATTATCCGTAGTTCATAATAAGAAATGGTACACTGACAGTTAATGAAGGCTAACGTCATGGGCAAGATTACCACTTTCATCATCCTGTCAGTTAATAAGACATTTTTATTCAACCATACAATAGAAAATGTTAATTCGAATGCATGAAAGTAGGGCTTTCTTTTAGTCTGTATCAAATATGTTAAATCGTTTTTATTACTGTCACTAGATATTATGGATTTAGTTATCCAGCTATTTGCCGGGTAATTTAATAGTAATTATAATTCACGTGTCAATCACATGTCGATTAATTTGAATAGCTTAGCAACCTACTTGTTAACCAGACACCATAACATCAGATTTTTGTAAATGGATTAGAATTCACTTGAACTAGAATTCAGACTTTTCTCTCTCTCATCATATGTGGCTTTATCTATCACTTAGCATTATACACACATACTAGGTATTTATCACATTTTAGTAAAAATATTCATAATTTAACTTAGTTATTCGCATGTTTGATTTATTGTTATGTGTACAGGCGTGACATTTCTATCACTATAGGAAAACTATTTTCATAGTAAGTAAACATTTCTTCCATACAACAGCAGCAACAATAACAGAATTCGCAGTGTTCATGTGACTTACACTTATTGACTTCTGAGTAAATTTTTATAAATTTCAAAAAGAAAAGTTACTATTGGTTAAACTGAAATTTCTAAGGTAGCGAAATTAATCTACTTCTAACTGTATCGATCACCTTCCCTATCATGATAACCCAGTTGAGTTGTGTTGATCAAATACTCGTTCCTTTAGGTTCTGAAATGTCAGATATGTTGGTTGGAGATCTGTAAATAAAAGATGGGAAACCTGAATTCAGAAGGTGAGATCATACTATCGACCGTAAAGGGCTGTGATGGTAATAAGGTGTTCAGCTCGAACAACCAGCATGTCCCGGTGCTGCCTCCCCATATAGGGAAAGTAGGGTAAAAGGTCAGCTCTAAAAATGCACTCAATACCTTACTCGAGGGATCGCTGTCACTGGTAGTAAGGTTTTACCAAGCATTAAGCCAACACAACGAAGGCAACTAGAAAAAAAGGCCGTGTGTAGTCGGCCCCATGATGTCCCTTGGATACTATGGTCACACTCTTGGGTTATCTAGACCACCACCAACCTAGCTTAATTTTTCAAGTATCTGAAGAACAAGAGCTCTTGTACAATGTAGGCTACCGGGAAGTGATAACTGCCCTCATATCTCTGTTCGACATCACCCATTTCACTATAAAATCTCTTCTATTTCTAGCACCCGTTTTACTTTTACTTTCCAAGCTCCTCTTCCTTCGTCTTCTTCTCCACCCCACCCCACATGTTCTATTAGATTGATCTAATGAAGTTCTAACCTAGGTTTCCTGAAAACAGACACTAAACTTCATGTAGGGGCTTTTGATGTGGGGACCCTGTGTCAAATCTGTCAATAGGTCTCGTCGGCTAAAACCCTAGAATCCCATACGTCGCGTATTCACTCATCTGATTTCACCTAATTGGCACGGAGAATAAGTGGGATTTGCTTCTCGTTTATCCTGGAATCTGATTTCGCATTCTTCTGGACTTGCTGGTTTAGGTATAGCACTAAGTTTATTATTACTGAATTTATTTCTGTTAACAATCGTTTATATACAACCCGTTCAAATGACACAGTAAGATTACTGATAGATAGGGATAATCGCAGACACCATTATTTCATTTCCGCCTACGTTTCCACTGACTGCAGATCTTCTGAAATAAAAAATGAGTTCAACTATAAGTTCACTGAACTGTTGAAGTTCGCTGGATACTCGGATATAACAATTAAAGCAGAAGGTTTTAACAAATATATCTGCAAACTAAATGAAGCTGGTAGATCTTTGGATGCCCAGGCCAATGGACGTATATTGGTGTCTGTCTCTTACCATTATGTTCAGATTAGAGTTGATTGTTAGCATGTAGAAGCTTTAAGTACAATAAGATGAATTGGGAAACCTGGCGACTTCCATTAACAGCAAAACGATGAACACAAATAGGCCATATTAGGATTAGTAACTGTTGGATAGGCTCACTAAAAGACTATCGCTCTTCCAATAAATTATGTCCGTATTCTGACCTTGCAACAGTGAGGGTACGCATTTCTAATTAGTTTTTTTCTGAATTTAGGAAGCTCGCAAAACTAGTACCTCTTGGATGTCAGTTCAAAAGTGAAATGGCAAAAGAGCGTCCAAAGAAGAATTAACTAAATATTTAGCCGATCACGAACAGAAGGTTCATTCTGAAAAGATCTTGGAATGAATTTTGATTGCTGCCCACATCTAGCTAAGAAAAAGAAATTAGCAGAGGCCGATAGGTTTTAGAAACCTACTGAACTAATGGAGGCGCGAAGACTCACTCCGGTAGGGCCAGAGACGATGACTCAGACGTAAACTGACAAAAAATCAAAATGAAAACCACAAGGAATGGTGAACGACAAAAGTAAAAGCGATGAAAACTGTTCTCGAGATAGATGTTAGTAGACAACTGTTGCAGCTCATCAAGGAAATCTGTATTAGAAGATCAATTGTTAGTGAGACTACTTTTAAATAAAACGAGTCCATGATCTCTAATTTGATAAGATGAGAATAATCGGCGGATCACAGTATAAGTGGCCTCCAGCTACCCTTCAGTTATCGATTATCGCCTCATCTTTTAATAAGGTAGAAAACGCTGTAAATAATTTGGAGTGAAGGAAAGCAGGAAGACCTGACTGGACGACTCCAGATATTTTAAAAATAGTGATGAAGCTTTATCAGGTACGCTGACTGATATCCTAGCTAAAGTTTGTTAGCTGAAAATTGCTCAACCTAAATGACTGTCTCCGTTTAAAGGAAAAGACAAAAATTCTCATGTTAGTAAAGTATCACTGAAAACCAGGCATCACTGGATAGATGTTTCATCCCAGCATTTAACTTCTCAGTAATGAGCACCCAAGGATGAAACAACTATTCAGTGCACCCTAGTTTTCACTGATACCCTAGTAACATCAATCTATGACGAATTCAATCAACCATATGCTATGCCTATTTTGATTTTTAAAACTTCACCATTTTTTTCCCATATTTTTTTAGTAGATAGATGAAAAGAAATCATACTCTTCTGTTCTAGTTAGTAGACAAGTAAACATTTTCATTGTTTCCTTTATAAACTTATATATAGACAAACGAATGTAGATATGAATATGTGTATTTCTCTTTTAAAATTGACTAGTACATAAATCAATAATGATGGATAGACATTCCACACTTGATTACATTCTGTATTTCTTTTCTTAATTTCATTACTAACTACACTAACTAGAAAAAATTAAAATTCCGGTTTCTATGATTGTAGTTTCTATGTACTTTCATAATGAACAATTTTCCTTGTTAGTGTATAGTAAAATATTTGTTGTTAATGTATATGTCTAGTATACGTATGTATGTGTGTATGTTGTGTGTGTGTGTGTTTGTCTATGTTCTTGTATGTCTTTTTTTATTTTACCAATGTAATTACTTTTCTATATGCATATACATGTGATTATGTGAGTTTTAGAGTCGGTATCATAAATGATAATAAATGTGATAAAATATAGAATTTAAAAACTTTTTTTATTGTCCAATATAACATTTACATTTCTTTGTTTTAAACAATATCAAGGTCAATCAATATAAAAATTTTCTCCTGATATAGAAACATTAAGTGTTCAATTACATAAAGAGAATTTAGAAATATTGTCTATTAGTTTGTTTATAGTTATAATGTTAAGAAAGAATAATCATATTGAAAAAAAACACTGGTAAATAACATACAAGGAAAATGATAAGAACAAAAAATATGTAACAATTAAAGATTATGTTTTTGGTTGGAGAATACTGGTCGGTAGAAAATGTTCCACATGGGGTAACATGGATTGATTGATTGATTAAAGATAATGTTTATTTTATTGTAAAAGCCACCAATACACAAATTGATAGAAGTGTGAATTATACTATTGGATACCAGCCCAGTGGTTTAGATTGTCAAGTGATCGTCGTAAGACGTTAAGAGTATGACTTTGATTCCTCAGTGGAATCGAGGGTGCATGCTGCTGAGGAGGAGGAGGATATTCGTAGGCTCCTAGTATTCGATCATAGATGTCTTCGAAGGATTGCTCGTGTTTTCTGGGACCACCGATTAAGGAATACGTTGGTAAGGAATAGAGTACTAGTTAAATGCGGTAAGTCTATTGATAAAGTATAAATCTCCATCAGGTAACGTGGTTAGGACATGTGTAACGTATGCCTGATCACAGCCTACCTCGACGAGCAACGCTGTCAGGTGTGGGAGTAGGCTGGAAGAAAGCTAGGGGCGGCCAAACCATAACATGGCACCAGTCCACGAAGTCATTGACAGTTGAGCTGAGCCATGTTAATAGATACAGACTACCTGGTTAGGGTCCACGTAATGATCATAACAAATGGTTAGAGACCTTGGGTGATATGGCTCAAAATCGTTGGGAATGGCGCGAGTACATCCACTCCTTGTCTTCCTTCAAATTTTAACTTTCTGAACATATCATGATTTTCTTCTTGCTGAATCATATTTTCTTAAATTTTATCTTCGACCACTATTTCTTTCCATTAATACTAATCCTGTTACTACCTCCCCTACTTTGGAATTTGGTCCGACAATTTAATCTTTATCTGCTAATTTGTGTATGGCAACTTGTACTGATGTACGCATGTAACAAGTTCTACGTTGTACCTGAATGACTGACTGACTGACCAATACACAGACGAAACAGCCATTCAGTACTCTTTGATTGTCACTGGTACCCAATTGAAATCAATCTTCAACGAATGCAAACAACAATACACACGATATAAAAATATATTTATTCAAACACTTAAGCATACATACGTAAAGATATTTAATAGAAACGAGAAATACACTTCTGATCAGGTTAACACATTTTACATTGGATACACATTACATATATGTAAACAAATAAATGGAAAACATATGGATTCTAGTGAACTTTGAAAAAAGCAGTTAGTAACGTGTAGTGATAGTTTCGATTGAGATACGGTATTTTAATTCCATGTGAAATATACGTATTAATGTCAATCGGCATTGAATTTAGGTGAATTGAAATTTGCTAACTGCCACTATCAGTTACCTTGAATTATAAACAAAGTGAAATCGAAAGGTAGAAGATATAATGAGAATTCAAGTGAAGTAACAGAATGCTTACATTATTCCCACTGTCATTGATTTCACCTATTTATATACAGTTAAAGTTATATTATTCAGTATTTACATGGGTAGGACAACTACTAGAATAAAATGAAGCAATATACAGTCATCTCCTTTTAGTATGTGATTACTAAGCATTGCACAATCATCTCCCCATTTGAGATCGGAGCCAGAACTTTCAAGATCCACCGTAAAACACTTGACCATTGGACTAATGAACCGACGAGATATTCGTCTCTCAACGGAAGGGAGAGTGTACTGCGCAACAGTTCGCTCTATCTTAATGTATAGTTGTGAAACGAGGCCATTAAGGGTAGATGACACTCGAAGGTTATTAGTTTTTGACAATCAATGTCTACGAAACGTCGCTCGCGTTAGCTGGGATCACCGAGTAACTAATAACGAGGTTAGACGACGGGTGTTAGGCAAATGTGGTACGTGTAAATCGGTCGATGAGGTTGTGAATCTTCATCGACTGAGGTGGTTGGGACATGTGTTGCGTATGCCCAACCACCGTCTGCCTCGACGCGCAATGCTGGCTGATATAGGAATAGGATGGAAGAGAGTTAGAGGAGGTCAAACTAAAACATGGCATCAGTCCATGAAGTCACTGACTGCTGATTCGAGTCGTGTCGGTAGCTGCAGACTACCTGGATGGGGTCCTCGCAATTACCGTAACCAGTGGCTAGAAACACCGAGTGACATGGCCCAGAATCGGTCACAATCGCGCAGATGTATTCACTCATTGTCCTCCCTTAAATCATCAGCTTCAAATTATTTCATAGCTTTCTTTCTACGTTTCCTGAACCATATTCTATATGTTCACATTCCTTGTTACTATTATTATTTTATTTTATTGAAGTAACTTCTCCTAATTGTGGTGGTGGTGTTAGTCTTGCGGTGCCACAGAGATGTGGCAACTTGAACAGATGCACACATGTGCCAGGTTCTATGTTGATTGTACATACACATACATAATGAACCGACATCTAATGATTTACATACATCTAATTTCAGTCAATTCAATATGTATTGTGAGACATCGATTGTCTCTAGTAATTAAAAACCAGACGTCAGGTATTATGGAAGTCTGATGATCATGTCTTTACATTAGATTGCCTTAATTTATTTTTGAATTTCAGTCATTAATAACCACATAAAATAGATTCATCCTTTAAGATTCACTTCCTAATCAATCAGTTTTACCATCTAAATAACAATTAATTATTAAACTATTCTACCTATGATTAACATCTTAACCATGAAATTCAACCAGCATTATGCCTTACAGACATACATAACATCGTTTACTACTAAATAACTAATCAAAATATATATATATATAAATACATTCACATCGATTTCATTTGTTTATTATTTTTTTGCTTAACTTCTCTTTGTTTCATCTAATATCATATAGTATTCTATCTAATGTATCATTATACTTGTATTCATTTCTTTGTTGTTTTTTTTTTCTTTCTCTTTATTATATTAAGATTGTTTTTCTTTTGTTATTTTCATTATGTAACAATCATTTCAATTACTTATTACAAAATGAGAAATAAATTAGATAAAAATGAATTTGAAGGTTATTCAATTGTATATTGAACAAAGAAATAATTTATCTTTTATCTGGTAATATAAACAGTTAAATTTTAATTTGATTTTATCACTTTAAATAGTATTTAATAGTTGCTTTGAATAGAAATAACGTTTATTTAGTTACTAGTTAATATCTAGTTCAATTAATTCTTTATTAAAATGTACATTGTCTGATATTAAATTAAATTAAATTATGTAAATAAATAAATTTTTCATATTGTAGACATTTTTAAGAATTATAATTAAAACATTAAAAAAGAAAGAAAGAAAGAAAGAAAGAAAGATAATAAGTGCTTATTATGATAATAGTAAGGAATGTGCTTTACAGGTTGGATTTGCATTTATAACCTTGAAGAAAGAAAAAAAAAAACAAGTTAACAGTACACATCATGTGATGTTAGCATTTTTGGCAGGTAATTAATTTTTGATTTTTATGCTTTCAAGATAAAATCATATGATGTAGTATGCATGATAAAGCTATATATATATGATATTCATAGGATTGAAAGTGTTTTAACACATCAAAGTAAATGTTATCAATGTTATATTATTTCATCTAGGGTTTACATTAATGATATCATTTCAAACATCAATAAGTTGTCTGATATAGTCTGGTATGCATATGAAAAAAACAATTAATTAGAGTTCAGCAAAAAAACAGATTTTATTGTAATTAGTTGTCTATTCATGTATATATGATTTTAATATTATAATTAACATGTTTGATTAATTGTAATTATTAGTTGATTGACTACATCACAGATTAATGTTGGTAGGGTACCAATGAAAATCACAGAGCACTTGACAGCTATTTCTTTGTAGTATTGGACTCCTCATCAGAAAGTACTGACGAAGTTTAAACTTATTGTGAGTGAGATAGTTATCACTAATGACAATGGATGATCGTTGTACTATATATTACAAATTGATGGAAGTTGGAGTTTTACCATTGAATGCTGGCCCAGTGGTGCAGAGGATTAAGTGTTCGCCAAACTAAATCCCCTGGGGTGTAATGTAGCTTGCGCACTTCTGTGAAGTGCCATACTATGACTAAATAGATGTCCAGTGCTCCTTGGTTTTTAATGGTACCCTGCTGCTATATTGTTGGTCTTCATCTGCATTTGATGTTGTGTGTGAGAAAGAAGAACTAGGTCATCTGCAAAGTCCAAGTCATCTAGTTGCGTCAATGTTGTCCATTGTATTCCGAGAGTGTCTTCAGATGTTGCAGTCTTCGTGATCCAGTCGATGACCAGTAGGAAGAGGAAGGGCGAGAGTAAGCAGCCTTGTCTGACACCGGTCTTCACTTCGAATTAATCTATGAGCTGACCTCCATGCACGATTTTACAATGGAGGGGACTAGTAAATATTAATGTGGTGATTTACTTTATTTATTGCTAAGACCCGAGAAAAGTAAAGGATGTGCTTTTGGTTTATCTGATTATTTGATATATATTGTTAGGTTGAGTAGTTACATTTTATAATCTTTGTTTGTATCATAGATAGGATTCATGTCTATCAACCAAGTTACATTATTGTAATAAATCTAAGTGACTTGATATTGTATGTAATGTCTTTTGAAGCAGCAGTTTTATTCTGAATGCCTTCAACTATCCAACATGCATGACAATGTTTGTGGACTTTAAAAATAGAGTCGTTACAAAAATACACCAAATTACAGTCACTAAAGGTGCAAGGTACCAAAATGCCTTTTAAGTTGAATGTTACATGGGGTTTGTGAGCTTTGTTAAGTGCCAGATACAGTGATGTTTCTAAACACTTTGAACTGCTTACTACATGAAGTAAAAATTTAATGATATGAGCTAGAAACTTTATTTGTGCACCTGAACTATTCATGTTAAAACGTTTTACAGGTCAAAATGATAAAACTTTTGAGGCATTCACATATCAAAATGTTGCGAAATTGAGCTTTTTATTACCGCCAATGATATTCATATATGTGTTGCATGGTTGGAGTTGGACAAATTACGAAGAGGTCAACAAGTCACACATTATTTATTTGATTAATAATTCAGTTTGTTTATATATTTCAACATGGTAAGGTTATCAAGATAGAGTTATAATTATCAAGTAATATACTGAGTAATTGTTTAAATCTATTCGGACTAATCAGTCTTTAGTAACCAATGGAGTTTTTACTAATTCTATTGATTAACTATACACTGTTGCCATTAGTGTAAGTAACTTGATACACTATCCCTCGGAAATAAACAGCACTATTGGAGAATAGTCCAATCAGTCGCAAGCAGGACGATTCTGTGGTAGTCACTGTATTTCAATATGTAATACAAGGTCAAACTGTATAAAAATCATCGATAATTCTAAAATGTAAGTTGATGAGTGTTATGAAGCATAAAAGCTGGGTTCATTGACTCCTGTATGTTGCTTGTAATCAACATAGGTAACGTTATACTTAATCGAATCCAAATAAATTTACATGTCCAATATTCAGTCCACGGTGAACAGTTTATTGTCATTTAGATATCGCCGATATTTAAAGATGCTTGCATAGATTTAAGTACACATACTCTTCTAATTGAATTAATTTCAGTACAACTGATTTCAACCTGTTTCCTTTCATCCAATTCATTGTCATTAGATTTTTTCCTATGTGAAGCGTCTTAAAATATTCTATTCATTTTGCAACATGTAATTTTCCATTATCCATTCATTTGCAAAAATCATGTTGTCACTTTGTTGATTTGTCTCTTCTCTCACCCTCTCTCTCTTTCTCTCAAGTAAGCGCTTACAGATACACACTCGTGCATATTTAGATGTTTGCTCAATTGGTACGATTCAGACAATACCAATACTGATAACAACGATAGGAATAAACAATTCTTTAACATATGCTTTACTACTTCAATTTAGCAGCCTCTTTTTAATTTAGTGTATGTTGGGCTCAAAAATTTATTTCGGAAACCGGTAACCATTAGTACGTGTATGATTGTATTCATATGATTAATTAATTGGGCTGGTAAATATAAACACAAGTAAAATGTCGATCAATACAGATTTACAAATCAAATAATGTTGTAATTGTTAATTAAATGCGAACAATGGCAACATGATGATTATCGTCATAATAGTTCAATACTCAATCTACTACTACTACTACTACTACTACTACTACTACTACTACTACTACTACTGCCTGCAGTTTGTTTTTATTTAGTCTATTAACTTTATATACTTTCTTGAAATGCGATATTAACGTATGTTCATTACAAATTTTAACCAGATTACCTCATATAAGTATTTTCAGACCATTTTAAATTTTAATTGTAAAGTTTTAGAGATTATGAACTGCTAATTAGAACCTAATGAAACAAATGAAATTTACATACGTCTAATTAACTCATGTTCACTTCAGATAGTTCTGGACTATAGATGAGCACTATGTAAGGTGCATCAAACCAGTGAAGAAGGTAGCCGTCTAGTAACTTTCCCTAGCATTCAACAGGAATTCCCTAGGTTGATATATTTCTCCGTTTACCCAGTCAAATACACTTCTTTGGTTAAATATGTCATTGAACTAATAGTTTGTTTGTGATCTGAGGTCAACCAAACAAGAGAATCAACGAGAATATACGGGTAAATGAAGGTGGTAATAAAATATGAAGTCAACTGATTATAGCCAACTCTGTTCGGACGTACTGGAGCAACTAAGAAACTTCATATTTGCATGAAATAGTCGGTGATGATGCTATCTAAAACGACAATGAATGTTTCTCAATTGAAACATTTAGATCAGTGAACTCTATAACACCAATATCACTCACATGATCTCCATCATTATATGATGGTAATAGTAACGTGTGGCTGACATTAAAAATGCAGACAAATTGGTCACAGATTAGCAATTGACCTGTCAATAGGAGTTTGAATAGGGCTTATAGTTACGGCCGAAGAATATAATTAACTTTGATAATGGACAGATATATCAGGAATATATAGATAGATAGATAAGACAGATCAAGGATAGATAGATAGATTGGTGTTGAATAGACAATCTCTGATTACCAATGATCACCTATTATGATCTTATAATTTAATAAAAAATTTCTGTTGTAATACATCTAATGCGAACAGGCGAAATAAAAAGTAAATTTATATTATCCTGAATCATTTGTTGTTCTTGCATTATTCAAATGTACTAAAGGAACTAACTGTATGTAAATATTCTATATGTTGAAACATAATCATTTCGACTTAATAACTATGTAATTTAATTTCTATAATTATTCAACGTTAATCAAATCAATGAATATAAATAAGAATTTGGTTCCGTTTATTCATTTCTAGAATTCTCTTAGCATATCATGAATATAATTCGATATCAATTCCAATCAATCGATTTTCCTGTTGATGTTATTCATTTAAGAAATCAATAACATTGTTTAAGAAATAAAATTATTTTACCTTATCAACTGATAAACATTTTCTGTATCTCAGATTTAATAAAGCTAAAGAAAAATAACATTTCAGTATTTGGGTGAACTTGTGTATACAAGTTCAGTCTAATACCAATGCATCTGTTACACAAGTATGACCGTCTGAACTCAGTAGTCTAGTGGTAAACGCGGTGGCATTCGACACGAAACACACTAAGTTCGAATTCCACTGTGAACATAAACATTTGGATGCAGGTACATCTAGCCGATGAGTCCCAAATAGGACAAAACGCGCATCCTGGATTCCACTTGCATGCCACAGTCAAACTTAAATAACTTCAGTGTTTGTAATTAAGCTACTAATTTATTATGCAAGTAGTATGAACACAAGTTATAAGAATCTCGAGAACAAAGTTATTCATGGTGAATGATAGATTATTGAAATCGATTCATCACCATAATCCTATCAATGTGAGAGTATTTTCTACTTACGAAAACGGGATAAACAGTAAATGTTAGTAGTCAACGGAGACTGTTCACCGTTGGGCACTAATGAAAATAAAGAGAGACTAGAAAGACGTTTAATTCTCGTATGATAATAAACACCAGGGTTAACATTCGATTACTACAAAGAGTGAGAAAACTATCACTAGTGACAACAGACAGTCAACATGATATGCTGCAACTGGATCAACGTGACAGTTAACTCACAGGAAGCTGTGAACAAAGGTACGATAATTAGATTATCTGGCCGAATAGAGGTTGTAAACAGCATATGAACAACATGAAAGGATAAATAGCAATCAACCATTACATGGGATCCAGCGGAGCACAAATGAAATCAAATTGACGATTGGAAAAAAACAAAAATACAAATAACTTACACAAAACCATAACAAACCAGTGATAGAAATTCTACAAAGAGTAACTAACCTCAGAATAGACGGACAAATTATTACACACGAATTAGTTCATGCAAAAAGACGAGGAGAAATTTTGAGAGCTAAAAAGTGAGTCATACACTCATTTTAGAAGTTCAATATGAATCTCACTAACAATACATTCTAATTAATGTGGCAGTAAAAGGAAAAGTTGAGCGAGGTCACAAATTCAGTTTAGTAATAAATAACAACGAGTTTAAGTGAGGACCACTGTATTGAGTATCGTCGGTAATTTGAAACAATTAAAACAGCACACATGAAATAACCGTACAACTAGGAGACAGTCAACATGATATTCAAGCTGGGATTATGTCGAGAGAGTAGTATAGTGGGAGGATCAACAAAATAGTTCATTTGAAGTGGAAATCGAATTCATTAGTTCAGAACTGGTATTTAAGTTAATCAGTATTAATTATTTTCTACTAGACACTGGTTACGAATTACCCATATACTCCAATTGTCGATAGCATTCTCACTTACTTGATGAAATTTACAATATACGATAGAGTGCATTTTCAGGTGATATGTAGCAGATGTGATATAGCTAGAGACCAAAGGAGAACGACTAACTTACAGTGTATTTTTCACAATCTATTCCTACATAACTGATATCATGTGTATCAAATATTTTGTTTCAATTATTTTTATATTCACCTCACCCTCATCACCAATTCGACATTTCAACTGTTCCTATGTGGATTTTGATTAATGAAATGTAACTAATTGACGGTGGGCATATTCACTCAGTTTAGTATGATCGATGTTTACGTTTCGATGATTGATGTTAAATATTCAAGTGACTTGATGTATCGTATGGTTCTATATATATATATATATATATATATATATATATATATATATATATATATATATATATATATATATATATATATATATATATTCACGAATGACTGAATTATCTACTTAACTCGATCGACTAGCTAATCAATGATGAGCTCGTTTAATTTCCGACTGACAGAAGTAAGCTACGGCGACGAATCACCATCCAAAATCCATCTAGTAAAAACCGAATACAATACAGAAGACAAAATCTACACATCAACATTTTATTCAATTGTCTCAAAACACTGATTCAAAGGTGAAAAGCATTTCATTGAACACATTGACAGACTTCGTCTCATGCATGAACTGGCTTCTTCTTATCTGAAATTCAGACAGAAATGAACACAGAGAAGATGTAAATGTTGAAGTCACATAATGAGTGAATGAACGGGTGCTGGTCAACCGGAATATGTATGTAATGAAAGATTGAATAATTAAACAAATAACAGATCGATTGACCGATTGATTGAACACGAGAATGAAAGGGAGAGTGGGTGATTACGTTATTGCACAAATCATCAGGTGATGGATCGATAGATGTAATCAGTGAATGAGTGGTTGACTGATTGATTGACTGATTGATTGATTCACTGACTGGGTGAACAGATGATGTGAATGTGAGTGAGTGGAAGTGGTGAGAGTAATGTGAGATGAGAGACGGTTAGTTAGTCATTATGTCAGCCAGCCAGCCAGGCAGTCAGTCGGTCAGTCAATCAGTCAGTCATTCGATTAGTCAGTTATTCAGACAGTCTCCAGCACACAGTATCACATACGGAAATCAAACAAATAACTCACTCCAATACCATATCAAATCATCAATTGACACGAATTAGTGAGAGCAATCTGACACAAAATTCACCAGTCAGTGATCAGGTGTATGATGTGAGAGTGGAGGGAGATGAGAGATTTGTTAGGGACTTACCGAGTGGTGGGCGTTGATACTTTCGTTGATATTGTGGAGCGTTGGGACCTGGAATAGAGTGACATAGTAAGTGTTGTTGAATAAGGAGGAAGTCGGAAGATTTCGGAATTCACTAGTGGAACGTAGAGTGAGTTGGTGGGTGAGTGGAGAATTGAGTGAGTGAGTGAGTGAGTGAGTGAGTGAGTGAGTGAGTAAGTTAGTTAGTTAGTTAGATAGTTAGTTAGTTAGTTGGTTAGTGAGTATTTTGTGGTTTAAGTGAATGAGGTGAGTTGTCGCCTGTTGTGATATACCATTCTAGTTTAGATGTGAAAATAAAGAATGAAGGGGAAGGAAGAATGGATGACTGACTGAGAGAGTGAGTGAGTCAGCGAGTCAGTGAGTGAGTGAATAAATGAATGAATGAATGAATGAATGAATGGATGACTTACTGCGTCCACGAGGTATGAATTTGGGTGCTGGTCGTCCTACTTTCGATCGTTGTGTTGTGGCTTGTCCAGCTGGTGCAGAAATGCCTGTGAAATGGGGTGAGAGAACATGTGAATCGTTAACAGTGATTACACACAGTGATACACAAAATGTGATGAGTACACTGAGAATAGATGTTGTTCAATGAAGTTAGGTAGAAGAGCGAATATATGCGATAATGAAACAAATGGTGATACTTGGTTTAGGAATGAACTCACCAGATTTCGAGGTGACTGGTGCTGCTGCAGCTGATGAAGATGATGCTGGTGAGTCAGTGTGTGTGGTGGTGGTGACAGCGGCGGCGGCGGAGGCGGCAGCGGCTTATATTAAAAGCAATAAAAATGGAAAAATACATCAATGGTCTACACTAAGTCGAATTGACAAACAATTGTATTCAGTTAACTTGTTGATGTGTGTGAGCGTCGTTATAATTTGTGACTTCAGCAAACTCCACCCATGATGAGTGGCAATATGGAAACATGTCATGAGAGAGAGAGAGAGAGGGAGAGGGAGTGGTGGAGGGAGTAATGTTAATGAGGGATTTTATGTGTGAGTGTTCATAAATTACCGTGAATCCTGAGTTACTCACGTCAACTAACCATCATATAGACTGATCGTCTCATGATATCGACTAACAAACATGTTATCAACTTCAAATCATCACATAAATCTACGTGAAGAATAATTTCACATTCTAATCCCTATACAATTTCGACACATTTCTAACAGACTCACAATCACATTGAGCTTCACCTCATTAAACATTCCATTTGAGGTGTGTGTGCATGTGTGTACGTGTTTCTAAAAAGTGAAAGTAACATGACTCCACTCAACCACATTCACACTCACTCCGTCCAATACACAAGTGTCATATTGTCACCAACGATTATTTATCGACGACGACGACGACACACTCTCCATTGGTTGATCGAGAAACCGACAACTTCACAAACACATAAATAATCCTAGTCAACAACTCACTACTACTACTACTACTACTACTACTACTACTACATCACAACTCTCCACACAACCTACAAATGGAAACAACATTGGTGAGTATTGCATTCATATAGACAATGCAATGAACTCAATTCTTCTCCCATTTTCAGGTGATAATACTCATTCTTGGCCTCACCGTCAGCCATTTCAATGTCGTGCAATGTGGTGATGGTGAGTGTGCAATTCATTGATTCATTCACCCACATAATTAGTCGATCAGTAATCTCATCCAACATCCTCACACAGCATTGATCGTTCAATTGAAGGCACGACATTTACACGCTTAGTGCAACTGTCCATCGAGCATCCATTCATCTAACTACATCTCATTAACATTACTCCCTCCACCACTCCCTCTCCCTCTCTCTCTCTCATGACATGTTTCCATATTGCCACTCATCATGGGTGGAGTTTGCTGAAGTCACAAATTATAACGACGCTCACACACATCAACAAGTTAACTGAATACAATTGTTTGTCAATTCGACTTAGTGTAGACCATTGATGTATTTTTCCATTTTTATTGCTTTTAATATAAGCCGCTGCCGCCTCCGCCGCCGCCGCTGTCACCACCACCACACACACTGACTCACCAGCATCATCTTCATCAGCTGCAGCAGCACCAGTCACCTCGAAATCTGGTGAGTTCATTCCTAAACCAAGTATCACCATTTGTTTCATTATCGCATATATTCGCTCTTCTACCTAACTTCATTGAACAACATCTATTCTCAGTGTACTCATCACATTTTGTGTATCACTGTGTGTAATCACTGTTAACGATTCACATGTTCTCTCACCCCATTTCACAGGCATTTCTGCACCAGCTGGACAAGCCACAACACAACGATCGAAAGTAGGACGACCAGCACCCAAATTCATACCTCGTGGACGCAGTAAGTCATCCATTCATTCATTCATTCATTCATTCATTCATTTATTCACTCACTCACTGACTCGCTGACTCACTCACTCTCTCAGTCAGTCATCCATTCTTCCTTCTCCTTCATTCTTTATTTTCACATCTAAACTAGAATGGTATATCACAACAGGCGACAACTCACCTCATTCACTTAAACCACAAAATACTCACTAACCAACTAACTAACTAACTATCTAACTAACTAACTAACTTACTCACTCACTCACTCACTCACTCACTCACTCAATTCTCCACTCACCCACCAACTCACTCTACGTTCCACTAGTGAATTCCGAAATCTTCCGACTTCCTCCTTATTCAACAACACTTACTATGTCACTCTATTCCAGGTCCCAACGCTCCACAATATCAACGAAAGTATCAACGCCCACCACTCGGTAAGTCCCTAACAAATCTCTCATCTCCCTCCACTCTCACATCATACACCTGATCACTGACTGGTGAATTTTGTGTCAGATTGCTCTCACTAATTCGTGTCAATTGATGATTTGATATGGTATTGGAGTGATGGAGTGAGTTATTTGTTTGATTTCCGTATGTGATACTGTGTGCTGGAGACTGTCTGAATAACTGACTAATCGAATGACTGACTGATTGACTGACCGACTGACTGCCTGGCTGGCTGGCTGACATAATGACTAACTAACCGTCTCTCATCTCACATTACTCTCACCACTTCCACTCACTCACATTCACATCATCTGTTCACCCAGTCAGTGAATCAATCAATCAGTCAATCAATCAGTCAACCACTCATTCACTGATTACATCTATCGATCCATCACCTGATGATTTGTGCAATAACGTAATCACCCACTCTCCCTTTCATTCTCGTGTTCAATCAATCGGTCAATCGATCTGTTATTTGTTTAATTATTCAATCTTTCATTACATACATATTCCGGTTGACCAGCACCCGTTCATTCACTCATTATGTGACTTCAACATTTACATCTTCTCTGTGTTCATTTCTGTCTGAATTTCAGATAAGAAGAAGCCAGTTCATGCATGAGACGAAGTCTGTCAATGTGTTCAATGAAATGCTTTTCACCTTTGAATCAGTGTTTTGAGACAATTGAATAAAATGTTGATGTGTAGATTTTGTCTTCTGTATTGTATTCGGTTTTTACTAGATGGATTTTGGATGGTGATTCGTCGCCGTAGCTTACTTCTGTCAGTCGGAAATTAAACGAGCTCATCATTGATTAGCTAGTCGATCGAGTTAAGTAGATAATTCAGTCATTCGTGAATATATATATATATATATATATATATATATATATATATATATATATATATATATATATATATATATATATATAGAACCATACGATACATCAAGTCACTTGAATATTTAACATCAATCATCGAAACGTAAACATCGATCATACTAAACTGAGTGAATATGCCCACCGTCAATTAGTTACATTTCATTAATCAAAATCCACATAGGAACAGTTGAAATGTCGAATTGGTGATGAGGGTGAGGTGAATATAAAAATAATTGAAACAAAATATTTGATACACATGATATCAGTTATGTAGGAATAGATTGTGAAAAATACACTGTAAGTTAGTCGTTCTCCTTTGGTCTCTAGCTATATCACATCTGCTACATATCACCTGAAAATGCACTCTATCGTATATTGTAAATTTCATCAAGTAAGTGAGAATGCTATCGACAATTGGAGTATATGGGTAATTCGTAACCAGTGTCTAGTAGAAAATAATTAATACTGATTAACTTAAATACCAGTTCTGAACTAATGAATTCGATTTCCACTTCAAATGAACTATTTTGTTGATCCTCCCACTATACTACTCTCTCGACATAATCCCAGCTTGAATATCATGTTGACTGTCTCCTAGTTGTACGGTTATTTCATGTGTGCTGTTTTAATTGTTTCAAATTACCGACGATACTCAATACAGTGGTCCTCACTTAAACTCGTTGTTATTTATTACTAAACTGAATTTGTGACCTCGCTCAACTTTTCCTTTTACTGCCACATTAATTAGAATGTATTGTTAGTGAGATTCATATTGAACTTCTAAAATGAGTGTATGACTCGCTTTTTAGCTCTCAAAATTTCTCCTCGTCTTTTTGCATGAACTAATTCGTGTGTAATAATTTGTCCGTCTATTCTGAGGTTAGTTACTCTTTGTAGAATTTCTATCACTGGTTTGTTATGGTTTTGTGTAAGTTATTTGTATTTTTGTTTTTTTCCAATCGTCAATTTGATTTCATTTGTGCTCCGCTGGATCCCATGTAATGGTTGATTGCTATTTATCCTTTCATGTTGTTCATATGCTGTTTACAACCTCTATTCGGCCAGATAATCTAATTATCGTACCTTTGTTCACAGCTTCCTGTGAGTTAACTGTCACGTTGATCCAGTTGCAGCATATCATGTTGACTGTCTGTTGTCACTAGTGATAGTTTTCTCACTCTTTGTAGTAATCGAATGTTAACCCTGGTGTTTATTATCATACGAGAATTAAACGTCTTTCTAGTCTCTCTTTATTTTCATTAGTGCCCAACGGTGAACAGTCTCCGTTGACTACTAACATTTACTGTTTATCCCGTTTTCGTAAGTAGAAAATACTCTCACATTGATAGGATTATGGTGATGAATCGATTTCAATAATCTATCATTCACCATGAATAACTTTGTTCTCGAGATTCTTATAACTTGTGTTCATACTACTTGCATAATAAATTAGTAGCTTAATTACAAACACTGAAGTTATTTAAGTTTGACTGTGGCATGCAAGTGGAATCCAGGATGCGCGTTTTGTCCTATTTGGGACTCATCGGCTAGATGTACCTGCATCCAAATGTTTATGTTCACAGTGGAATTCGAACTTAGTGTGTTTCGTGTCGAATGCCACCGCGTTTACCACTAGACTACTGAGTTCAGACGGTCATACTTGTGTAACAGATGCATTGGTATTAGACTGAACTTGTATACACAAGTTCACCCAAATACTGAAATGTTATTTTTCTTTAGCTTTATTAAATCTGAGATACAGAAAATGTTTATCAGTTGATAAGGTAAAATAATTTTATTTCTTAAACAATGTTATTGATTTCTTAAATGAATAACATCAACAGGAAAATCGATTGATTGGAATTGATATCGAATTATATTCATGATATGCTAAGAGAATTCTAGAAATGAATAAACGGAACCAAATTCTTGTTTATTTTCATTGATGGTTTAAATCTGTTATCACTAATCAACTTGAGTTAGATTACCATTGAAGACTAAGAATTTTGAATCGCTACACTAATTCGCACATATGTCGCATCATAACATTCAGTCATTATCAACACAAGCTCTGAAATGATTCAGTTTGGAGGGAGCTGGGGTGGCTACGATTCCGGAGTTGTAGTAAGACGTCATGACCAGTAGAGCTTAACCATGCTTAACATGCGGCATTTGTTCAACTATTGTAACGAATGATGTTGAACATTAACACGCGATCTGAGTGAATTTATCAATGTCGATCATTGAATATAAGCTAGGTGGTCTAAAAGGCGTATTCTAAGTAGATTTAATTTACTCAGAAAACAAACAAACGAATGAGCAGACCGACAAGCCGATGAGTACAATATCAAACGATAAAAATTAAATCAAATTGTAGATGCCCAAATTGTTCCCTGAGCATACTAACTCTTACAGTGTACATTCCTATGTGTATGGTTGTGATCACTGTATGGCTTAACTTCCTCTCTTTCATCCGGGCTGTTTGAACCATTATTGCTGGTTAGATTATTTTGGGTTTGAAAAGATTCCTATCTAATTCTTCGTATCGACTTCACTATTAATCTGCATCTACTCAACCGTATATGTGAGTAAAGTTATTTGATTTACGAGAATTATATGCACAAACGATGTACATGTAGCCGACTCAAACACAACACAATCCTACAAAAATATAAAAAGTAGAAGACAATATCTGGCTATGGAATTTTATTCATTCATCAATGAATACGGATTTCAGAGTAGAGAATTCGTTTCCGACTATATTATCACTGTTCTTTTTGTTCATCCTTTAATGGTTTTAAACCTGAAAATAACAAAATACAGAAATTGAGAGTAACCAGTTGTTGATTTAAGTTGGAGATGACAAGTAAGTAAATGCTTATGTTTAGATAGATGTGATGGTCGACTGATTGACTTGTTGATCGATTGGAAATATTTGTCAACGTGACTAACTTAAAGTGATGAGATGATTGATAATGTGACAGTTACAAGTAATGAACATCATAAATAGAATAGACAAGCAACGTTGAATAGAATAAGACATTATCTGATGATAACTTGCTTGAATTGATCAGAGTTAATGTACATGAAGAAAATATCATCAAACTTACCATACCGTTTTCTCCAATCTCTTCTAGGTCTACCATGACCACGAGGAGCTGAAAAGAAATTGAAAAAGTGAATATCAATGAACCAGTTACTCAGTAGATTATAAATAATACTAGTATAAGAATGAGTGAGAATTTGTATGAACTTTAGTTTAATGATTTCATACTTCTATACATTTGTATTCTCTGTGTGTTCATTCATTTAATTCTTTGACATTTTTACAAGTACTTTATGTATAACAGAGAAATAAAACCAAATAAATTTTACATTGTTTGTAATCAAGACACAAAATTGCTTTGTTCTAGTAATCTACTATAGAAAATTGTTTGAATGGAGAATGATAAGGCAGTTCTGAACATTCTAGCAGTCTAATAATACTAACTTAATGGCACTGTAGAGACCTAGATTGTCCATTAAATATATCAACTTTTAAATTGAACATTATTGTATGTTTATATGTTCAAGTTTTAATTGAATCCTCCTCTTCTGATCTATTTGAATCTTGGGCGTTTGTTGAACTATTAAAATCTCAAAATACATTCTTACCTAATTCTTCATATCAAATTATTTATTTACATGTATTCACTCAATCGTATGTATACGTGAAGTCAATTGATATGCTAGAATAATATATATATGTGATTATTATCCAGCTGGACCTAATACAACTACAATCTAACATCTGTAGCTATCATAACAGGCTTCGTACGTAGTATTCTGGTCGTTCCACGATAGATATTTATGCAACACCGTGTTTCAAACGAATATATTTCAAATGATACGATCCTTAGGTACGTGATTATTGCTGTAATTTTCTTATAAGCATGTAATCAAAGATACATAACTATGAGTTACTAGTTAATAAATAAATATAATCAACTTCCATAACAAGAAAACAAGATCCTACTCATTTTTTCTAGTTTTACTGTGTTTGTTAATATCCGTCTTATAAGTACAGAAAACACTAAACTACACTGATATTTTAAGTGACTTCTAAAGTGTTCTACTGACGTATCAAGTGAATGTTAACATGTAACTATTTTGTGCAAATAGTATCCAATTGATTAAGAGTTAAACTTTACTTTCAGATTTAAATACACATACATTTGATGTATTCAACCAAAGAAGGTTTTTAAAAATAGGTGGCATTAATTAACTAAGAAAAATATCTTATAAATTGACATACCAGATTCAGGAAGTGGTGCATGTGGTTTAGCAGGTGCTGCAGCAGCCGGAGCTTTAGGTGCAGTACTTGTTGCAGCTTTACGATAAAAGCAATAAAAAAAACAAAGTATTATTGATATAGTATTAATGGAAATAAAACAGCCTCATTTAGTTTACTTTAAGGCTAATATTGACAAATGAAGTAAAATAAAGTGTTCGTATAGTTTCTAATTGAACAAATCATTGATCAATGCTGAGTAACAGAGGATTGAAAAACGATGCATAAACAGTCAGAATAATTGCTTAAATAATAGAATAAGACATTAAATTAATGCATGGAACATTTTTATCAAACTTACCATCATCACAATGTACGTCATTGAAATGGCTGACGGTGAGGCCAAGAATGAGTATTATCACCTGAAAATGGGAGAAGAATTGAGTTCATTGCATTGTCTATGTGAATGCAATACTCACCAATGTTGTTTCCATTTGTAGGTTGTGTGGAGAGTTGTGATGTAGTAGTAGTAGTGAGTTGTTGACTAGGATTATTTATGTGTTTGTGAAGTTGTCGGTTTCTCGATCAACCAATGGAGAGTGTGTCGTCGTCGTCGTCGATAAATAATCGTTGGTGACAATATGACACTTGTGTATTGAACGGAGTGAGTGTGAATGTGGTTGAGTGAAGTCATGTTACTTTCACTTTTTAGAAACACGTACACATGCACACACACAAATGAAGTGTAGTCGATGAAATTGTGATTCTGTTAGAAATGTGTCAATATTGTATATGCAAAATGAAGAATTGTCTTTCAACTGGTTTCTTATCAGTATTATTTGACGACAGTTAATTAACATTCACAATAATGTATGAATACTGTATTTGTCAACGAAGTAATTATTTTGTACTCGACATAACGTTAAATTTGTAATAATGATAATGATGCTAGTGTGTCTGTGAGCAAGAGGAATAGAGTGGTTTAGTGACTGGGTAAGTCGGAATGAGACGAAGTCGTGTTACGTTCAATTTATAGTTACTCACTCACTGACAGTCACGCACATCCAAATGGATGAAATCAATTTGTTGAGATTGTCGAATGGAATGAATGGATAGTAACATTGTTTGTAATCGTGAATTGATCATACGATTAACATTAAAGTACTTTGCTATTCTTCGAATTGGGGATTGTGGAATATGTTGTATTTTCTTGTGAGTCTGGTGAAAGACATGTGTGAATCGGTTTTATGTTTTATGCACACTTTGATAACTTCGTATTGCCCAACCATTCACACACGTGAAGGGTGTGATGCAGTTACCCACTGATGGAAATTAATGAAGTTGCGTAAATGTATCATGAATGGACTAAATCAGAAATATCTACCTCTGGAAGCCGATTTAGTGGTCAGGTGGAAAAGCGTTCTCTGTGGAAACAGAAGGTTTCGAGTTCGATCGCTGATGGAGTAGTCGATGCGCACTGCTGGAGAATCCCATACTAAAAATGTCCAGTGTTTCCTGGTGACCATTGGTTGACTAATTCAAACCAAACTGTGATATCGAATTAAAATTTTACATAATGTCATTGGCATTTCAGCATTTGACGACTGTGCGATGTATATGTGAGTCAACATACTTAACACAGGGTTTCCATTCACCACATATCCCACTTGTGTAAAACTATATTTATTTTGTTGTAGAATATCAACTATTCATGAATAACACACTACTGATCATATTTTATAATAAATGACTTCTCTCTGAAGTAGGAAGCTGTTGATCATCACGAGTGTCTTATACGTTTAAATATCCAGACACCCTTATTATGACCGTTTATCATGTGTATGATAGAATGATGATTATCGGCTCTCCGATATGCTTCATTCTAATGTAATTTTCACAACTTCCACAGTCGTTGTCTTTCGATATGACTGAGGTATGACAGAGTAAACCATATATTCAATAAACTGGTATTATTTTCCGCAGACACTATCACCATACGACAATGATGCAAATTGTTTGCAATCGATCATGTGAAAGCTACTCTGTCTTGATTACACAATCATTATATAAATGTACACTGATCTCGATGCTTCATAAAATTAACTGTTGATTTGTTTTTAGAGTTAATGTAGTGTTTAGTCTGTTTTCTGGATCATATTTTAAAAGGTGACATGTGAATGTATTGTAAAATAAATGACAACATTCGTTTTTTCACACTTTAGTCATGATACATGTTAAATCACAAAGAAATCCGTTACTACATTAAACCGAGCAGATTAAATAATTGTCATCACTATGTATCATAACTGCATAGTATTATGAAAGAGTGAGTAGTAACAATAAGTAGCTTCAGTAATTGTGTAAACTAAGCAGAAGAAGGTTGCTACCATGTCTACCCATTTAGTTACTCTAACTATTCATCAATAGACATCATTTGATTGATAGAATTTCCTAAATAATTCTCCTTTTTTCTATTTTGAAGTGTGTTTTTAAAGAAATTGCAGGAACATTTTTGTATCTGATTCGGTTTAATTCACTTATTGTAACATGTTTGCAGTTCTTTACGCAACTTAGTTTAATGTAACTCTATGCAAGCTATTCAGAAATCAAGTAATACTTAATAAGTTTTGCAAAGTTTATGAATGTGTGATTGTGTGCTTAAAGGATATATTTACAATGTGCAGTTTCTATTGATCCGAATATTGACATATCATCAGTTTGAAATAAACCCAAACATTATGTTTTATTTCTAAGGAATTTTCCAAATGATTATTTCTGTCAAATATGATAGCATACATTCATTCTATTGAGTAATCGAGCTGAAATGAACTGCGTTTATAAATGTTAGTTAGATGATGGGTTTGTTGTTTACATTTATGTCAACGAAACAATATGTTGACCTTTCATTTTATTAAACGATAAGTAGTATAAAATAGTACTTGTGTGCTCGCATCATTAATGACATCTTGAAAATTAGTCGAACAATCAGATTGATTTGGCATACTGAATGACCGATTTCATTAAAGTTATTCGATGTTGGGGTTGTATCCCATCCACTGACCATGATCATTTAATGACTATGATTTAAATTTCATGTGGTACGAACTTCTTAGTTAGAAGTCTATGAGAAGTTTTCACCAATGAGCTTGTCCAGAATAGAGAAGAATGTTTAAATGCAACAATCTCTACAACATCCAATTACAATAATTATCCGTTCACTGGTGAATAATAATATGATTTGTGATGTTTATGCAAAAACACATGATCAGTTGAATTCGATCATGTCGAATGTAAGGTAGTTGTCCACCGATGGCAATAAATGAGATTATGCAAATCTGTCGCGAGTTGACTGAGTTAGAAGTGTCAACAGTTGTAAACCAACTGGCTCAGTGGTCTAGCCTAAGGGTAATGAGCTCAATTTTATCGATGGTCTTGTATGTGCACTCATGAAGAATTCCATACTAGAATGGAACAGGTGTTCAGTGATTCCTTGTTTCTAATGGTTGTCTAACCCGCACCAATTAGTGATATTCATTTCAAGCTGAACGATCTCCATAAAACCAAATTATAAACTATCCAGCTCAGCAAACACGATATTACCAAAACCATACTTCCAAACTTTAAACATTAACTGCTCAAACTTGTCGTGAACGTTGCCAATATTAACTCCGCTTGTAACTCTTCCAAGGTTACAGCAGATCCCAAGCCTGAGTAAAGGAGGAGGGTTGGGCACGGGGCTAACATTATCATCCCGCAAAACACAAGCTTGCCTAAAAAATGCTAACCAAAATGAACAAACGAAACCATTTAAACTCTGCCCTGGGAGTGGAAGGATTGTTTATGACGCCTCATGATGAAAGCCGAAATTCTTCGGAAGTCATGAGGCCGATGTCCCCCCTTCTAACACACAAAGAAAATATTTTTATAGGTACATGGGATGTTCGGACAGGGTGGGAGAGCGGGAAGACCGATCAAATAGTTGTAGAAATAAAGAGATATAACTTGACAGTGCTCTGAATCAGCGAAACCCATTGTGGACTCAAGCTGGACAGAAAACATTGGCTTCGGGAGAGATGTTGCTTTACTCCGACCACGAGGAAGATAACGCTCCTCACACCCAACAAGTCGCTCCGATACTGTCCCAAAGGGCATGTAATGCACTTTTAGGATGAGAACCACATGGACCCAAGATCATCGAAGCATCTTTCAAAACAATGAAGAAAGGGATTACAATGAATATTATCCAATCTTATGCACCAATCAACGACGGCAACGATGAAGACAAAGATCAGTTTTACGATAGACTGTAATCAATTATAGTGGAGTGTTTAGGAAAAGACTTGATAATCCTGGTGGCGGGGACCCAAACGCCAAAGTCGGAATGGACAGCACCCAGTATGTAGAAATCATGGGACGACAGGGACTGAGAGAAAGAAATAACAATGATGAAAGATTTACAAATCTATGTGCTTTGAACAAATTGGTTATAGGTGGTACAATATTCCCCCGCAAACGCATACACAAGGCCACATAAGTATTATCGGAACATACTACTGAGAATCAAATCGATCATATATGTATCAATAAAAATTCAGAAGATTAATGGAAGATGTAAAAACCAGGAGAGGAGCTGACATAGCTTCAGACCACCACCTGGTGGTTGCTCAAATGAAACTGAATCTAAAGAAGCAGTGGACAACTGGAGTAACAGCATTACAACGGTTCAATACAGCCTTTCTTTGAAATACTAACAAACTAAAGGAATTCAAAATAGCTCTCAGCAATAGGTTCCAAGCCTTACAAGATAGGCCATGATAAGACATACATTGAGGAAACCACCAGATTGCATCACTAGACAAACGTTAACATGGATTCTTGTTGGGAAACGGAAAAGTGGAAGGCCAAAGAACACACTGCGTTGAGAATGTGAAGCATATATTAAAAGGATGAACAGCAACCAGAAACAGCAGTAAAGGATTGCTCAAGACAGAGTTCAATCAAGAATGCTGGTGAGTGGCCTACGTTTCACTGTGAGGGTTAACCGGCTTAAGTAATCAAATAAGAAGTTGCCAATCTTGAAATTATACATATATCACTCAATATGTCTTCGCTATTCAGTTAACTGAGAAGTGTCCTTGGTGTTATCTCTCGTTCACTAAAATGTCTAACCCGTCTCTAAACCAACACATATTTATTGAAGTGTAATCTGAAACAAACGGAGATAACCTTCGACTAGATCGATATTACAACAAGTGAACAGATAAACAAGCCATTAGACACTTACATTCACTAAGTAAGGAATCTAAACTCAACCATTCTCAACATGATATGACAACTTTCTCATTGGTAATCGTGTCGACCATATACAGTTAATATTTACATGTGGTATGTTTTTATACACATTCATTAGATTTAATATGGCTGTTCTTCGAATTGATTTTTCATTTCAATGTTAGTTGATTACATGGGAAATCACACTTTGACACATAATTAATTGATTTCAATATCGATTCATCCTACTTTATTCTTCATGCAAATGATATTTGCCAACAGAGAATAACATAACTAAGAAGTTATCCAATTTGTATTCTCTTCTAATGTTTCATTAACCTGTTCACATAGATTGAATTTAATGGAACCCAGGTAAGAGTTTGATCGTATTCAGTATATTCTTACAGCTTCTGAAATGTTGATACTCACAGCGCATTTAATGAGAATAGATAAATTATGGAAGGTAACTAAGTGAGTACGATCACAATATCGAGATACGGTAAATTCATTCTAAATGTGTTCACAATGAATAGTGATCATAGCCAACCAGCCTGGTTCTACGATATCCTAGGATGCAAACCAGCACTATGAGCATCAATCATTTAGTAGTTGCAAATTAACACATGCAGACTTCACATGAATTTTTCACTGCTTTCTTAAAATTGACGATTAGGATTAGGGGGATGCGGTAAATAATAAGATTAATTTGTTCATCAAAACAGTGATACGTTTGAAACGTTCGACAGTATAATTTTGGTGTGCATTGTAAACGAACAAGTTGTTGGGATGGCTCCCAGAAAATTCAACGAAGCTTCCAGAACCCTTGAAGGAGCTGGAGACATTCCGTCCAATCACTGATCGATAGAACCTTCTAGAATCTCGACTTGGAGCGTTCCGATTGGGTAGCAGTTGAGACTTCTTAATTTGGATTGGATGGATCATAATACTGATGAATTTGTTTCAGAAAACTATAAATATACGAATATTTTGTACTTGACTCACTTCCCATTTCACTGGAATAAAGTTCTTGTTTTCTCGTCTTCTGATTTTGCGACTAGGTGGGTTCAAGGCGTTCAAATGCTAATATTGCTTTGCGGCTAGTCAAGTTATCAAGTACGAGATATAACACAAATCTTATTAATGATTCTAAATTTCCTATGCAGTATATGAATGTATTGAAATCGGTGGATCCTAGTGTCTAATACATGGTAATGTACCCGGAAATCTTGTTTTAACCATATTGCTAGCATTCAATGTGTTACTACTGATGACATATATTGCCAATTTTGCGGCTTCACAGTATGCTTAATACACATTTGAGCTGTACCCTATCAAATCTCCCGTTAATTTTCGTTACCACTTGTCTCCCTTGATGAGATTGTGTGTTTGGTAGTTGTTTTTTCCATTATTCCAGAGGACTGAATGTAATCGTGAGTAGCAAGACGTTAGTTGGTATTCACTATTGACTGAAATACTGACACACCTTATAGTCAATAAAAATCCTAAAATACCGTTAAGTATCAAGGCTTTATTACAATGCTACGCTCTACGCAGAATGTGGAAAATACGTAATCTGTAATTTTTTCATCGTCTTTCTGTGGCCCTACGATAGAGGCGCCACCAACAAAACGATGGTTCGTTTATTTATGATGTAAAATATTTATATCCCGTGTGATGAAATCTCATTTTTCTCCATTTACTATTCAATCATAAATACTGTATTCTCATTGTCTTATAGCGGATGATGAATCGGAACAATGACTCGATTATTCGTAATTCGAGTGAGGGTATTTCGAGTATTGTGTTTCCTCTTTACTATTCTATACTCTAGACGTGTACGCGATTAATAATCATTCTGACCGATCAACATATACTTTACAACTCTCAGAATTTAAACACGTGAATCAGCTTCATGAAATTCTAGTAGGTTTCACTAAGTCGAAGAATGACACCTATATGTAAATATTGTATTTAGGAGAAAGACAGTAGATTGTGAGTGGATGGTATGCGGAGAATAAGTTTAAAAAATTTAAATCTCCTCGTTTATGCTATTGTGGACTGATATGGATTAGTCTTTATAGTGATATTTGCGTGCTAAGTGAATTGTTTCGATTCACTGGAATGAAGCAACAACATGATGATGAATCATGGTCCACGTAAATTTACATTTGAACGATTGTAAGATGATATCAAAAAAGGACCATAGTAAACGCGTAGTATCTCGCTCAGTCTATTGCCTTCAATGACCTTCTGACAGAAGCAATATATATTGTTACATTCAATAATGGATATTACACAATCAATTTAGTGTGGAAAATTATTGACGAACAACATAATTGGCGGCCTGCTTGATATCCTGGGCTACCTTTTTTTTTACCAATATCTCAACAAGTTATCTTTCCGTTTTCTGTTTTGTTTTAATTGCCCAATCATGTCCCAAAATCGCATTGTGTACTCACACGCTTTTATAAACTGTTTACGACCTATCATGTTTAATTCAGTTAGATCTAAACGCAAACATCATGGTGGCTGGCAGCACGCGTTAAAAAAAATCAATATTCATCAAGTGGTCTGTTCCGGAAATTCTTAGTTTTAACTGCAGATCCCTTATTGGAAAAGTCGACTACCTACAGTTTCTTCTTAGTCTTCACATATGCCGTAACTGTGGTTTAATCACAGTTCAAGAATCTTGGCTACATGAACTGTACGATGGCAACTTGATATCACTAAATGGTTTTAAGATTTTTCGCCAGGATCGTTCTGTCATCAAGAAAACGTGTGGTGGTGGTGTTGCTTCCTTTGTGAACATGAACTGGTGTAAATCTAATCGTGTATGTTTTAAGTTTTCGAATGATTTTATAGATTGCCTGACATTAAGATGTCATCCAAAACATCTGAATAAATATAAATACATATATGTTACCAATGTTTATGTGACTCCAGACTGCACATCATCTGTCCTATCCCACTTTGCCGATGAATTCTCAGAGCTTGCTGTAACTACTCTTAATGGGTCTCTTTCAGTTGTATGTGGCTACTTTAACTCGTCAGACTGCACTTTTCTTTCATCCTTAGGCCACCAAAACCTAGTACACTTTCCAACTCGCTACAATGTTACGCTTGACTTAGTTTTTGTCAATGACACTGGAATATACGAGGCTCGTAAACGAGCCCCTCTTCTAAACTCCGACCATTGTATCATTCTAGTTTTGCCAAAAACTTATGCAAAATCATTAAAGAATACTACTTCTTGTCCGACCAGGAAAATAAAACATAGAAATTACTCTGATGAACACATCTACAAGTTGAATAACATGCTGGAATCAACTAACTGGAACCTCTTTACAAATGAATCGTTAGAAATCACTGTAGATGTCACTAGTTCCTACCTAAAGTTTTGTCTTGATGTCTGCTGTCCTAATGAAACAATTTTTATTAGATTTGAATGACTAATCTCCCCACATCTTAAACGACTAAGGAGAGAAAAAGAAAGTCACTACAGGACCAAAGATTATATTGAAGTTAGAAGGTTAAATGGCCCTATATGTCAAGAAATAAAACGTTTGAAGGCATTGTATGCTGAAAAGCTACTATCCTGTAACAACTCTTTTACTGTTTCGAAACTATTCAAAGAACTTACTCACACTAAACAGATTACAGATGATACACATTTAAATGCCTGTTCGTTAAACGAGTCTTTTATACGGCATGGATCTGATCAGATGCTCTTAGATCACTGCAAATTGAACAATTATTGTGGTCCTATATTCACCGAAATTGAAGTTCTAGAATGTCTGAAGGCACTTAAGCCATCACGTTGTCCAGGTCCTGATGAGATTCCGAATCTTCTCTTCAAGAAATGTGCTAACGTTTTGTGCCAGCCACTGACTGGTATCTTTAACGAGTCATTCTCCACAAACGTGATACCAAAAGCTTGGAAGAAGATAAAAGTAACACCTATACTGGAAAAAGCGTCTTCAATTGGTAATGTTAGGTTTAGACCCATAGCTATAACTTCTCCATTTCTCAAAACTATGGAAAAACTTCTACTACGTAAGCTGCAGCCAACAATCGAAGGGCATATCGACCCATATCAGTTTGCATATAGATGCAACAGAAGTACACTGGATGCGGCAGTTGTCTTACATCATAATATAGTGTGTAGCTTAGAAAATGGTGAAAAGTATGTCCGAAGTACGTTTCTCGATTACACTGCAGCCTTTGACTCCGTTCCTAGATCTATATTACTGAATAAACTTGAGAATATGAACATGGAAAGCTGGATAACCAACTGGCTATATTCCTATTTCTCCGGAAGAGAACAATATACTGTGCACAAGGGAAAGTGCTCCACTCATTTGCTAACAGAAGTTGGTTTGTCTCAAGGTGCTGTTCTTTCCCCTTTTCTTTTCTCACTTTTCTTGAATGACCTGCAGTCTTCTATGAAAAATACCTTTGTCAAGTACTCAGATGATCTTACTATTAGTACGCCTGCTTCTTCTTCCTCAAATTGATGTGAAATGAATTGTTTTTTAGCCAATGTTGGACAATGGTCTAGTTTGAATGGTCTTCAACTTAATCCCTCCAAATGTCAAACAGTCAATTTCAGTCTAAGACATGAAAAGGATCTAACTGCTCTTGTGAATTCACACGATGTTTGCAAAATTGGAGACTCTACAATTCAGACTATGTCGAATGTTAATTATCTTGGTGTAACTTGGTCTTTGCATGTTTTGCTTATATCAAAGAAGGTTTTCCGTTTAATATACTATGTGAAGATATTACGCAGTTTTGGTATAACCAAGCACTTATTATTACAGTTTGCCAGTTCATGTATATTACCGATCATTTTATATTGTTCCCCATTATTTTTTCCCGGACTATTTAGAAAAGACTATGTTGTGTTGCGTAGAGTACTGAAAGCTGTTAGTAAAGTGTGTGGTGAAAGCTACGACGTTATTATAAACATGGTTGTAGATAGACATTTAAAGTCCTGCAGAGAGCTATCTAAGATAATTCTATCTGGCATAAACCACCCTCTTCACTCAAAACTTTCACCTTGTTTATCATCTGGCAGAACGCGACGCTGCTATATCAGGATTCAAGCAAGTAAACAGAAGTAAAAATGCTCAACTATTCCACGTTTAGCACATGTTCTATGTGATGAAAAGTTTGTAAGGACCAATCTAATCAGAAATCTGTGCTCGTAAAAATACGGACTATTATAAAATGCAAAGACTCCTGTTCCTTATGCTACCGTAATTGCTTTTGTTGTTGTTGTTAACAATATAAAATGCGTATCTTTCATTTTCAGATGTCGACACGGTAAAAAAGTAACTTGTTGAGACATTGTATGCTGAAAATTCATATTGTACTAAAAATATTATTGAGTAAAGCTATTATTATTATTGTTAATAACGGGAGTGAGTGGATGTATCAATGGCAGATCTTAATATTAATTGTCATCAGACATTGTAAATTTCATTTATGTACGTTGAATAAACGACTCTAATTGATTAGCGTAAGTATCGTTGTTAGAGGAACTCTTCATTCGATCGAAATTGATCATGTGAATGTACTTAATGAGATTTGATAAAACTACTCACCAAACCGTTAAGCAATACATTCACACCACTCTACAAAACACTTAACATTCAATATTATTGAAGACTAGACGGGCATCGGTGATTCGCAATAATCGTTATCACTCGCATTGTTGTAATCATCACAGTTGTGCGGGAGTTGAGTCAGATCAGAAGTCAAGAAATTACTGATGATTGTGCACTTAGGAAGATAAAAAGTTGAGTGGAGATAATCTGATTGTTTCATTTATTTCAGCATACGAACAGACAAACAGATATTAACATACAATTTGTCTAACAGGCAAAATGACAAAAGTAGAAATCTCAAGGTTAGCATTTTATTCAATTGTCTCAAAATACTAATTCAAAGGTGAAAAGCATTTCATTGAACACATTGACAAACTTCGTCTCATGCATGAACTGGCTTCTTCTTATCTGAAATACAAACAGAAATGAACACAGAGATGTAAATCTTAAAATGATATATTGAGTGAATGAATGGGTGCTGGTCAACCGAAATATGTACGTACTGAATGATTGATTGAATAAACGAATAACAGGCCGATTGACCGATTGATTGAACACGAGAATGAAAGGGAGAGTGGGTGATTACGTTATTGCACAAATCATCAGGTGATGGATGGATAGATGTAATCAGTGAATGAGTGGTTGACTGATTGATTGGCTGATTGATTGATTCACTGACTGGGTGAACAGATGATGTGAATGTGAGTGAGTGGAAGTGGTGAGAGTAATGTGAGATGAGAGACGGTTAGTTAGTCATTATGTCAGCCAGCCAGCCAGGCAGTCAGTCGGTCAGTCAATCAGTCAGTCATTCGATTAGTCAGTTATTCAGACAGTCTCCAGCACACAGTATCACATACGGAAATCAAACAAATAACTCACTCCAATACCATATCAAATCATCAATTGACACGAATTAGTGAGAGCAATCTGACACAAAATTCACCAGTCAGTGATCAGGTGTATGATGTGAGAGTGGAGGGAGATGAGAGATTTGTTAGGGACTTACCGAGTGGTGGGCGTTGATACTTTCGTTGATATTGTGGAGCGTTGGGACCTGGAATAGAGTGACATAGTAAGTGTTGTTGAATAAGGAGGAAGTCGGAAGATTTCGGAATTCACTAGTGGAACGTAGAGTGAGTTGGTGGGTGAGTGGAGAATTGGAGTGAGTGAGTGAGTGAGTGAGTGAGTGAGTGAGTGAGTGAGTGAGTGAGTGAGTGAGTGAGTGAGTGAGTGAGTGAGTGAGTGAGTGAGTGAGTGAGTGAGTGAGTGAGTGAGTGAGTGAGTGAGTGAGTGAGTGAGTGAGTGAGTGAGTGAGTGAGTGAGTGAGTGAGTGAGTGAGTGAGTGAGTGAGTGAGTGAGTGAGTGAGTGAGTGAGTGAGTGAGTGAGTGAGTGAGTGAGTGAGTGAGTGAGTGAGTGAGTGAGTGAGTGAGTGAGTGAGTGAGTGAGTGAGTGAGTGAGTGAGTGAGTGAGTGAGTGAGTGAGTGAGTGAGTGAGTGAGTGAGTGAGTGAGTGAGTGAGTGAGTGAGTGAGTGAGTGAGTGAGTGAGTGAGTGAGTGAGTGAGTGAGTGAGTGAGTGAGTGAGTGAGTGAGTGAGTGAGTGAGTGAGTGAGTGAGTGAGTGAGTGAGTGAGTGAGTGAGTGAGTGAGTGAGTGAGTGAGTGAGTGAGTGAGTGAGTGAGTATTTTGTGGTTTAAGTGAATGAGGTGAGTTGTCGCCTGTTGTGATATACCATTCTAATTTAGATGTGAAATAAAGAATGAAGGGGAAGGAAGAATGGATGACTGACTGAGAGAGTGAGTGAGTCAGCGAGTCAGTGAGTGAGTGAATGAATGAATGACTTACTGCGTCCACGAGGTATGGATTTGGGTGCTGGTCGTCCTACTTTCGATCGTTGTGTTGTGGCTTGTCCAGCTGGTGCAGAAATGCCTGTGAAATGGGGTGAGAGAACATGTGAATCGTTAACAGTGATTACACACAGTGATACACAAAATGTGATGAGTACACTGAGAATAGATGTTGTTCAATGAAGTTAGGTAGAAGAGCGAATATATGCGACAATGAAACAAATGGTGATACTTGGTTTAGGAATGAACTCACCAGATTTCGAGGTGACTGGTGCTGCTGCAGCTGATGAAGATGATGCTGGTGAGTCAGTGTGTGTGGTGGTGGTGACAGCGGCGGCGGCGGAGGCGGCAGCGGCTTATATTAAAAGCAATAAAAATGGAAAAATACATCAGTGGTCTATGTAAGATCCTTTTTGATGATTCTGTGTGAAAATCCCTCCAAGTAGCATTTTCCCTATTGTATTTCGTTGTTTTGTGTTTAAAAAGTACATTTATTCCTCTTATTCCACTTGGCTATGCATTTTAATGACTTTTTCGAGTTAGTTGCTATTTATTTTCATTGTAATGGTTGTTTTTCCCTTGAGTTTCTACCGGATTTCTATTATTCTCATTGATTCTATATATTTTGTTTTACTGGACTTCGGATTGGCGGCTGCCATATTGGTTCGTTCTTCCTCTGGACCGTATTGCTTGAATTGACTGGGTTTGTGCATTTTTTGATTTGTGGATTGACGCACACTTCCAGAACTTGTATTATTTTGTTGTAACAAGTAACCTTTGATACTTTGTTATTGATATTTCTATAGATTTAGACCTTACTCTCTGGACAAACAATACTTGATCTATCTCGTAAGGATAGAATAACCTTCTTGTTTATTTCTTAAAACTGAATTGATTATTCCAATCTTTGGGATAAATTTGGGTTGAATAACTGGTGGTGACATTTGTTTAGGTAATAATGTACTTTGTATAAATAATTTTACATAGAACCGTTTCTCACCCAACCATTTGTTCTGAATTTCTACTGGGCAAGAGTACGCGTATCTAAACCAAGCTCGACAGTTATTCTTCAATCCAAACTGACTTAGTTTGGATTCTACAGTTCTAAACAAATCTCAGAATATTGGAAGTACTTTCCCTGCAGTGAATTGGTGTCGCTCTCGGAATACAAAGAATATTTGGCTCGTAATGACATCGAAGCGTCAAAGAAAGTCAAATTTGAAGTCGGTGGATAGCAGTGAAACCAAACTGTACGATGAACCCTCCTGTATAAAGCAAGTGCCTTTGCATACCTCTATGTGTCATGGTTTAGACTTTAATAAGGGTAATACTGATGATAGAGCGACTGTTTCTGATTCTATAGTAGATGAAATGAAAGATCTTAACTTAGAGGGAAGGTTTAAACCTGAAACACTAGAGAGGAATGAGACTCGAACACGTAAGGTAGAGTTAGGCGATTCAAATGTTTCTTACCGGAATTACTTATTACCTGCTATGGTAGGCTTAGAGCTACCCAAGGTCGAGCTTAATTACTTCGATGGGCAGCCAACGGCGTACTGGATGTTTATACGGCAATTCGAGACTTACGTCGCGTCAAGAGTTATTGATGACAGTCAACGCCTGTTATAATTGATACACTACTGTAAGGGCAAGGCAAAGGCCGCGATTGAGGGATGTGTCATAATGGATCCTACTGCTGGCTACAGCAAAGCCAAGGAGATTTTGAAGCGGTTATTTGGTCAGCCGCATATTATTGCTCGAGAAACGTTGGAAGGCTTATTTAGTGATGTGAACGATTATAGCGATGCTGAAAGGTTAGCAAACCTTGCTATAAAAATGGAAAATTGTGAGATGGTTTTGAAACAGATGAATCATGATGCCGATTTGAGTTCCTTAGCGACTATGGAACGTATCGTTAAATTGTTGCCCCGTTCGCTACAAGTACAGTGGGCGGACCAAGTCGACACATTAACAGAGAACGATAGGGAACCCACGTTTTCTGAGCTTACTAAATTTATAGCATCTCGTGCCAGAGTCGCTGGTAGTAGATTTGGACAGTTGGCAGCACATGTAAAGAAGAGATATGATGCAAAGATGAATTGTTATTTGCAGTCGGAACAATACAATAGTTTAGCTGTTAAACGCAAATACAGTGTTTGCTCTAAGGATCACGATCTCTATCGGTGCCCAAGTTTTCTGTCGATGACGATTGAAGATCGGTGGTCTCATGCTAGGGCCAAGGGTGTTTGTTTTGTCTGTCTAAAGCAGGGTCATCGTGCTAGTGAATGCAAGTCGAATAAACGTAATGTTGAAGAGTGTTCGAAACGACATCATTATTTACTACATAGTAATCAACATCTCGACCGTCCGGAAAGCAGTTCCAGCATAGCTAGTCATTGTAGATACACTAAGTCTCTAGATAATCATGTGTGCCTAGGGATGATACCCATACGGTTGAGGTCAGAACATGCGGAAGTAGTAGGCTATGCCCTGTTAGATAATGGCTCTGATGCGACATTAATACGTTCAGACTGCTTGGATTCACTTGGACTAAAGAAGGAGAAAGCGTCAATAGTGCTCCAAACGGTGGGTGGTAACAAGATAGCTAAGGTCACGAACGCTTCGTTCAAAGTGTAGTCATTGGACCAAGCAGAGCACGTTGAAATAGAAGGAGCTTTGGTTGTGGAAAAGATTCCAGGACGAAAACCTGCCAGGTACGTGATGGATGATGTGCAGAAGTGGCCCCACTTAGTTGACGTACCATTAGGTAGTGTTGACTCTGATGAAGTTTTGTTATTAATTGGTTGTAATGTACCTGAAGCCCACTGGGTTTTAGATCAACGGTTGGGCGGTAAGAAGCGACCATATGCTATAAAAACATTACTGGGGTGGGTCGTTTTCGGTCCCACGTCGTATCGTGAATTGGGAAAACGAGTCGTAAACCATGTTTGTATGGGGCAATCGTCGGAAGACCATCTTCGTAGGATCTATGACATGGAGTTTTCCGATGTATATTCAGGTGATAAGACTGTTTCAATAGATGACCTGAAGGCCATGAAGATAGTGGAAGATGGGACGTATTTTTCAGATGGTCATTTTTTTGTTCCCATTCCATGGAAAAATAAAATAGATAGATATATAACAGATAACTATGAGATGGTCAAACGCAGATTACAGAGTTTGAGACGCAGATTAGTTGGAGATTGTTGTTTTCATGATAAGTATACTAGGAGTGTCGAAAATAATTTTACCAAAGGTTATGCGGAAAAAGTCTCAGAAATACAACGTAAAGTCGGATATTGTCCTCGATGGTATTTACCTCATCATGCAGTCATAAACCCACGAAAACCGGAAAAACTAAGAGTGGTTTTTGATTGTGCTGCTAAGTTTGCAGGAGTATCCTTAAACGACATGATTTACCAAGGGCCAGACACTACTGCGGAGTTAGTGTGCATATTGCTACGGTTTCGCAAGGAAGCTATAGCTATTTCTGCAGATGTGGAAGAAATGTTCATGCAAGTGAAGGTACCGGAGTCTGACCGAGGAGCCTTGAGATTTCTATGGTGGCCGAACGGTGACACGTCAAGAGAACCTGTGGAGTTTCAGATGACCTCACATCCATTCGGAGCAACGTCATCGCCGTTTTGTGCAAACTTTGCTATGAATAAGACCGCACAAAGATTCTCGGCTGGTTATGATGATTTCGTCGTGGACGCCGTGAAGAATAATTTCTACGTAGATGACTGTTTAGTATCTTTTCCCACCTGTGAACAAGCGAAAAAATTTGTTGTGCAAATGAATGAATTACTATGTAAAGGAGGTTTCAAGTTAAAGAAATGGATAACTAACTCCGAGGCAGTGAAGTTGGTTTTTCCTTTTGTATGTGATGAAGAACCCTCAGTTGACCTACCTATACTTCAGAATGTCACCCATCGAACTCTAGGTTTGGAATGGGATCCAAGACAAGACGTATTTAAATTTTGTTTTGACGCACCAAAGAAGCCTATGACTAGACGAGGGGTATTGTCAGTCGTTTCCTCACTGTTCGACCCCTTGGGTCTAATCGCTCCTACATGTCTCACCGCTAAACTTCTACTGCAAAGACTGTGCAAGGCTCAGATAGGTTGGGATCGACCGCTCAGTGAGCCGGACGTTTCTGCCTGGCTAAAGTGGGTAAATTTCATGCTGCAGGTAGGTCACGTCACTGTGCCACGGGGAATCAAAGAATAATTGACGAGCCAGATGCGAAGGTAGAGTTGCATTTATTCAGTGATGCATCGGAGTTAGGATATGGAGCAGTTGCGTACGCCCGGGTCAAGTATTCACAGCAATCACCATACTGTGTTTTATTATATAGCAAATCTAGAGTTGCACCGATTAAACGAATCACCATACCGAGATTAGAGATGGCAGCAGCAGTGTTAAGCGTGAGAATGAGTGAAGTCTTGAAGAAAAGTTTCCCCAGATTTTTCAGTGAAGTGAATTTTTATACAGATTCAATGGTAGTATTGTATTACATTAAGAATACAGAGAGTCGGTACAGTACCTTTATAGCGAATCGCCTCGCCGTCATACATCAATTTACGAGTGTCGAACAATGGCGTTATATAAGATCGTCACAGAACCCGGGTGACTGGACGTCGAGAGGTATTCAGAAGGTTAGCGATCTTAAGTCTTGGTTTGATTGTCCTGTATTGTTGGACACTAATGTTTCCAGAATGGCAACGAGATGTCCAGAACCTACCCTTGAAAATATTGAGTTTAGAAAACCGTTGGTTAATGTTGGCCTAAGTAGTGTGGAACGACGCAGTTCTCCAATTCTGTTCTATTTTTCTGAGTGGATGAAATTGGTATGAGCTGTAGCATGGCTTAGAAGATTCATCGAATTTGTTGAGGTTCTAAGTTCATCGAACGTCGGAAGATCCGTTCATCTAGGTCATCTTAAAGTTAATGAACTTGAAATGGCTAAGCGTAAAGTGTTGATGATGGTTCAGGAAGAAGTATATGGAGAGTTGATAAGTGAAATTAAAAGTAGCGGTAAGTTAATGAAACATAACGACCTGAAAAAATTGTCCCCGATAATGTTGGATGGACTGCTCTGTGTTGGAGGTCGCTTAAATTACTCAGATTTCCCAAGTACCTTTAAACATCCGATAATTCTTCCTAACCGACATTTCGTGACTGAATTAATTATTAGACATTATCATAGAGAGGAAGGACATACAGGAACGTCTCAAGTATTGGCTACGATTCGCAGAAATTATTGGGTAGTAAAGGGGACGAGCGCGGTTAAAAGAGTAATAGGCCAGTGTGTGACCTGTCGACGAATTATGAAGAGTCCAGGACAACAGCTGATGGCACCCCTCCCAGTATGTAGAATTCGGCAAGGTTGGTATACCTTTTCATCCGTGGGAGTTGATTACTTTGGACCGTTCATAGTGAAGAGAGGAAGATCATTCGAAAAAAAAATGGATGTATGTTTACTTGTTTACAAACAAGAGCTGTGCACATTGAAATGGCACATAGTCTGAATACTGATTCATTTGTAATGTCTTTACTGCGTTTCATGGGGAGGAGAGGGAGGCCCACAGAAATATACAGCGACAATGGGTCGAATTTTATAGGTACGGTTTCTGAACTAAAAGGGTTCATACAACAGTGGGATCAGCGAAGGATAAGTAATGAACTAGCAACGAAGCAGATCCAGTGGCACTTCAATCCACCATTGTCCAGCCACAGAGGGGGAGTATGGGAAAGAATGATTCGATCAGTACGGCGGTTGTTGTTGTTGATCACAAAGGAGCAGACCTTGACTGATGAATCCCTAGCCACTTACTTAGTTGAAGCTGAGAAGATATTAAATAATCGACCCTTAACACCAGTGACCCAAGACGCAGAGGATAAACTAGCTTTGTCCCCAAATGATTTGTTGTTACTGAGAGAGTGCGATGGAGTGGTTGAGGAGGGTACCATTACTGATAAGTACAGCAAACGTTGGAGACAGGTTAATTACCTTGCCAATGTGTTTTGGAAAAGGTGGCTAAAGGAGTACTTACCGTCTCTACAGTCACGTCAGATATGGTTGGTTGAACATCGCAATTTCAAGGAAGGCGATGTAGTAATCGTGACTTCGGATATTTCAGCTCGCGGAAAATGGCCGCTAGGAGTTGTAGAAAGTTGTGAAATAGATAACGACGGAAAGGTTAGGACAGTAACAATTCGCACTAGAAATGGAATAGTTAGGCGGGACATACGCAAGGTGTGTCTCCTTGAGGGGTCTGAATAGCCTTATGGTGTATTAGAAAAGCTAGGACAGGTAGGCGTACTGCTGTAAGTCCTACCCGTTCTTTTTACTTTGATGATATAGTAGACAGAACCATGACAGAAGGTATCAAGTGGCCTTGCAGTACATGGAGGGATTTTGTGGGCCGGTGTAAGATCCTTTTTGATGATTCTGTGTGAAAATCCCTCCAAGTAGCATTTTCCCTATTGTATTTCGTTGTTTTGTGTTTAAAAGTACATTTATTCCTCTTATTCCACTTGGCTATGCATTTTAATGACTTTTTCGAGTTAGTTGCTATTTATTTTCATTGTAATGGTTGTTTTTCCCTTGAGTTTCTACCGGATTTCTATTATTCTCATTGATTCTATATATTTTGTTTTACTGGACTTCGGATTGGCGGCTGCCATATTGGTTCGTTCTTCCTCTGGACCGTATTGCTTGAATTGACTGGGTTTGTGCATTTTTTTGATTGTGGATTGACGCACACTTCCAGAACTTGTATTATTTTGTTGTAACAAGTAACCTTTGATACTTTGTTATTGATATTTCTATAGATTTAGACCTTACTCTCTGGACAAACAATACTTGATCTATCTCGTAAGGATAGAATAACCTTCTTGTTTATTTCTTAAAACTGAATTGATTATTCCAATCTCTGGGATAAATTTGGGTTGAATAACTGGTGGTGACATTTGTTTAGGTAATAATGTACTTTGTATAAATAATTTTACATAGAACCGTTTCTCACCCAACCATTTGTTCTGAATTTCTACTGGGCAAGAGTACGCGTATCTAAACCAAGCTCGACAGTTATTCTTCAATCCAAACTGACTAAGTTTGGATTCTACAGTCTACACTAAGTCGAATTGACAAACAATTGTATTCAGTTAACTTGTTGATGTGTGTGAGCGTCGTTATAATTTGTGACTTCAGCAAACTCCACCCATGATGAGTAGCAATGTGGAAACATGTCATGAGAGAGAGAGAGAGGGAGAGGGAGTGGTGGAGGGAGTAATGTTAATGAGATGTAGTTAGATGAATGGATGCTCGATGGACAGTTGCACTAAGCGTGTAAATGTCGTGCCTTCAATTGAACGATCAATGCTGTGTGAGGATGTTGGATGAGATTACTGATCGACTAATTATGTGGGTGAATGAATCAATGAATTGCACACTCACCATCACCACATTGCACGACATTGAAATGGCTGACGGTGAGGCCAAGAATGAGTATTATCACCTGAAAATGGGAGAAGAATTGAGTTCATTGCATTGTCTATATGAATGCAATACTCACCAATGTTGTTTCCATTTGTAGGTTGTGTGGAGAGTTGTGATGTAGTAGTAGTAGTAGTAGTAGTAGTAGTAGTAGTAGTAGTAGTAGTAGTAGTAGTAGTAGTAGTAGTAGTAGTAGTAGTAGTAGTAGTAGTAGTAGTAGTAGTAGTAGTAGTAGTAGTAGTAGTAGTAGTAGTAGTAGTAGTAGTAGTAGTAGTAGTAGTAGTAGTAGTAGTAGTAGTAGTAGTAGTAGTAGTAGTAGTAGTAGTAGTAGTAGTAGTAGTAGTAGTAGTAGTAGTAGTAGTAGTAGTAGTAGTAGTAGTAGTAGTAGTAGTAGTAGTAGTAGTAGTAGTAGTAGTAGTAGTAGTAGTAGTAGTAGTAGTAGTAGTAGTAGTAGTAGTAGTAGTAGTAGTAGTAGTAGTAGTAGTAGTAGTAGTAGTAGTAGTAGTAGTAGTAGTAGTAGTAGTAGTAGTAGTAGTAGTAGTAGTAGTAGTAGTAGTAGTAGTAGTAGTAGTAGTAGTAGTAGTAGTAGTAGTAGTAGTAGTAGTAGTAGTAGTAGTAGTAGTAGTAGTAGTAGTAGTAGTATTAGTAGTAGTGAGTTGTTGACTAGGATTATTTATGTGTTTGTGAAGTTGTCGGTTTCTCGATCAACCAATGGAGAGTGTGTCGTCGTCGTCGTCGATAAATAATCGTTGGTGACAATATGACACTTGTGTATTGGACGGAGTGAGTGTGAATGTGGTTGAGTGGAGTCATGTTACTTTCACTTTTTAGAAACACGTACACACATGCACACACACCTCAAATGGAATGTTTAATGAGGTGAAGCTCAATGTGATTGTGAGTCTGTTAGAAATGTGTCGAAATTGTATAGGGATTAGAATGTGAAATTATTCTTCACGTAGATTTATGTGATGATTTGAAGTTGATAACATGTTTGTTAGTCGATATCATGAGACGATCAGTCTATATGATGGTTAGTTGACGTGAGTAACTCAGGATTCACGGTAATTTATGAACACTCACACATAAAATCCCTCACATTTAAACAAATGAAACCAGTTTGTTTAAGCTGTCGAATGTAGTAAATGCCTAATCACTTTGTTGGTGATGTTGAATTGATTATAAGATTGACATCAAAATACTATGGCGCGTAATCTGACTTGCAAAGCTGGATTCTTATGAGTTTATATGTATTATAACGAAGATGAGAGTGCTGCGGGGTTTCTAAGTGGTCGCTTATGTCGTTTCTGTTTTTTCTTAGATTGCAGGCAAACCTAATGCATACCTCCTGAAAAAGTCTGCAAGAAGCTTGAAAGGTTCAGATTGCAGGAATAAAGTTAAACCTTCACATTTGGAACCCCCGCCAAAATACCCTATGTATATATGTACTATTATTGTTTTGATACAATATGTCACTTCTTATGGTCCACCTCGACTTCTTTCTATGCATGTGTTCCCAACGTGACTGCTGTTGTTAAATGTCCTATTTTTGAGGGTACAAATTACTGGTGATGGAGGTGGGATCGAAAACAGGAAAAATCGGGAGCTATGATGAACCTCCTGTCTTCTCATGAAGGCTGCCGCCAGCAGTCATGCCGTCCCCATGCGCAAAACCTTTGTTCCCCAATACCTCAGTGGTAACATTCGAAGGTGACTATGAAATCTGGAAGCCGGTAATGCAGCCAATATGCGAAGGGTGCCCAACAGAGGAGTGCTTCTTCCAGATGATGATGGCTCTCAGTGATGGTATGGTGCGACGAGCTACTTCAGCTGGTCCCTCTAAGTCGGACTCGGCATCGGATAACTGGGTCATCTTAAGTGAGTGTTTTGGGGGTTGCCAGGATGTTTCACGCCATTTGGGACAGTTCCTTAGTAGACAATAACGTCAAGAAGAGTCAGCCACCGACTACCTACATAAACTACGTTATCTGGCGTTACGTGCACTACCCTCGGTGTCTGTGGCGGCGTGAGAAAAGATGATCTATTCCCGGTTCACTCAAGGCCTGCAAGATAGAGACATACAGCTACAGCTACTCAGATTTCCAGTCCAGTGCGTATCAGAGGCTTTAAAAATGGCGCAACGCTTCGAAGATGCGGAGACAGCAACAACAAACCCCATACTATTTGTATTATATGACCGCCGAAGACCAGTGTCTAGAGGGAGAGGCAACTCGCTTCATGCTGCACAACCCACAGAACGAAGCTGCTACTATTGCAAACGGTTCGGCAAGTTCGTAGTGAAACGTGGTCATAACTGCCAAATTAAAACAAGTGAGAGAGAGTATTGTGTGTCTGTATTTAATGGTCATCGTTTTGTACCAAAACTCCTCCTGGAGCCCCCTCGGGTTGCCGCCGGTCCCAAGCCCGGATAAAGGAGGAGGGTTGGGCATGGGGTTAGCAACCCCATCCCGTAAAACAACATCCTTGCTAAAAAAACGCTAACCAGTAAAAACCTTTATAACCATTTTTACTCCGCCCTGGGAGTTGGAAGGTATGTTATGACGCCTCATGGTGAAAGCCGAGTTTCTTCGGAATCCACGAGGTCGATGTCTCTTCTGACAACCAGAGCAACAATTAATATAGGTACATGGAATGTCCGCACGATGTGGGAGACAGGGAGAACCATGCAAATAGCTGAAGAAATGAGAAGGTACAACCTGAAGATACTTGGAATAAGCGAAACGAATTGGTTGCAAGCTGGACAGCAACGGTTATCCTCGGGAAATGTGCTTTTATATTCCGGCCACGAAGAAGAAAACGACCCCCACACACAAGGAGTAGTATTAGTGTCGTCCCAAGATGCATGGAAGACTCTTGTAAGATGGGAGCCTCATGAACCTAGGATCATCAAAGCATCCTTCAAGACGAAGAAGGGAGGGATTACAATGAATATCATCCAGTGCTACGCACCAACCAATGACAGCCACGAAGACGATAAAGACCAGTTCTATGGGAGGCTGCAGTCAATCATCGAGAAATTTTCAGCCAAGGACCTGACCAATCTGATGGGGGACTTCAACGCCAAGTTTGGAGTGGACAACACCGGGTATGAAGACATCATGGGACAACATTGACTGGGAGAAAGGGGTGATAACGGTGAGAGGTTTGTAAACTTATGTACATTCAACCAAAAGATTATAGGTGGCACCATATTCTCCACAAACGTATACACAAAACTACATGGGTTTCATCGGACCACATACGGAGAACCAAATCGACCACATCTGCATCAATAAGAAGTTTAGAAGGACCATGGAAGACGTAAGAGCAAGGAGAGGAGCCGACATAGCTTCCGATCACCATCTGGTGGTGGCTAAAGTGAAACTGAAGCTGAGGAAGCACTGGACAACTGAAGCAGCAGTATTACACAAGTTAATACAGCCCTTCTCCGGGATACTAACAAACGCAACGAATTCAAAATCACTCCTTACAACAATATAAATTATTTTCATTGCTTCAAAAGTTTATGCTGTTGTGCAGCGAACCTCTTGAATTTCCTCATAAGGCGGCTGTAGAATGCTGCTCTTCCTGGAACGGCCGATTTTTTTTTCGAGTGGGTGCCGTTATATTCTTGATATCGAATTCTCTCGGGTGCCGGCTTATTTTCACCTCTCGTACTTTCATAACCCGCAGTGTGCCGTTACTCTGGTTTACGTGTGACTTCTGACTTCTTCTTGTTGATGCGCAACCCAAAACTCCTCGATTCCTTTGATACTGCTCAGATTCTTATGTGGTTGTCTCTGTTTTATTCCTGTAAACCACCAAATCGTCCCCGTAAACCTCTACGTTTCCAAGATTTCGTAGCAACCTTTTCATTAATATCTAAATGTACGGCGCTCTTGCCATCCTTAACGGCATTCTTATAAACAGTCTGTTTGGACCCACAGTGACGAAACTATCTTGTACATGTCATCCGTTTTTATCGGTAGCGCCAATCCTACTCTGATCTGAGGTCCCATACAGTAAAAAGCTTTATACCTTGTTGTAAGCGATCCAGGGTTTTCCGCTACACAGTTTGGCAATGAGCATAGCTTCACTAGTTATACTATTTAGTTTTCTGAAGTCACCACGAATCTATTTCCCATTGGATTTCTTTACTAGCGACACACGGTGAAGCTGTAACGGCTATCCGGCCTCTTCAATTAGTCCCGTCCCGTAACTTCTCTTACCTGATGATTTAACTTTCGTCTCAGATTACCGGTATCCTGCGTGTGTGGAACGTTTCTTTCCTACGTCTATTATAGGGCATTTCATTATGCGTCACCTAATCGCAATACCCGTGGGCCTCTTCGTCTCGTGAACACACTTCC